>JANRMT010062829.1:17896372-17932183 GCA_026402145.1 Polypterus bichir lapradei
AGATAGATAGATAGATAGATAGATAGATAGATAGATAGATAGATAGAGTTCCATGGGGGACAGAAGAGGCATCCTCGACGGCATGGCCTCCTACCATGATGGAAGGTGCCAAGGGATGGGCAAGCAGAAGCTGGAGGCCAGGAGTAGTTCCATCCCCCATAGATTAGGTGGCAGTAGTCCACTGGAGTTATCTCAGCTTGGACACCCACAGAGTTCATGAGGAGTGGAGTCTGGAAGTGCAGCCCTGTCGGGTTCCCTGGGGACACTGTCAGATAAGGACTACCCTGGTTCCCAAACAAGTGTTCTCCACAAGTCATGCCAGGTCTTTGGAAGCTGTTCTGGCTTTGGTCAACACTCAACTAGAGGCGGAAGGAAAGGAAAGAGATTCACTGATTTGTGTGATTATTAGATGTGCTTTATTATATACAGTGCTTGGTGAATTAAAAATCCATTATTTGAACCCGTGGCTGTGTTGGGCATTATTGGGTCTGTTGTTTGGTGGCACCCCCTACTGGTTACAATAGATAGATAGAGTGAATAATCTGATATTTTTGAATGTTTTTACTGTTAAGCAGCAGTCTGAATGATCAACAGTACCTTCTACAGCACATAATTACATAGCATGTTCAGTGAATAGTTTTGTTAATACCACCTTGTCAGAGGATATGGCATGGTGTCAGAATAAGCACTTTTCCTTAATGCTATAAGGTTCATTACATTGGTCCTGTGAATTATTTATTTTCTCTAATTAAGTTCATAAACAATTTACTGTATCAGTTGTGATCTTTAGCCCGGCTTGTCATCCTGGCCAATACCCCCAGGCTGCCAGATGGAGCCCTCCCTGCAGTATGGAGGTGCCCCGAAGACCAGCAGGGAGTCATGGACTATGTAGTTTTTATACAAGACCCTGCTGGATACCACAGGGGCTGGAAGAGGGAGCTGCAGGGAGGACCGAAGATTTATTTATGCCCTATAACCCGGAAGTGCATCAGAGGAAGAGCGAAGTGCTTCTGGGGTGAAAAGAAAAGGACTTGTACCTGACCCGGAAGTGAAAGAGTCACGTGGACTGGGGATTGGGAAACATTTCCGGGTCGGGTACTATAAAAGGACTATGGGAGCTCCCAGATGGTGAGCTGAGCTGGGTGGAAGGGTGGCAATGCATTTGGGAGTCGGAGGAATGTTTATTGTATTTGTGATAGTGATTATTTATGAGTATAGTGGTGGAGAAGGTGCTTTGTGCACTGTGGTATAAAAAAAAAGTCGATTATTGGACTTTTACCTGGTGTCTGGAGTCTTGGACAGGGGTTCAAGGGAGCAATAGCGCCCCCTATCTGTCACACAGTCTTCTAATTGAAGTTGCACAACCCATATTTAAAACTGGATTAAGTAAAGCCCATCCCATTGCCCATCCCAGTCCCATCAGACAAAAGGTATGAACCAGACTTTAATAGGGTGCCAACCCTCTGTTGGCACAGTTATATACAGCTAAAGTGCTAATTTAGATCCATCAATCATCCTAACACTCACATCTTTGGGGTGTGGGAGGAAAACCAAAAGATATGGAGGAATAAATCCCACAGACACATGCAAACTTTACACAGACTGTGAGTGGGCATAATTTGAACCCAGGCTACTGTAGCTGGCAGGCAGCAGTGATAACCAAACTTTCAATCAGTAGGAGGTATTCAGTATTGAAATAAACAGTACATTAATCATATGTATCCACTCCATGAAGAAGAAAAAACCCATGAGGCAAATCCACCAAATGTAAAAATGTAACAGTGCAATTGTATTTCTCATGCTGTACCTGAAATGTCAGCACTCACTATCAATTTAAATTTTTGCATTTGTTTATATTCACAAAATTGAATGTGAAGGCTGTGCACTAAGGCCTTCTTAAATGTCACTGTGCTAAAGTTGTCCAAAACACAGAAATGTAGCAACAAATTAAGGAAGCCTTACATATGTCTTAATAAATAGAAACCTTTATAACTGTATTGCTCTAACGTATGTCATCATAAATAAAAAGGTATTGTACAATTATTTATATATACCTATATTTTATGGTTATTAATACAATCATCAATAAACTAACATCTATAATGACAACTGTTGGATGAAATGTAGATATTATTTGTAAATGGGCATACTGCACAGTACATTCTTATACCTGTAGATGCCTATAATCTTAAACCACTGTTTCATCACTTTAATGACACAGATTTTTCTATTTTCGTATAATTTAGTACACATGAAAGATGGAAGAAACAATTATCTTACCTCATTTGCTTCCATGTTAAAGTCCCAGAGATAAATGGCTGAACAATCTTAAATGGGTTCAGTATCTTGCATGTCCAGCTCATCTTGGAGAACTCTCAGGCAGACAGACAGATTCTCCCATTGTGTCCTAATTATACCTGTGGGTGGTCTCACTGTTTGAGGCACCCAAGTAGCATCTTCACTAGATGCTGAGACCATCTTCAATTATGATATTAAATGAGAGCAGCAGTGGCTGCACTTCAGGTTCCCATTGTATTGCTCAGCTACTTGCCCTATCCCGGAGAGGGAGCTGCATACCATTTGATTGTGTGCATTTTTTCACACTTCCCTTATTGAGTTTTTTTAAATGGGTTAGAGCTGAGGATCTCTATTTTAGGGGTACAGAGTGGCAACTTTGCAGATGCTGAGCAGCTTCTGAGTATTCTACATATAGAGTCAGGATCGAGTGTGACTTTAAATTGTTTGCAACCACAATATTTACATATTTTTGTCTGAAGCAAAGTCACAGCAGTAGTACAGCTGGGGTCGGAAAAAGACGATGGATATTGAAAGCTCTGAGTTGCTATAGAGGAAAATCATACATATAAATGCTGGATAATGAGGGTTGCCTCATATAAGAAGAGTGGCAGAAAACTGAATTGCTGTCTTCATACCAATAACACTTATTTTCCATGCAGCTCACCTCATCTTTTAAATGTATGACTATTTCATTTTGAGCTCACTACACCTCCGAACTTCTTGCTATTTGAATTTCCTGGTCATAATATGCAAGAGATTAAGATCACACAATTAGAAGCCCTCATGAAGCACTGTAAAATGTCTTAATAAGCTTATTTAATAAACACATGAGAGCATTACAAACCTTTACATAAAACGCAGTGTTAAACATCTGCTAAACATAAACATGCAGAGGAACAAAAAATGAAAATGATTCATTACTGTGTACTAGTAACATCCTGGAGCTGAAATGTTCAAATGAGGTGTGTTGCAGTTTGAGACCACTTTGTTAGAGAACCGACTAATAAAAACTTGAACACAATGTAAGATTCATCTTTACTTGTTTTGTTTGCAAGTTTATTAAAGAAGCATATGAAAGCAGTTAAAGAAAAATGAACTCTTGTTAACAATGAGGTCTGAATTAGATCACTGAAAAGAAAATCTCTTCCTGTATATTTTCCTGTCTCTTAGAGTAAGAAGAGTGGGACAATACTTAACAAACTCACAGCTGAGATGTGTATCATTAACCTCCAGTAACCTGATTTTTTTTTTTTTTTTAATTTAAGAACCTCCAAATTATGGTCTTGCATACATTCTACTGTATTAATGGATAAGAGCTATGTGTTGACCATTCATCACAGGTGCTGATGGCTATATGTCTAAAACAAGCTAGTGTCTTGAATTGGAGTCAGAACCACAATGATAATGGGGTTTGAGGACAAAAGGCTTGTCTGCCTGGAAAAACAAACTTAACTCAAGGAGCCTCACCCCAGCTTTGGTCTTGCAGACCAAAAAGAGATTTAAGCTTCGGAAATATACTTAAAATATCCCAAAAATATATCAAAAGCCTCACAAGAGGAGGATGAATAAAAACCTTGGCTTGTGCAGTTAAGGGCAGCAAAGAATCTTTATAAAAAAGGGTATATTTCCACAATTTATAAAGAAAAGCTCAAAAGAACAGAAAATAGGAACCAAGGCGTTTCCATAAGACAATCCAAAAGCAAATAAGTCCTAATGCACAAATTTTGTAACCTAGCAAAAAAAAAAAATCAAAAAGCAGACATTCAAATAGGTAACACAGAACTCACTATGACTTCGACAGATTTCAATGCACCAAGTCTGAGCTCTCCTCTGACCTCCACCTAAATAGCTAGTGGGAGGGCTCAGACATGGTGACGTTAAGTTGGCCCAGCCTCGTGAGGGCTTCACCCACAAAAAAACCAGCACATAAGCAAATTTAAAGAGACAGTACATAATTATAAATAGAAAATACATAAAAATAAGATACATACAGAAGCAACAAAACCAAAAGTAAAATACATAAACACATGTAGTACCATTGTTCTCTAGGAGCTAATTTAAATTTGGCAGGTACTCATGTCTGTCTTCTTAGGGACCTGACAAAACACAGAAGTTCAGCAGAATTTAGAAAATATTCAGGAGACAGAAAGAATAAATAAATTGCAGATAGAAGTGTTATCTAGGTAAAAAAAAAAGAGTATAGAAACTCTAGAAGTTATCTAACTAAACATGAGAGTAATAATGTAAAAAAAAACAACCATAGCTAAAACATAAAACCAAAGTGAAACTAAAGTTACAAATTACTCAAATTAACCCTCTTTTGTTTTCCCCTTACCTGACACTAAGCATCATTGTTAAATAAACTGATCTACTGCAGTATTTGGATACCAGATGCTCCTGTATACCCTTCTATCTTATATAAATTGGAAGAGATAACATAATATATCACATAACTTCCACATCATGTAACCACGTGCTTAAAAAAATGTTAACACTAATTGCTGGCAACCTTTCTAAAACTGGAAACAAAATGGCAAACATAAAATTATGATGAAATCTATAAACTGGAAGGAAAAATACCTGGAAGAATTCCAAAAATGAAAAGGACAGAGACTGAACATACCTAAAATGGTATGGTTGCAAAGTGGATTTCGTTAGCTACATTTATAACACTGCTGTTAGGGCCTGTCAGAACGTTTTCCAATATGCTGTTTTCTGGTTTATGCCTCCCTGCCTCAGAAAAAATCTAACCAGCCCAGCAGCATGTATTGACCCTTACTATTATAGTTCTTTTTTATTTTTCCAGGCCTGAAGATCAAGGAACAAGGAGACCAGAGTACAGACCACAGCAGAACCCAGGGATGGCCTGCAACTAATTGTCAGAAAGTGAGTGGTCGATTCAAGTGGCTGGCTAACTGACACACTCCTCGTTGTACTAAAAACGCTCTACTTTAAAAAAATTGTAACAAGAAAGCAAGTGTGTGAACACAACAAGATAAGAGGAGCACAGAATGAAGAACTGGGCTGTTGCTAGAAAAGTGTCACAATGGTGGCATCTCAATCTTTTATGAGAAACACATCTGGTGAAGTGTCATTTCACCGTGACCTCGGAGAGCATTTAAGCCAGAGACGTCACCCCATACAGCTGCAAATCAAACCTTTCCTTTCTTGTGTGTGCATTTTTGTAAAGAGGTACTGTATCATTTTTAGCTCAATCACTTTGACTCCATATGCAAAACCTTCTGTTAAGGTCAAGAGTAAATCATTCTCTCATGAGCAATTATGAAGTACACCATGTCTTTGCACAATAAATGTGCATTTATCTAATTTTCTGAATAGAGACTGACAGAATATTTCATCGGTAAGTGAGATGATAATATATTAAAATGCTGTGTTTGCGAACAGTAATTGGAAAACATTGTGCTACTGATGAATAAGGTGGAATTTACAGCATTGAATACCCACACTTCTGTGCTTCAGATGATTAATTCCAGTAAAGCAATGACAAAAATAATTTTGCAGCTGAGAGAGCGTTGACTATTATATGAATCACACCTTTCATAATCTTAATTTTACATGAGGGACATCAGCTTGTGTTGTTCTGCTTTTTTGCTCATTGCTATGATCAGAAGTGTCCAAACAGCAACCATCAGTAGATTGCTTCTGAATGAATTTGTTCCTGCTCCATTCTATCCTCCATTTCGATGCTACTATGTGATGACAGACTGTGCATTCCATCTTTTTGTCTTAAACAGCAGGCAAATTCCTGGAGAGTTTACAAATTAAACAATGGCAGAAAGAGAATGTAAAGTGCTGCTATAAAACTATGTGAATCAACCTTTCATCATAAATGATTGGGAAAGTGGTCAGCAATCAGTGTGCTTTAGCAACTTAAGGACGTGTGTAGTTAACTGGTGATCCCATATTGGCCCTGTGTGAGAGAGTGTGGGTGATTGTGCGAGGGTGTCCTGTGTTGGTCTACTTCCCCAGAAAGAACGTCCTTTGCACTGATGACGCTGTGATAGGCTCCTGCAACCCTCAGCACTTATAGAAAAAGCAGGCAAACACAAAAGATAAGTGGAGAAACTTTAAAATGCTGGCTTAGAGCAAGCAAAGCGATAGGATAGAAAAAAAATAAATAAAAAGTAACAGACACAGCCAGCTTGAAATCCAGGTTATCATTCAAAGTGCTCAATTTTGGAAGAGCTTGCCTTGCATTTCATTTTTCAATTGATACTTCAGGAGTTTTTATGGTTGCAATGCAACTGATTTCTAATTGGGGACTGATTAAAAAAAATGTCTGCAGTTGTGTTGGGTGTTTTATCTTATTTGTGATTTTGACTTTTAGATTCCTTTCATTCTAAAATCCTTATTTGAAGAGAAACACAAGGCTTCTTGTCATTTACCAGGTGACATTATATTGACAGTAATTAATCCTGACGTTGCTAACCACCTCATCAGTACATCACAGAGCCTGATTGTGGCTCTCTCGCCCCATGGGGACCGGGATGTTGTTGAGTGAAGTGCTCCCAGGATCCTCTGATAGATGCACCTCACTCTGTCTTCAACTGTGACATTTCTCATCCTCCTGCCGCTTGTCAAGAGATCTCAAAAAAATTAGCAAAGGCAAACCTTGTGACCATCTGCTGTTGACTGCTGTTTGCCTTACTGCAAAGTGACTCTGCCCCCCACATTTTTATAATTAAGAGTATTCTTTAAGGACGACTATTGTAATAATCACATCAAAATAGAGTCTTCACTGTGTTGAAACTAACTATGTAACCTAACTGTTAGCAGGGCACAAAGCATGAAAGATCCTCATCAAGAAACAACTTCTTGAGTGCACGTCATAGCTTTCAAAAACTAATATAACCGTGCACTTTGTGAAACAATAGACTTTGAAATATTCAATTAGCATTGCGCATGAAAATGTTATTAGAAACCCTTATCTTTTATAATTTCCTCAAAGATTTCTGCTCAGTCAGGTAGTCTTTTAAGCTGTTAAATTTAAGGACTACAAAATATTGCACTTAAATTTGATCAGTCTGGATTTTTGTTACGGTTGTAGAATTATCATTTTTATTTGTCTAGTATTACAAATTAATAGTTGTAAGGTTCAATTTTACTGAGATTTAAGACAAAAATACCAGAATAACAGATGGTCACGTTCATGTTTAAATAACTTTTTTCTTCCATCTATTCCATTTTCACCCTGAGAAGGGTCATGGGGAGCTGGAACCCATCCCAGCTGGTATAGGATGCAAGGCAGGAACAACCTGAACAGGGTGCTGGTCCTTCACAGGTTGAACACACACACATGTCCACACACACACTGGCCAATTTAGCATCCCTAATCCTCCGAACCTGTATGTGTTTGGACTGTCTCAGGAAATCAAAAAAAAATCTGTGCAGACACAAGTAGAACATGCAAACTCCTTGTAGGGAGGACTCAGGACTTGAACCCTGGTCTCCTTACTGCAAGGCAGAAGTGCTACTACATTTACAGCTTTATACAGAATTAAAGTGAACAGCTATAGTAAAAATGGGGTATTCATTTAGTGTTGTGTAGAGTTCAACTACTAATGTGTCATTCTAGGTTCATAAATTTCATGCAGCCTTTTCTCAGTTATTGTAAGTTTTATCTATCCATTCATAAATTTTATTTCACTTATCTGGGTCAGGGTTGCAGGGGTAGCAGTCTAAGCAATGATGCCCGGCCATCTCTTTTCCCGACTACCTCCTTCAGCTCCTCCAGGGGAATAGTGAGGCATTCCAAGGCCAGCTGAGAAATATAATCTCTCCAGTGTGTTAAGGGTCTGCCCCAAGTTCTCTTGCCTGTTGAACATCCCTGACACACCTCTCCAGGTAGCCATCCAGGAAGCATCCTCATCAGATGCCCATACCGCCTCCCTCAGCTGTTTTCAAAGCAGATGAGCAGTGGCTCCACTTTAAGTTCCTCCTGAATGTCTGCACTTCTCATCCTGTCCATAAGACTGAACCCAGATACCCTGCAAAGGATACTAATTTCTACCATCTGTACATCCACACTCTAGTTCTTTCAGTCACTACCCATGGCTCATGACCATAGGTGAGGGTGGGAATGGAGATTGACTGGTAAATCAAGAGGTTCACCTTTTGGCTCAGCTCCCTCTTCACCACAACTGACTGGTGCAACGTATGCATGACTGTGGCTGATCCTCACTGCTTCACACTTGGATACAGATGGCATAATGTATAAAAAGCATTAAATATAACAGTGAATCTAATGCTCTAGCTTTCAATATATGGACTGAACCGCTGCTCTAAAATCAATAAAGGAACTAAAATATAAATAAATGAAAAGAACTATTCAAAGCTAGCCAAAATGGGATTGTTATGCAAATTTTGTAATTATTAATGACCAATTCAATTAAGTTCAATTATTTTTTATTATCATGGTGTATCGAAAACAGAGGCTCTTGCAGCTGCTTTGCAGATTCAAAAGACTGGCTTGAAATCCTGCTTCCTTTCACAGGCTGTGTGGAGTTTGCACATTCTTCCTATGTTTGTATTTGTGTTGTGGGTCTAACTCAGTGAAGTAAAAATAAACAAATAAAAGGACTGGTGTATCAGGACTGGACTTTAGTGGTTCCATCTTCACTGGATTTTATTAACAGGTTGAGGCTTGGATGTTTCTCTGCAACTGTCTAATAGTGATCAATGACAAAAAATTGTTTAGAAATGTATTTACAATTTTAATACTAATAGGGTTGTTTAATATTTTCCTCATATGTTTAGGATTGAACATCAAATAACTATGCTTTGTTATAAAGAAAATTTAAAGTACACTGTCAACATAAACATTTTCTCTGGTTTCGAAATATACATTTGTGATACCGACTGAAATAATGTGTGTCTGTCAGTGTGTCATCCAAGTATAAATACTTAATTATATTTTGAGCATGACATGGACAATAGTTCATGCACTTGTAGTCCATTTGCACTTGATTCATTTTTTTGTAATTTAATATGTATGTACATTTGTTTATTCATGATGAGTTAACAAAAAATTGTCATCAATGTCACAGTATGTTCTTTTAGTGTGGCAGGGTATGTTTTCTCCTTACTATACTTTTTTAGCTAGCAACTTGTACATCTGAATATGAAACTATCAAAGCCAGAGGATTATCTGGAAAATGTAGTTTTTTAGTGTTCCTGATATACAATGTAGCTTCCGTGAATCTCTCCAATGATATGATGTGACTAATGTGGGGGCACTCAACCAACCAGGAACATAAATGACTGTAATAAAGGTTCTATCCCAAAATAAGAACATGGTTTTATTATAAAGCAAATCTTCTTCCAGTGCTGAACTCTTTAAATATTGTATTCTGAGTCTCTCCATCTTTGAGCAGGTATTGCTGTTGCTTCTTCCCTAGCTTCCAGAATAAGGTACTTTTCTTCAAGATTATGGTAACAGCTTTGGTCATACCTAGGTGGAGTTGTCCCCTTTACTGCTGGATGTGAATAGCTTTCTATCCTCCTTTTAAAGTGGTCCTTAGTCACGTGACCAAAAGTGGTAGAACCCAAATTTTGTATTTAACCTCCTTGGACTGTACAGACTTCTGGTTCCTTCCTTAAATATATCCTGTTCTAGAATCTTCCTCTCCTTCTCAGAAAAGTAAGCAGAAAAAATGCTATGAGGCATCTTGATTGTTTTGTCTTTTCCTTTAAGGTTTTCCCAGCTCTTGCCTTTTGGGAAGACTGGACAGACTGTGAAGGTGTGAATATATACTGTACATTAAGTCTTGTCCAGTGATGTAAATCTCAAATTTATTCTAAAATAACAGCTCATCATTGTGTATTTGTAATTTCTTCACAAACCTAATTATCTGATTTTTCCACTCAGAAAATTGTATGTATGCTTTCTTTGATAATTTTTTTTAATAATAGGTAATGCAAGTTTAATTTCAGTGTGATTAGTCTCTTCACAGGCATGTACACAACAGAGCAACAGATTGGAAGTGCTTAGTGTGGAAAGGGTCACTATAATTGAGAATCTGACGTAACAATGACATAAACTTATGTTTTAGAATTACAAATTCAATTCAATTAGAAAAAAATAAATCTCTGTATGGACACCATGGTTAAGAAATGTGATTAATTATAGGTCTTGCTGTCTGAATGCAGTTGTCAGCACAGATGTCACATTGTACCTAGCACTCATGCTGAAAAAATGGAAAAAGAAAAATATATATTCACTTGTGCTAAGTTTTAGCCATGATAATAATAGGAATAATAGGAATACAAAGCAAAAACATGTTGGCTCAAAGTCCTAACAGTTTTTTTTTCACTAGCCTGAATGGTAGGGCTTGCTTCACTTTCTTACATGAATCAGTCAGCATATGCGTCAGTCAACTCAAACTAGCTCCTCAATGAGGAGTAAAACACCACAGTGGTGGAAAAGTGGAAAGGGTAACAGCACTACAGATATAAAAATAAGAGAAGCACAAAATAACAAAACATTAATGAGTAAAAATACAGGTACGAGTTAAACAAGGTTTTTTTAACTATCAATAAAAGTGAATTTCAAAGTAAATTCTGGCAATTCTAAAAAAACAATTAAAAGAACTTGTAAAATGATCCAGACAACATAGGAAAGAGGTTTGGGGGAAGCTGCCCATGTACTTGAAATTGGCTGCCAAATTGTTGCAAAGAGGTGGTTTAAATTGGTATAGATCAGTCCATAACAAAGAACAATCAATATAGATAAACATGGCATTTATATATGTGGCAGATGGGAAATGATGTCATCAGGTAGGGACCTGAAGTGATATGATCGGTACCAGAAGTGACATCCTTGGAGCCAGAAGTGACGTGGCCAGAACCGGAAGCGGCATCCTTGAAGCCAAAGTGGTGTCTTGCTATCAAACCCTGAAGTCACGTCATCAGACTCCAGCGGAATTTCATGTGATGAGTCTGCTAATGGAAAAGAGCAAGGATTAATGCACTGTGCCATCCCCTGGTCTAGCAAGGAATTATTGTCTTTTGAGCCTTTTAGCTGTCTCCCATGCACACGTGCGTGACAAACTGTTGACCAAACTATTCTTTTTCAATAATCTAGTTAAACGCATTTTATCATTACTTTGTATTTTCACCATATTGCCATTTTGTTTGTTTGTTTGTTCTTGGGTGGCACAATTTTTCATGGGCACCGTCATATGGTTGATAAAAGCATCTTCCTGTTGTTATCATGTGAGCTAACAGAAATGCAATGTGACATCATCATTCTACAATTTTAAAACTGTGTATTAAACCAAAGGAAAGAGCTAAGACTATCCCGTACAAAAGTGCTTTGTTATCAGCAGAGTGTAATTTGGCATTGACTTTGGAAAGAATCTTTGACTATGAGTTTTGATTAATCCTTCATTAATCCTTTGGATCTCTGAGCTTCAATCTTGGTCAGCTTTCCCACTTTAACATAACTAATTTCTGTGTCACCAAAATATTAATTTAACTTTGTGCAGACTTGGAATTTTTCAAAAGTTCAAAACAGTTTTAATGTGTGCTTACTCAGTGTTCCATAATGGTCACTATGACTACATTACTGTATTAGAAAAAATAAAATGTATCCTTGTGTTTTATTAATTCTGTGTAAATTTATGAGTGTTTAAGGTGTGCCTGCCCCATGCAACTAAGATATTCTGTACCTATTCTTTCCTGTATAGTTACCAGGGAAACAATGTGATAATAACAATTATTTATTTTTATTTTGTCCTATATCCAAACTTGTATATAAGAAGTTCCTTTTTAGATATAGATGTATATTAAAGACTTTTAATCAGTTTAACTATTTTGGGACCTTTAGATATAAAAATATTTACTGTATGTGTGCTAAGATTATACCATTGATCAGCATGCTGATTGATTCAAACTGATATAGCTCTTAACTCTGTTATGCAAATTAACCTGACATACTTAAGATTATTGCATTGTTATATTCTCCAGTCTTCTTGTGCTGAATTAATCGGTGCTTCTCTTCCTCAAGCTTGACGTAACAAAGAATGTCCATCTTTGGAGATATTTGTAACAGTGATCTTGACTATTTGTAATTGCCCTGACAGCAACTACACATGAAATCACACATTGACCAATTTACCATACTTCTTGATGACATTGTAACCGTTGTGGATCCCTAACAATATTGGGAGATTGTCAGCAAATGAAAAATGATAAAAATGTACCAACAAGTGTTCCAACACAAAGAACCTGACAGTGTTACAATACAAAATATTTTATAAAAACCTCCAGAAAAAAATACTTGTTGATGTCTATCAGTCTGGAAAACATTAAAAAGACATTTCTAAAGTGCTTGGGGCTGCACTGAACATTAGACAGAGCGTTTTTGAGTGGAGAAAGTTTGGAATAGCTGAGCAAGCAGCACAAGCTCTGATTTTTTTAAATATAAACTCTTTCTAACTTCAAAATATTTCACAAACTTGCATAACTGAGATATTATCTTTACTTTTTAAACACAAAATTCATACTTAATCCAAGATTCTCTTTTCTTAATTGAAATGAAATAAGGTTAGTCATCACAGTATGCAGAAATTGGACCAGTGGAAGAAAAGTGAATCCCCAGTTCTATAACTTTTGTTGGTATAGCAGGGTTAGGTAAGTCAGTGAAAAATGTTAACCAATTAGCTGAGCTAACCAAGGAAACTGTGGATCTCAAATGATTTGGTAGGGAGGAACAAACATAAATAACTCAAGAAAGCAGATCAGTTACTGTTTCCAACATGTACTGAGCTAAGGAAACAGCAGCACAACTCACAAAAAAGTACTGGATACTTATCAGTCTGGACAAGGCTATAAAGCAAATTTTAAAAAATTTGGACTTTATAAATCTACTCTTAGATATATCGTATGCTAATATGGATAAATCTGAAAATTCCAGTTTCTTTCTAAAAGATTTCAAACCCACTCTAGCATACTTAGATTGTTTTCTGAAGGCTTAGCATACACTCTGAAACACCCAATATGTGTAAATTGGGCTTGCTCAGTTTACCATATTATCATCTCTGAGTGCTGTGTGTTGACAAAGCAAGCCTGAAGTATATCAAAATGCCAAAATCTTGAGGAAAAAAACAAAGCGGACTTGTTTGTGTGGACAATGAAGTGTACAGCTGCCTTTAAAGGACATAAACAAGTATAAGATTGCCAAAACCTTAGAAAAACTGGACATGGAGTCCTGCCAACACAAATATAGTGAAATAAGTGAGTGTTACAAAGAGCAGTACCCATCTGCTAATGCAGAGAAGTTAGGAAAAGACTATCACTACAGTGAAGATAAGATCACAAGGGAAAAAATCTGAAGTCAGTGCCTGATCTCATGACAATCATACAACATTGGTTTTAAAAAGCTTTGTTTTCCCCCTCCACACTGCTATGTGAGGCACTTTGGAGTGTGTTTTCAAAAAATTACTCTTTGAGGGTGAAAGTATCAATTCAATGTGAATGGAAGGCCAAAACATTTAAGAAAGATGTTTATCTGTGTTAGTGTAGACCAGAGATGTCCAAACTATGGCCCGCGGTAATGTTTGATTTGGCCCGCCACACCATCCGAGAAAAGAGAGGGGTGGGGGAGGGGGATGCCTTCGACACAGATCGTCATTTGTAGTTTGACATAACATTTTTGTTTGTTTTATTGTTGAACTACAAAAGAGTAAACTGATATTAAATGTTTAAATTAAATGTAAATTAATTAGATTTTTTTTTTCGTGCATGCGCAATTCAAGGTGCAGCACCGCCTGCTTTGCGACACTCCACGTCAATTAACGTCAACAAATTAACAAACGCAATAATGGAGAAATCAAGGCGGTGGCACACAGACAAGAGAAATTTTAAAAAAGTTTGGCAAGACGAGTTTTTATTCACTGAAGTCAAATCAAAGGCAGTATGTCTAGTTTGCAAACAGTCGGTTGCTGTTTTAAAAGAGTACAATATCCGTCGTCATTATGAAACAAAACATTCTGCAGCTTTCTCAAAGTACAGCGGCGAGGCGCGAAAACAGAAGGCTAACGAGCTGCTTGCTAAACTTCAATTCAAACAGAGCACGCTGCTACGTCCTTTAACAGCACAAGAAAGCGCCACACGGGCCAGTTATCAGATTTCCGCTCTAATTGCTAAAAGTGGAAGAGCCTTCGCTACTGGAGAGTTCGTCAAGGAATGTCTTGCAGTGGCTGCAGAAGCAGTTTGTCCTGCTTACAGCTTGACTAATGTGTCTGGCATTGAACTGTATTGTACATTGAACACTTGCAGATTGTTTGTTTTTATTGTAATAAGTTTATTAAAATACAAAACTTTACAAATAAAATTGCATTAGTTAATCAGATTAAAGTTGTTTTATATTTATTTTAAATATTATGAAATAAATAAGGGGAAACCATAGCAACTTTAATGTAATGCAGTTTGATATATGATGCAAAATTTACTTTTGGCCCACGGCACCTCAGTCAAGTTTGATTTTTGGCCCTTCATAGGAAAAAGTTTGGGCACCCCTGGTGTAGACTAAGTCTTAGGCAAGTAGTACCCAAGTGGAGGGCATTTAAAAAAATGACTAATAAGTTGATGTTTTCCTAGAATTTCACCCAGGCTCACAAGGAGAATAATAATAAAGGTCATCTGGAAATAACATCTAAAAGGTTCCCTAGTTGCCTTTGGTACACAGATTAACTTTGCTTCTGTAACCCCAATGTTAAAAAAGTCTAGTCTTGATGCTGACAATCTTAACAATTTCCGGCCTATTTCCCACTTACCTTTCCTGTCAAAAGCTCTTGAGCGTGTTGTAGCCTCCCAGCTCACCAATTATTTAACGTCTAATAATTTAATAGAACCCTTTCAGTCTGGTTTCAGGGTGCAGCACAGCTGTGAAACCGCTCTGCTACGGGTAACCAATGATTTGCTTATGGCAGCAGACTCTGGACAAACCAGCATATTAATTCTGTTAGACCTCAGTGCAGCATTTGACACTGTCAGACATGACATTCTACTGTCCAGAATGGAGAACATGCTGGGTATCTATGGCACTGCCTTCCAGTGGTTCAAGTCCTATCTGACTGATAGGCAAGAGTTTGTTAGTCTTGGCAACAGCAGATCCAACTTGGCGCCAGTCACACAAGGAGTTCCTCAGGGCTCTGTCCTCGGCCCCTCTTCTCTTCTGTATTTATATGCTTCCCCTTGGCCATATTATTCGTAACTATGGACTGGGCTATCATTTTTATACAGATGATACTCAACTCTACTTCAATGTTAAAAGTGAAACTTCATCAGAGCTTTCTCAACTCACAACCTGCCTTAGTGGAATTAAAACCTGGATGGAGCAGAACTCTTTAAAATTAAACTGCAACAAAACTGAACTCCTGCAAATTGGGACTAAAATGCAACTCAATAAAATGAGCTCCTTCCAAGTCCATCTTGGCGGTGATCTCATCAGATCTGCCTCCACTGCAAAGAATCTTGGTGTCATTTTTGATTCCTCCCTTTCTTACTCCACCCACATAAATCACATTAAGAAACTTTCTTACTTTCACCTCCATAACATATCCCGTGTTCGCTCCTTCCTCTCCTTTTCTAATGCTGAGAAACTTGTCCATGCTTTTATCACATCCCGCATAGATTATTGTAACTCGCTGTTGGCAGGTGCCCCTTCTAATCTTATATCACAGCTCCAGCTTATTCAAAACTCGGCTGCAAGAGTCCTTACTTGTACCAGCAGCAGCGAGCACATCACACCCATCCTGCTCCGCCTTCACTGGCTCCCTGTGTCTTACAGAATCAAATATAAAATCCTACTAATAACCTACAAAGCCTTAAATAACCTCACACCAAACTACATCAGTCACCTTCTCCATCATTATGTGCCTGCCCGCTCACTAAGGTCCTCTGATTCTGGCAATCTTGTTGTGCCCCACACTAATCTACACTCCATGGGTGACAGGGCCTTCAGCTGTATAGCGCCCAGACTCTGGAATGACCTACCGAAATTAATCAGGTCAGCTGACTCCATGAATTCTTTTAAAAAAACAACTCAAAACACATCTGTTCAGGAAGGCTTTTAGCTCTACTTGACTTCATTCCCCTTCTCTCAGTTTACCTCTCTGTCAAGATGCTCATGTAACCTGTGTGTGTGTGTGTTAGACCATCAATTCTGTTGTCTGTTAGGCTTTCTCTGAATTTACTGTCTTAATCTTCTTTATTTATTTATTTGGTTTGTACAATGCTATACGCTGTATACCCTGCTGTTTTCTCTTATTTTCTGTAAGTGCCTTGAACATGGGAAAGGCGCTATATAAATAAAATGTATTATTATTATTATTATTATTATTATTATTATTATTATTATTATTAACAAGAGAGAGAAACCTAAACAGAAATGTGATCTTGGGAAGAGATTCAAGGAAGAAGCCTCTTTTCCCATAAAAGAATAAAAATGCCCATCTGAAGTTTGCTAAAGCCCTCCTGGACTAACCTTAAGAGTTTTAGAAATCTATTCTCTAGACAGAAGATCCCAAAATTTCAGTATTTAGACATAGCAAGAGGCTCTATGTTTGGTAAAGAATCAAAACAGCCTATTACCAAGAAAAACCTTATCATTAATGTCAAGTGACACGTTGCATGTTGATTAGCACATACAAGTAAAGTTTTACTGTTCTAGGTACATATGATTTTAAAGACCCTTTAATGTGAAAAGTGTCATCCTTCACATCTTCTACAACTTTGTGATGGGTAGTGCAATTTTCTACACTGTAGTGTGAAAGGGCTGGTAACACCACTTCAAGAGAGGCCCACTGAATCAACAAGCCAATTAAAATGGCAGACTCTGTTATAGGACGCACTCTGGACCCTCTATATGTCATAGCGAAGGAGAGAATTAAAACAAAACTGAGTGCCACTATGAACAATTCTACACATCCTCTGTCTGACACACTAACACTGAATACTTTCAGCCAACAAATTATTCAGCAGAAGTGTGTCAAGAAATGCTACGAGGGCTTATTTATACCAACAGTAATACGCCTCCATAATGCCTCACTGTCACTGGGGCTGCCAAGAAAGAAGTGTTCTTTTCTTTCCTTTTAAAATTTTCTTCCTTTTTAGTAATTCTGGTGTGTGTGTATATATTTATTTATCTACCTATCTATGAACTTATTTATTTAAAGAGCTTCTATAAAAAGCCAAATTCACCCCTGGGGACTAACAAAGTTTCTGTCTAATCTAATCTAACCATGGTGGTGGAAATATGCTTGTATGAGTCTGTATTTTCTTTATTTAGCCCTAGACAACTAGACATCATTGAAGGATTCATGCATTATGGTAAATACCAAGGAATTATTTGAAGAATGTTCATGGTAAATACAAAGTTGATGTTTCAAGAAGACAATGATCTTATTATTCACGTACTGTAAATCTGCTAAAGAATGTCTTAGGCAAAAGAGGTTCCATGTCCTGGAATGGCCAAGCCAAAGCTTTGACCAGAATCCTATTGAAATGCTGTGGCAGGATATGAATTGGGCTGTTCATGCAAAACATCCTTTAAACTTCACAGTACTGGTGAGGGGAAAAATCTGTCCAGCAAGATGTCAGAGCCTGATAATTGGTTATAGGAGCCAAGTGAATGGAGCTATTTCAACTAAAGGAGGTGCCACAAGTTATTGACTGATAAACTTTTCTTTACTTTTATACACAATCATATCTAGTGGTTGGTTAATTATCACAGTCTAATAACCTATAAGTTCATATCACAGTCTAATAATCTATAAGTTCACGTGTGGGAAGATTTTATTTAGACTGTTCAGTCTATAAATTCATTAAAAGAGAATCTAAAATAATGACAACCTTGAAGGATTATGAATCTTTTAGGCATGACTTTATATCATGACACATCCCCATCCTCATGCACCACTCTAAATGTTTTTGAACCTCCAAACACTATAATCTAATTGTAATTGTTGGTTATTACTCATATCTTTCAATACTATAGCCTAAAAATAAGAAACTCCCACGTACCACAAGCATTAAACTACCAATGCTTCTGTACCTAGAGATAAAGAAACAAAAAGAAAGCCCCATGTTCCAAATATAGTTGTCATTTTCCATTCAGTATCCAGTACTGATTTTTTAATAATCTTAGATCTTGAAGTTCCAGGTGGCAATGCATTGGTCTGCGTACTATTTCTGACAGTTCTGTAGAAAACTGAAAAAAGAGAGCGAGAGTGAGAGAAAGACATTACAAAACAAGTGATAACACCACCCACTGCTAAAGCACACACAAGCTTAACAGTCCATGAAGCAATGACAGTCCGCACAGCTGTATATTTTACGCTATGTGAAGCCCAATAATTAGCGTCTGCTTAGAAGGAAAAATATATGTACTTATAAACACACAGTAAAGCCTTTGCGACAAATTACCGGAATGAATGTGTCCAATTTATCAGGGCCTGGGTGCTGAAAAGAGGAATCCTGTTATGATTTAATCTGATGATACTATTCCTGTTACACTTGTCAGCACTGAGATGTCAGAAGAAGGCCTTTTCTTCCCCTGAAACAGAATGTCTAATGTTCAGTGATGGGACGCTGGCTCTGGCTGATAGGGGTAGTAAGTGACAGCTGGGGGTGGGGTGGGGGAGGGTTTGGTGTTTTCCTATCTTGAATTCGAGAAGCTGCCTCCAGTACTTTCTTTTTCATAACTAACTCGTAACGGTGATGGATTTGCCTCCTGTCATGTCCTAAAAAAAAAAAAAAAAATAGTCTGAGCTCGTTTCCAACCGCACACGAAGAGATTTGCTTTACCGTGAATGCCTCGAAGATCCAGTTCTTAAAACTTTGAAACAATTTTCAGATTTGTGAAATGGGTATTGGGGCTATGGATGAGAAGAAGAAAGCATAATACAGACGCTTTTTCTTCTTGTTTACCTCCTCTGGTGAAAGCCTTGAAAGAATTTTCCTTTTTTAAAATTTTATCTCATATATTGTGCAAAACAAATTGAATGCTTTAGTGAAAAAGTTGAATGAAATTCCCAAATTATTGTTTGAGCCAGGCTACTTGAAAAGCTGCCCACTAAGTAGTGAGAAAACTGCGTTATCAAGGTTATGTTTATAGTTTTCTCAATTTTTGCTAAGTTATTGTCAAATATTAAAATCTGAAAACTTTAAAAGCCATGCAAAAAAAAAAAAAAAACAGAACAACTATATTTGATATAATTATACGTAGAGTATGTAGGAGTTGAAGTGTGATCCATTAGGTCATCGCTATCACCCGGACTGACTGCATAACATGACGGAATCTCAACCTGCCAATGCATTAGGAACAGTAAAATGATTTGTAATAATGTCAACTAAATCAATAAATGCAAATAGGGAAAGAAAGTGAAACAGAGAGTGAATGTGGTTTTATCACAGTTTTCAAATTTCGATATTTATCCAATGTCTGAGGGAGTCACTAAACTCTTTAGGCAGATGTAATTATTTTACATGGGCTGGATAAAACAATCAAATCAGAAGATTAAATATAAAAGCTTGAAGCTGCTATAGCCTTC
Source organism: Polypterus bichir lapradei (assembly GCA_026402145.1). Classification (NCBI taxonomy): domain Eukaryota; kingdom Metazoa; phylum Chordata; class Cladistia; order Polypteriformes; family Polypteridae; genus Polypterus; species Polypterus bichir. The sequence goes on from JANRMT010062829.1 coordinate 17,916,247, forward strand.
ATGGTATAAATGAAGACAAATGTCTTGCTGTATATTTCTGTCATACATTGTGGATGTAATGACTCAAAATCATGGCTGTATTTTTCATATAACACTTGCTCTCTTATTTCCATCACAGATAAAGAGGTTTAATATCATTTACATTTCCCTTTGCTCAAGGTTTCGTTGGCTTGATCAATATATATGTATACATTCTTTTTTTCCTACAGAGGTGTATAATAAATACTGCAGAATAATACTGGCTCCCGTGCACACTCCTGAAGAACATATTCTCATCTCTCATTAATCAGCACATTCATAAGTACAAGTCCTTCTGTCAAATGATAAAGTTCCTCGGCGTGTGCTTGTACATCGAAACTTTAAAAGTTGTAACTTTTATCGTATTTTATTCAGCTCAATTGTCATGATTTTATGTTGCTGTCATTTACGGCACTCTCTTTTTTGTAAAACTTCAACATCTTTCAGGTTCACCTAATCCTTAGTGAGTCAAAATAAGAATCTACAGTACACAAGCTGGATGTGGGTGTACAGCGTCTGTGGCTCTATTGTATATGCTGTTGACAGACAGGCAAGAAGACAGAAGAAAGCAAGAATAAATACATGTTATTTTTATGTGTTCAACAATGCAAATAGATAGGTGTCATCATTTAAAAATATATTTCCAGCGTATCTGCTTTTTTATATTTAAATGCTCACTTTGAGGAATGTAATTATTGCACCAGGTATATAGGGACTGTAGGTATAATGAACGCAAATGGAGTAGGACTCATTTCATAACTTCCTTGCTATTTCCATGTTTAAAGAAAAGATGTGAAAGTCTAAAGATATTCATTTATTTATTTAAGATAATGTATTTTACAAATGGACTGGCGTTAACAAAGGCATCATTACAGAGGTATACTAGCTCATTCACCATTGACCTTTGGAAAATTAGCAAGTATGCTCAAATACAACTCTGGAAAATGTGTTTATTTAAATGAAACAACTGAATATTGTTGTTTGATATTTTTTGCTTTAAAATGTAAAAAATTACACTTTTGCATTAAAGTCTGGAGGAATTGTTCATTAATGACACTGATTGAGGGCTGAAAGTGAGTGAAACAGCAGCAGAAAATCAGTTCAGCACCTTGCCATATGTTTGTTCTAGAGCTGAAAATGAATGAAATTGAAATGGTTGTTTCTCAGAATATAAAACTGGCTGGGTAATTCTGATACACTATACAAAATAGCATTTTAAAGAAATATTCACTGTAACATACTATTCTCGATCCCCCTTCATTCAATTCTGCGGGGCCAATGACTGGAGCCTATCCTGGCAACATCTGAGACAAAGCAGGTTGCCTTCAGAAGTTACTAATAGGGCATTACAAAAATGTACAGAATTAATAAAGTCATCATTAAAGTAACATTCTTGAACTGATACTGTTACTGCTTGTATTTATTCACCATTCGTATAACTTTCAGTCATTATATGCCACTGAATTGCAAAGCCATTTTTATTCAGGTAGCTTCTGGCCCATTATTATGGAACTGATGACTGATAAGGTCCATTTAGTGGACTGAAAACAAAAACTTTTTTTTAATCTGCAATTATTATTTTAATACTGACTGTAATTATTAATAATTATTATTACTGCCATTTTTTGTCATCAGTGTTATTTTCTATAAGGAGTTACAATAATTAGTACTTATGCCTCACAGCTTCGGAGTGGTGGGTTCAAATCCTACCCCAGTCACTGTCTGTGTGGAGTTTGCACATGTTCTCTGTGTCTATGTTGTTTTTTTTTCCTTCAGCTACCTTGTTTTTCCTCCCACATCGCAAAGAAATGCAATTAGCTTAATTGGCATCTCTAAACTGACCAAAGAAGTAAGAGTTTCTGTGCAATGTAATGCCACCATAACCTTGAACTCATTTAACTGTGTCTGCAAATTAGTGGATGTTGTAAATAATTAAACATAAAACTCATGAAGGGTTGTGGTCTTTAAAAATTAAACACTGCTTAATTGCCGTAAGGCAAGTGGAAAAAAGCAACAAAAAAGCGACAAAAAAATAAAAAGTGAGAGGTTAGCACTAGTTGGACAATTCAGTGTATCTTCCTTTGTGCTGGTCATTTAATTGATACTGACTTCCCAATTCTTCCTGTTTTTAAAGAGTGACCGTGGAAGATGTGGAGCTGGAGGCTGGGTTGCAGTTACGTCATTGGTCCTCCTCAGAGGTGTGTTTCTAAAGACTGACAGCAGAAGTGGAAAACGAATTGGTGATGGTGCTACATCCAGGAGAAGGGTATCGCTACAGCAATGAGCCAAATGTCGAGTAGGAGGGGCAATGTTAAGTGGAAGGGTCTACAGTGTCAACTAGGAGGGGTTTACCTCAAATGACCTGTTAACATATGATTTGTCAGGTTTTGTTTTCTGTCTTTCATGTGCTTACGTGACGGGAACAAAGTATACAAAGTAATATAGTTTAAACCAGGGGATCTCAAAGTCGGTCCTGAGCGTCCACTGTGCCTTCAGGTTTTTGCTTCAACCGGATTCATAATCAGTGACAACTGATAACACTGATCTCAGTTTCTCTTCACTTCTTCTACATTTCAAAAAGCACCTGGCTCCTGGGTGCAGAGATATGTACTTGATATCCAGTCCTGTCCAAGGTTCCCATAATAGATTCGCCAGGCTCATGTGTGTGGCAATGGACTGATATTTTATTATATTGTTATGAGATCATGTGTAATATTTGCTGTTTTTGTTTTCTTTGAAGCACTACTACTAGCTACAAATATATTACTACCCTTGCTTTAGTGTAACTTTATTTATCTGTTTATTTTTCTCATGAGTGACATTTTTAAAAGAGTCTGAAGAGGGAGCAAAGAACCACCAATTATATTACACTAATATTTGAAGAATTACCTAACTATTTGTTAATAAGTCTATTGTACATTTTTTTAAGTTGAGTTTTCCATTATGCTTTTTAATTGAATTCTTTTCAAGGTACGCAGGGCGTACTATGGATATAGGTGGTTCACTAGGGTGCTATAATGTCCCCTAAGTGAGAATGTATTTTTATGAGCAATTTACACATTTATCAAGGCAGATTTCCTTTTCCAGGGTCTCAATGAAGACAACTTTTTCCTGCTACTGGGAGCAATGAAGAGCCACAATGTGGGATCTCCTAACATGTCAGAAACCTCCGCAATATATCATATGTCCTGGCTAGTGTCACGCATGTGCGCATGGGAGGCAGCTAAAAGGACAAGGACATGAGTTGTGGGGTGCAGTAAACCTCTTTCTTTTATTCCTGCAGAACAAACACAGGAAATTCTGCCTGGACCCGATGACTTTGCTTCCTGTTACGGCCATGATGATGTCACTTACCATTTCGGCCATGATGACGTCACTTCCACTAACCTGCTTTAAATACCAGTTAACTTCCACTTGTGAACTCAATTCTGTTTTGACCTCAACCTGCACACAACTATACTACCAATTTTCACTTCTTTGCAGCCTTATTCAAGTATACAGGTGGCTGTCCCAAACCTTTTTTCCTGTGTCAAGGCATTTCCTTTCACACAATGTCAGTAACCAACGTCTTATGGGATTACAGTTACTTCCTGTTTCCCTAAGGTGTGACTAAAAGTTATCCCTGTATAAGTATGTGTGGGCAAGCCCTGCAATGGACTGACATCCCTCCTGGAGTTGGCTTTTGCCTTGCACTGATACTGCCAAGACAGGTGATCTTAGTCATGTACACATCCATGCTGACATTCACTCAGGGCCAGTTTAGAATCACCACTAAATCTAACACCCATGTGTCTGGGATGTGGTAGTAAACATTATGAGAAAACTCAGACAATGACTGAGTCCGAGACGGGCTGATGCTTTTAACTACTATACGATGCCAGTGTGGTGTTCTTGAAAATTATGATGGTAATGATTATTATTATTGATACATTTTTCCTAAGTATTCTTAATTTGATTATGACCCTGGTTTTCAATATAATTAAGAGAATAATTTGAAAGAGAAGCATGAACAGCCATGGCATTTCTATTCTTTGTTATTCTTGTCGTTGCCGGTCATCAATGCATTTTATTTCTTGATTAGAAAAGTGCATAGCACAGGGTGTTTTTAGTGTATCTAGTGAACTAAAATTGAGTTGAACATTTTTTAGAGCTGATTTCATTAAGAAACGTCAGCACACTGGTCCATATGACCAAGTTAAACGTTAAAGTCAAAGGGGGTGCATTCAGTACAGTACAGTCACAGAAAGCAGAATTCATGCAGAGGGTTTGTGCTGTGCTTTACCCCGAGAAGTTCAGTAGATTAGCTGTATAAAAAAATCACAGGCAACAGACATCAAAAAAAAAAAAATATTGAATCCGAAAGGATTAAATTCGAAACTGCCCCCAAAAAGAGGTTGTCAAAACAGGCCAAACACGGAAGCTGTCAAACTGACGGCTGACATTATTGCACGAGGAACTTTCAACGACCCCCCTAGCCCATGTCATCAATAGTAGAAAGTTATGTACCAGAAAAGAGATAGCATTGTGTGAGCATTTCTTTAAGTGAAAATGTCTTTCACGCTCGATATGTTCTGAGCTATCATCAGAATGAATGGAGATAAGAAAAAGGGTGTGAGTTAGAGAGAAAAAGAGAAAGGAGAGAGATAGAGAGAGAAAGGGAGGGAGGGAGGGAAAGAAAGAAAAAGGAAAAGGGGTAGATGGAAAAACTGTTTGTGCCTGTTTTGTCCTACAGGCAAAAGTGCCAGCACGAATCAGCAGGCTTCAGGGCCAGCCTTGCTGTCACTCGAGATGGAGTGCCTTGCAGAAGGCCTTGACGGATTGTTAGCGTTACTAGGTATGAGCGTGATTAATATGCCTGCTTTTCAAATGACACACAGGAAAAAGTGTTGCTTAAAACTGAACTGAGGTGACTTACTTCTATTGTTTAAAAGGTAATGGGCACCTTTCTGAAGATGGAAAGTTCCACTTTTTGAGAATGAACTAGAAGGTCTGTACATTGGCACACTTACTGTGTGACGTGTGGCGAGGATTGCAAAGGGTATCCAGCTGTTTCATTTGCTAGAAAGTTGACATCTCCCTGATGAGATGAAAGGTTTTAGTAAGAGGAAAGGAAAACTGTATAGTTAGTTGATTTATATGTCTATAAAGATTTCTGACTTATAAAACAATCTGGGAAGCAGCTTACAATGTAACTCTTAACCTTGAGTATGATCAGAAGTGCAAGACCAGGATTTGCGAATTCACAACAGCAGTGGCATTCATTTGTACTTCCTATTCTGGTATATTTAAATGGCAATTTATTCATCCAGTCCATAATATATAGCAAAAGGCATTTTAAGGTGTACACTGTTTTGTATTATTTCATATGTAAATGTCAAAAAAGGCAATGATTGTTTTTATCTATTTGGATATGACTTTATTTTATAGACCACACTGGAAGAGGAAGAGAAGTTTGTACATTCCCTTTCACAAAACCTGTCCCCGTTGTATCTTCTGCTTTAATCTTCCAACACACTCCCTTAGGTACATATTGTAAAAGAATAGGCTCAACACACTTAAAAAGGTATGGGGTAGCCACCCGTATATTATTCCTGGCTGCAAAAGATTCTTGCAATAGTACAGAGATGTTCTCAATACCGAGTCCAAAACAGAACTGTTGATGGTTTGTCAAGATGGCGGTTTTAAGGGATTGGACAGGAAGTGACGTAAGGGAACCGGAAGTGATGTTTTTCAGATGTCAGAGTAGGTGCCGGAAGTGATATTCTTCTGGGAGCCGGAACCATAAGTGACATCATCTGTTCTATATCACACAGGTTTTCCTGCGGCTGGTCTGTAGAGATAACAGGAGAAGGTTTAGTGCACCCCGTTGGTCCATACAACGTCTTCCTAGTCGTACGTGTGTCGCAGTATATATAAACAATAAACTACTGTGATACGGTTTGCATATTTGTAGCTAAAAATCCATAAAAGGATAAGATGAAGTGCGTATGTTAAAGTAGTTTTTTATTCCTAAGCTGTCAGCTCCTACCAGGAGTCATCTTCAGAAGAAAATGATTAGACATTCAGGAATCAAAGGCAATATATAGCAAATTGGGGAGAGGGAGGTTGGATGTAAATGGGAGGAGTGGAATAATAAGGTGGGGTTCAGAGGGTGTTGGTCATAAAGTCTTATTTAATATGTGGATATTCCCCTTTTTTAAGCCAGCATATGCTGAGTTCATATCCAAGTGTCTGCTGATCGTTTTCATTTGATAGCCACAATTCAGCCAGGGAACGCAGTATACAGTATACCATGCTGTGTATGCCCGATTGTATACATTGCAATGCTGTCAGAGGGAAGGGCCCACTATCTCTGATTTATGCACATACAAGTGCAGCAGGACACACATTTAACTGGGACACTGTGCAAGTAAAATGCAAGACTAATACTAAACGTGCCAGAGAGCTGATAATGATTGCTGGTAGAGGTTGAATGCACAGGAATAAAGAACTATTTTAAGATAACATAACTCGTGTTCTCCTCTAGTGTATTTCTAGCTACATCTCCCAGGTGGGCTTTGTCCATAGTCCACGCCTGATTCCAACTTGCCTGGATGAGGTCAAGTGGCTTCTTTTATCTTAGACCCAGGAGTACCCATTGGAAGTACTTCCGGGTCAAACGGAAACACCACAAAGTAGTGATCATCCCTACAGCACCTTCTAGTGGCACCCATGGAACCCAACAAGGCTCCCCAGTGGGATTATAGTTTCAAGCATGCCTGGGGAGCATGTAGTCCTGACAAGCTGTCTCCCCGTGTCCTTGCATCACACTGGCCTGCATGCCAGGTAGTATTCTTTAGTCCAGCCCTGGTGGGATGCCACGGTATGCACTTCTACATTGACATCTTGTGCCTCTCTCCTGACTGAAGCCAGGCGATCCTTGCCTACCTTCTTGTGCTTCTGAAGGGCTGGCCTCCAATCCAGGTAAGGAACCTTGCCCCATTGTATCCAGGACACCCACCCATGTGCTACTGTCCAAGCAGCAAAGGCATCTAATTTGGTTCTATACAAGAGACTTTGGGTATGGGTATGAGTGTGCCCTGCAGTGGGCTGGCATTCCTGAATTAGTTGCAGAGCCACTTTGATAGGCCTCAGCCTTTGACAGCACTTAAATTGGATTAAGAAGGTTCAGTTATGATGTTACGTTGGCCTGGCCCAATTTGTTGTGCGTGTATGTGAGCCTGTGTGTGTACTGTGTGGACGATTCAGAGCTGGTTTCTGCCTTGCACTCAGCTCTCTTTTGATTCCCCATCTCCAACATAAAAGTTGACTTCCTAGCAGGATTGAAGGAATATTTTGTATTCCTTTAGAATTTTTGGTTAACAAGTCTTGATTCATTTTTTATAAACCAAGACAATGCTACTAGTTAGAAGAATTATTGAAAAGTATAACACAAGGAGAAAACAAAAAAGATACCCCTGTCAATGACCTCACCCACCCCTTTGTAAAAATAAAATCTATGAGGTTGAACAGAAAATAATTATTATTTATAGTTGTACTTAATGGAAAGGAACAACAGTTCACATACAGTACTTGGGTTAGAGTCACAGAGGATCTCTCATTAAGGTTTGAAATATGGAAAAGAAATGTTTTATCATCCATCTGTTTCTGACTCTCATTACCAAAGAAACAAAATGAAATTAAGTCAAACAAATGCATAAAAGTTATAAGTGTAAAAATATTAAAACAAAACAGGAGCAAACTCTTGAATTAAATAACAATATGAATGCACATTTTATTCTTTCTGACCAAATCAACTCCCATTGTACAAAAAAAGGAAAACAAAATTTAAAAAAAAATCCCTTTTTTATTATAGTACCTGGAAACATTTGGCTGGGTCATGCATTGTCAAACATGAATGTGAAACCAGCAGCTGGTGTTATTCGGTTCACGCTAAATTCACCATCTTTCTGGTTTTTGGTAGAATTCGAAAGGGACTGAAATGTGTGCTCGGTCTCTTCAAATTTGAGCAGCTATATTGGGGCGCTGGCACGGTGTCCTTTTTGTCTTCCCTGTATATATACCACACTGTACATGCTTTATGTTAACACATTTAGCCATTATTTTGAAATACATTTTTTTTTTTCCCTTCCCAAGTAAATAAATAGCTTGAATGGAATAAACCACTTTTAGATGCAGACCTCCTGCATGCGGTTTAGTCCCATGTGCAATTTGTTCCCACTTCCTCACTCTGCCTTTCATATTTCTTTCTGTCACTCCATTTGCACAGTGCAGTCAGCGAACTCCTTTTGAATTAAGAAGGAGCACTAAACCCAGTGTAAGGCTTATCGCACTGGACGGTCTTCAAGGCTCACTCGCTTCCTTTTTTGCCCTCATAAAAAAGGGCTGCCAGAATGAGAAATGATGGTGTGTTGTTTGATTATTAGGATTAATTGTCTTTTAGCAGTACAGCAGAGCAGGTACACCAGGGCAAAGCGAGGCGTAGATAATGAGGGCCAATAAGCAATCTTATTGTTTTCTTTCAAACCACCCTTCACAAGAGGGCTGTTTTTAACTTACTTCATCTGTCAGCACGACTAAAATTGGCAGCAGAACCGCTGTATCTTGAAAATGAGAAAATTACTGTGTTCTATGCTCACTTTGTCTGCTTATGCTACACAAAGCCTATAAAAGAAGTAGGGGCTGTTTAAAATGATAATGGAATGTGCTTCCCATAACTAGACTCTCTGTTTACCCAAAGCCCCCACCTCTACCCTGTCTGCTCAGGTCAGCTTTACCTTTGATCCTTGACTACCCTGACCTTTAACCTTTTTGATTGCCCCAATTCACCTTCAATAGAGTTATGTATGTGTTGCAATAACAAGGTTAATTTTTTTTTATTTATATATATATATATATATATATATATATATATATATATAAACTTTAAAAGCCAAAAGCTATCATAATATTAATGAAAACATGGTGAAATTATCATCAAACTCAATGATATGATTGTGTATTAAAAAAAACTTACATGATTATTGTAAGCCTTCTTTCTTTCTTTCTTTCTTTCTTTCTTTCTTTCTTTCTCAGCTTGACAAATGTTCACACACAGAAGGGTAAAACACAAGCATCTTCCCTGCTGTGTATCTTACACTTAGAGGAGATGGTTCCAGTTAACTAACTGGTACGGGTGAGGTTTCACTTTCCTGAAGTATGAATATATTTTAGGAATCCAGTGCCCTGGTTTCAAATCTTGCACCCAGAAAATCAATTAAAACAGTGGGTAAAAATGTAGAATTGATGTATGTTAACCACAATGCTACCCAGGAAAAAAACAAAATTCAATAAGATGTTTTTATAAGGCTTTTCTTATTTGTTAATTTTTAAAGAAGGTGGACTGGAGTGAGCACAAGGTTATATTAGGTAGAGTCTGTCCAACAGTATTGAGCACAAGCCAGCAACCAACCATGCGTGGCTCAAGAGTCAATTACAAGCCACACTCACGCCAAATCAGCTCTAAGTGCAAACATTTGGGGGTGCTCAAGGAAAATTGAAGCACTATTGTAGTCACAGTGAAAACGGACAGACCTAACACAGACAGTGACAGGGCTCAGAGTCCAACCTGCACTCCTGAAGTTCTGTGGTAGCATCATTAGCCATGCTGCTACCATGTCATCTTACTAATATATTGTATGCAACTGATATTGGAACAGATTACGAGCAAGCATTTACTATGATGATTTATATTTCTATATATCTTTATAATAAAAAACATATATAAGAAAAACATCATTGTATTGTAGAGGATACTTTCATTGTAACTGCTCATTGTATAAATAATTTACATTTTTTGCTTTACTTGTTCATATCCTGCAAGAACTGGTCACAAGAGGAACTCGAGGTTGGCTAACTTGATACCTTATCTACCTTCACACCTTAATTATATGTTAGGGCTTGAAAAGGCCAACAGACGCATTTTACCCTAGCTCCTGGTCCACAAGTAGAACCCTGATTGGTATAACATTTGAGAATATAGTTCATGCATGATTGGTTCAAATGTAGAGGGCATACATATGGAAAGGATGAGGCTCCTGAACTAAGATGCCCAATTGGTCCAAGAGGTATCATAAGGAAGCACAAGACCCACATAAATATAGGGCCCACGAGCACCTCATGGTCTCTGCATCTTCATCTATCGAGTCCTACCAATGACTATGCCAGAGAAAAGACCTGTCAGGTCTTTAGAGCAATGAATTATGGGTGCCTAGACTTCTTTAAAGTAGAGCTGCTATCCATCCAGGCCATATGGGTTGTTTGCCAAACCCACCTAGCTTTGTTATTGGTTTAGACACAATTAAAATTGAAATCTATGTTACAAATAAAAATTCGAATCCATTCCTCTACTAGCTTAGTAGTCCATGTTACCACCTAGGGATTAGAGGCTTAAATAAAAATGTAAAGTTGTCCGTGTAGTCAAGCCTGACCACAAGTGGAGTTACAGACTGCAGCAGCATCTCCGTGTGACTTAGTAGAGCAATAGGCAAAGGTTTGGAGATGCTCAAGTCCACAGGGAAAGTGCTGGGGTGAGAATCGGCTCAACATCGAACCCTTCCACAACAAGATAACAACATATATAAAAAGCCGAACATTCATGCTTCAATGTAATATTTTTAGTAGAGTAGATCAACAGTAACTGGTTGGAGTCCACCATATAGTATATGGGATTCTGGTCCATCACTTAGTATACAGCTATATTCGCTCTAAGACAACGCTTTTCCTTTGTGACCCTGAGTACCCAGTGGATTGCCCCAGAAGTACTCACTGTGAGAAGTTGACATTAGATGTGGGTTGGGACAAAAACACACATGTAGTAAGAACAGGATAATCTAGAGAGAGAAATGAAAGGTAAGAAAGGGAACGTTCTGATGCAGTGTCCTGATGATCAATGATATATAATGATTACCCTTACTGGGTAAGTAGGGGTTCAATAGCTATGTAGGGGGGCACAGAGATGAAGCAGGATTCCCTCCACTCCCCTTCCTTATTTTGTACATTGTTTGCATCCTAAGTTTATCCAACTTTTGTTTGTTTCTGGTTTTTAAGTAAACGGTAAACTATTTTGGTGAAGGAATCCTATAAGAGCATCACCTGTCTTGTACACAGTAACTTGTGTTGACTGTATGGCAGTACTTATAGCCAATGTTGGTGGGCCTTGAGTGGTGTAACACAAAGCAAAACAAGACATTTTGCTTTGAGACACTGTACATAACTACAAGAAGAGAGTCTGTAGGCCCGGAGGGGAGTTGAAGTGTCGTATGTCAGTTACGGATTGCTAATATGTACTGTAAATGTAGCATTAAGGATAATCCAAATAAATATTCCCAGACTGAACATAAACAAAATGTAATATTTTTAAAACCTCTATTAACTGGCTTTACAGTAAAAAAAAAAAAAAAAAATCTCCACTGGATGAAAAATGGGTTTGTTCAGAAATGAAAGGAATGAAAATGCCACAATGATCTGACTCTGTCATCGGAACCTGCTAACCGATATGGTGGCACATACTGTAGGTCATCATACAAATCTATTTGCTCCGATTCACATACAGTGGTTTCTTCCACTTAGTGACATCTCAGAAACATTATTTGTCATTAGCAAATTACGATGTGGATTGACCATGGAGTTCATCTTATCTTGGCGGTATCTACACTTTATATACATTTTAATGATTCTGCATTAACCACATATTATATTACTAAGGGCCTCAGGAACTCACAGGATTTGGTTTCTTATTATTATTGTTTGGTTAATAGTGCTTCCAGACTTTTTATAGCCACATATGTAATTTAGTAACTTTTTTTTAATCCATTGGCCATGCCCCATGGTGTTGTGAATAATTTAGGAATATATATTGTACATTGAAATGGGTGTGCATCATTAAAATAGCCATCAGAAGACAGCTTCAGTACTGATCCTGATCACAGTGAATAAGCACACATCATAAGTCAAATAGAGATTGCTCTTTGTTGCCCCCCTGCTATTCCCAGCTACAATATCAAAATATAAAAATATTTTTTATTTTAGTTTAGACAATTATGACTTAAATTTAGTTTGTTCATTAATGTATTCTTTGATCCTGTTTATTTCTACACAGGGACATGATGGACTAGGACATGCTAAGGCAGTTTTGGGCAGTGTGACAGATACGGGGCGCTATCGCTCCCTTGAACCCTTGTCCAAGATGACAGACACCAGATAAAAGTCCAAAAGCAGACTTTATTAATGCAGCACAGTGCACAAAGCACCCTCCTCTCCACAATACTCATTAAATTCCACAATACAATACTCAATAAACAATCCTCCACTCTCAGACGCGTTGTCACCCTTCCACCCAGTTCATCTCACCGTCTGGGAGCTCCCACAATCCTTTTATTGTCCCTGACCCAGAAGTGTTCCAATCCCTAGTCCATGTGATCTTCTATCACTTCCGGGTCAGATCAAAAGTCCTTTTCTTCACCCTAGAAGTACGTCATTTCTTCAGTCGCTTTGCCTATGATGCACTTCCGGGTTATAGGGCACATATGACTCTTTGCTCCTCCCTGCAGCTCCCTGTTGCGGCCCCTGTGGTATCCAGCAGGGCTGTGGATGAAAACTTCATTGTCCAGGATTCCCTGCTGGCCTTCGGGGCACCTCCATGCTGCAGGGAGGGCTCCATATGGCGGCCTGGGGTTATTGGCCATGATAACAAGCCGGCCATAGACCACAGCAGGAACCACACCCAGATGGTGCTCCAGTCCACTACACATGGCATGCTCACTCATATAGCCCAATTTAGAGATGCCATTGTATGGAAACTACAGGTCTTAGAGATATGGCTGGAAGGCAGAGCATCTGGAGAAAAGCCACAGTCACGCATGATCATCACTGGGTTACTTGAGGTACGTAATATCACTCTGGGAGAAAAGAGGGTTCTGATAATTTGAGAAAAGATGTAATTAATTAATTATTATGTAAGGTCACTGTGACCTTACCTTTATGGCACTGTGTGGATGCTCTCTATTTGTGTGTGTGCAACAGTATGTATGTATAAAAGACAAGAGTTGGATGGTTTCCTGACCAGGAAGGATGCTTCCTTACTCGGCCAGAATGCCTTGGTAATGGAAGGGTGGAAAGAGACCTCCTTCTGGGGCCATGTGCTCCCCCAGTATGACAAGTGGTAGCAGTTCTCTGGTGGGTCTCCCATATACACATTGGCAGTGTTGCATGGGAAATGCAGCTCTAATGGGTCTCGTGGGAGCCCCTGGAGGAGCTGTTTGGTGGAGGTTTCCTCATTTTTGAGAGATTCCCCCTGACCCAGAAGTGCTAGCCAGATGCGGCAGCACCGGAGCTACTCCTGGATTCAGTATAAAGGAAGACACTTCTCCTCACTATGGAAGTCAGAATCAGGTCGAAGAGTGGGAAGAGACAGAGAGAAGAAGAATTTTGCTTGTAATTGTGTGTGTGCAACCTTTGGAGAAGGCTATTAAAAGTATTTGTGAATAATAAAATCTTTATTTGAACCCAGGTCTTGTGTCGGTGAGATTTTATCTGGGATTTTGGGTTCTGCAACACCCCTTTCAGGTCACAATGCCTGTATTTACATTAATTTTGGGTTTAGTTGTCACATGGCATCAAATCACTTACTTAATTTTTTATGCTTTTTTATCAACATGCTTTACCTTTGTTTGGAGTTCTTCCTACATGTATCCTTTTTGAGGAGAACGTCTGTTATGAATTTTCTGTTTTGAATTTTTGTTTTTTTCACTGTAATTTGTTAATACAATCAATTGTTTTTACTCCTCTTTGTTTTTTTAGTTTTCATTTAGTGCCTCTAAAACCGTTACCACCTTGTACTTTATATCCTGCAAGCACTAATCCTTTATTGACAAATCCATCCACTGTTCATGACCATATATGACTAATATAATAAACGTTAACAGGGACATGTCCAAAAAGTCTATGGCCGTTTAGTACTGTTAGATTTAATACAACAATGTAATGACCCAAGGAGATGAATTCTTAAAAATCATGACATCATATTTTTCCACAAAAAAAAAAAAGAAATTCTGTTTAAATTGATTTTTTGGAAGGACTCTATTAAGAAGAATATTTAACTCAGAACTTCAATTTTTCAGTTTTAAATGTCAATAAGTGTTATGAACTGAATCATTTTCCAATCGCCATTGTTGTTTTTTCTCAGGAAAGTGGTAAAGAGAATTTTGTTAGGTAAACCCATATGGATGGTGTTGAAAGGGAGCACCTGGAGTTCTGTAAAGTATTTAAAGATCTTTCAAGCCCCCTGATAAGATCTAACCGTCAGTCACTGTTTGCTTTGCAGGGATGACACATACAGCACTCCAAACACGTGTGTCATCAGCACAGCTCAACAAGTATCATGGTTTGCCATGTGTATCTGACCATACAGGATATGCATTTTAGAGAAGTCTTAAATAATCCAAGACATGATAAAAGCCGTAAAGAAAAGGTGTGTTCATTCCCCTCATCTTTTACTTCAGTAAAATGAATACAATGTGAGCTGTCATTTTCAATTTAAGTGGAAATCATAAGACATTTCAAATGCCACAATTACGTGACAGTCTTAAAGATGAGGCTTTTAATCCTTAAATTTGCAGGATTATATCATTATGAGCATTTAAAATATACATAATACCTCAATCTTATTAAGTGGCGTATGTATATTAATGGTAATTTAAATCACTTAATTTATGATTTGATATAAATCAAGAACATGGAAACATCCATGAATTGATATAACTGATATTAAAGTGAGGGGCACAAGGGTAACAAGGCATAATATTCAGCTCAGTTTCTTATACAAATCACAAAATGAATTGTTAAATGTGACTGTTTAACACTGCCAGATGAGAATATTTTGTCTTTAGTGAAATAACCAGAGTTAACTGTAAAATATATGAAAAAGGAAGGGTTGCCGGTAGATGTGAGTTAGCAGTGATTCAGCTTGCTGCCCACGGTCTGTAAGGTCTGGAAGTGGAGACAGACTGAAACATATCAGCTTACTTTTTTTAAAGCAGATGCCATAAGTTTATTTCACAATGAACTGAAATCCTATGAGTCAAACAAAACTTGAAGTGATTGAGCTATTAGGATTTTTTTTAACTTCAAGAATCTTTCAAGTTTATGACATCTTTATTCTCTTATTATGAATCAGTTCAGTAGGCTATAGGGTCGGAGTCTATTTCTTAACAAAAAGATAACACATTGAAAAAAATTATTTCCCAGCATTTGCCACAGTACACTCCTAAATTTAGTTTTGCCCCAACTATCTAATTCATTTTTATTTATTATTATTATTATTATTATTATTATTATTATTATTATTATTATTTTATATGTATGTGTGTGAGAGATGTTGGACTGTAGTCATTTAGCCTCAGCAGGAGTGTCACAAACACTGCAAATAAATACATTTTTAAGAAAATGCTAAAGTGATTAAAATCCCGCAAAAAACATCACAACAGCTGTCACACATGCACAACTCTATTTATCATTATTAAATAAAAAATGTGGGTCATTCTTCTCAACTTGAACTGTACTGACTTGCTTGAGGTTCACCTCAACAAAAAGACAGATGTTAAAACAACACATTTTGCATTTTTTTTCACAACATTTGGGGTTAAGAGCCACTTATTTCAACACCTAAATCATTTCACAGTTTTATGGATTAATCTAGTCTTCAAGTGCATGAACATATTCATGATGGACCATGTTGAGTGCTTTTAAAAACTTCAATACTTGGTAATCGAGGCTGCTTTAATTATGAGTCATTATGAAACCCTTCTATCTATCTATCTATCTATCTATCTATCTATCTATCTATCTATCTATCTATCTATCTATCTATCTATCTATCTAT
>JANRMT010062829.1:17932193-17991462 GCA_026402145.1 Polypterus bichir lapradei
TATCTATCTATCTATCTATCTATCTATCTATCTATCTATCTATCTATTTTAATTGTCTAGTTTAATTGGCAGACATGGGTGAATATCCCCCTTTCAACTTCATGGAAAAACAAATATTGTAGCTACAAAATTCATTGTGATACTAACTATGTTATGTTTTCCTCTGCCAGAGTAAAATGTAAAGTTTTTACAGTCGGTCATCAGCCATAGTAAAAATGCTATTATACAGTATACTATAGTGCAACAAAATAAGTCCTACTCCATAGCAAATCATAAGCACTTTGTTCTCTTTTTAAGTCTCTGTTAGTAAATGTCTTGAACCAAATTGTCAGTTAATTCCTGAGAATGTGCTTTATCTTGCATGTCTCTAATTTCTGATTGTCAGCATTATTTCTGTTTTAAGTCATCATTAACTAGGGCTGCTCTGCAAAATGTATAGTGCTGAGAAAAATTAATTTCCTTGTCTGAGACTTTCTGTTTTATTTCTCAGTGGATGTGTTTAGCATTACTGCCTCACAAATTCCATTTTTTGAGTGTGAATCCCAACCTTGGCACTCTCTAAAAAGAGTTTATTTTTTGTTTTTTTGTCTCACTCCTCCTGACTCCCTCCAACATCATAAAGACAATCAGTTTAGGGTTGCTGGATACTCTAGATTGGTCCAATATGAGTTAGTGTGACTGGTGCTTCTTCCAGGTCTAGTTACTGCTGTACACCAGATATTTCAGCAGGCTCAATCGGTGAACCTAATAAATGTTAACTCTGTGTTTAGTACTATACATTACAGTAAGAGTTATTGATCAGGATCTCACAGCGCTATGGAGGGAGATTAGCCAACCCCACACTCTTAAAAATCCTGGTTCATTAATTGCACTTTATGGTTCTTTACTGGGTTGTTGTGTGGTTCCATGCATGACAAAGCACCATTTCATCCTGGGTAGGGTTCTTTGCATATCGATTTGGTTCTTTGTGCTTTAAAAAGTTTCCTAATATGTAGAAAAAGCTGAACATCTTTAATGTATGGTAGGCTATGTAACAGGACTCTAACAGATTAAGAATTTAGCCTGTCATATTGTATCAGCAAGAGTTCGTTGAAAATCAGGAACCTATTCCTATTGCACAAATCTGTTGCCATCTATTCATGGCTATTTACTGGATGGAGCTGATTACAGAACTAAGTAAATAAAGTTTCTTTCTGGAACCTTCATGTGGATGGGTCTGTTGGGAACCAAAAAATGGTTCCTCTATGGCATCGCTCCAAAGAACCCCTCTGGCACCTTTATTTTTAAGAGTCACACCTTGCAGAACTGCATTTGTATGCTTTAAAGCATGAACTGGTTTGTTCAAACCCTACCACAATGTCACAACAGGGTTTAGGTGTAGATCATCGCAAAAAGTTGTACGTTTTTTTGTTTGCTGATCTGAAAAAAATGTGAATATTTACCATGCTGAATGACACAGCTACACTTCACCTTTAGTTTAAAGATAGATGGCCAGGCATTTTTTTGAAAAATTGATTCATGAAAATGAGAAGTCATAGTTCAGTAGTCCATGTCTCCAAACCATGACACTGCAAACTATGGTTATCCATTAAAATGGGGTTCCTATTTTTCAATCCAGAGTTTGCAAAGTTCCAAACATTATTATCCCTACATTGGCCAAAAAGTTCTACTTTCAACATTTCTGTATGTCCTAATCAGCTTATCCAGTCACAGTTGGTGCCTATACCTGTCACCCAACCAAGTGTTTTGAAAGGTTAAATTTAAGCATACACCCATATGCACTTGTATGTTGCCACATAACCTCACATACAATGTGAAAATGGCAGAACATATGAAAGGCATATATTGATAGCCAGAAGACCAATCTACAACTGAAAATGATTAGAGGTGTATAAATATCTCCTAAATATTTGGTGGTGGCTACTTGACAAAGAGAACTTAAAGATGGCCATGGGAATAATGAATGAGCCACTGTAAGTGTGTATCATTGCAAGATGAAATGGCAGAACATTTTGGGTCTAATATCTTTTAATGGCTGAATCGGAAGGCCAACTCTTGTGTTGTGTGGGAAACAAAGTATCTCCTTTTGAGTTTATCTGACAACTTGATCTTAATGACATGGACCCCAATTACTAGGTTTAATAATGGGTCAGGGAATGAATATAGTTTGATTGCTAAATAAACTTTTAACATGGCAGACCCTTACAATCCCTACAAGTTTATTCAAAAGGAAATAACCTTTTTATCAACTGAAAGTTTCATTATTTTTGCCAGCCCCAATGAGAAGTCAAGCAAAATGACTCCTTTTATTGTTTAACTAAAAAGATTACAATATGCAAGCTTTCGAGGCAACTCTGGCCCCTTCTTTAGGCAGGATGTAAAACAAGGTGTCATTTTGCTTGACTTCTCATTGTATCCATAATGGCCAACATGGTACAACACCCCAGTAGTAATTTGCAATCCACAATAAACTTTTGCTCAACTTGTAGCATTGTCATGTATAGGGTTTTCCATTTTGTATAATATGTCCTGTTTGATGGTTGCTATATGTTAGTAACAGTACTTCTGGCATAGATACCTGATTTGTGAATATTGGGTCTATGTCTTTTTTGAACTGGATATTCATAGCCAAAGAGGATTTGGCATGGCCATCAGATATAGAGATGGCAATGGGGATATTTCCTATTCCTGTCTGCAGTTGCTCTTTGTAGAAGAGGTGTGTCTCAAAAGATCATACATCTTCTGACCTCTGGTGGTAGGACTGTGTTACCTTATCCATTTTACCAGGAAGTAGTTTACAAAAGGGGATTATTCCATCATATCTTTTGTTCAAATAACTGTTGTTTGCACATTTTAGGAGCCACACCCACAATTTACAGTGAATACTTTCAAAACTGTATATATTATCTGTGGAGGAGCTGTTCATGGTGTTTGTTTAATATGTTTATTGTTACTTTCATTGGTGTCTTTGTATGTACTGTTAGTATATGTTGTCAAACACGTGCAACTAGGAGGGAGCCGAGTGGGCCAAGTGGGGGTAATTATCCACCAAGACAGGGTGTGGCGTGGTGCACGAAACCTACCTCTGTTATCGGGAAAACCTGCCTGATTCAGCATCAGTTCCAGCTCCCAGATTGACGTCACTTCCGGTTCCGTTGTCCAGACCAACATCACTTCTGGTTCCAGCCAAATGGCATCACTTCCACCTTTTTCGGCTTTTAAAGCCACCATCTTTTCTTAACCTCATCAGTTCAGTTCAGGACTCAAAATAATGCACGAGTTGCTCTTTCAAAACCCTTTTGCAGCCAGGGACAATATATGGGTGGCTGCCCCAAACCTTTTTGTGTGTGTCGAGGCTGTTAATTTCACAATGTATTTGGTGCTTAATGTATTTAATTTTATTTTTAGGTGTATTTTGCTGATATTTGAGTGGTAGGGTCGAAAATACCATAGGTGTTGGCCTAATTCCATCAGTCCCTCATTTTATTAGTGATGTGGCTCTATTGCTACACATTTCTGATGGCAACCTCATCAACCCCTAAAAACTGGGTTTGCTAGAAACTTAACAACATTCTTCTGCTGCACTAGCTTATGACACCATATAGAGCTGATTTGGCCACCATATATTACTAGGGGTTGCATATCGTATTATGTCTTCTACACTTGCTGATGAGACCAAAAAGAGTTGATGTGGTGCCTATATGTCATCATTGGTTTAATTCTGGAATTAATTTCCTCCTATAGTCAAAGACAAGCACAGGTTCAGACTTGTGCCTTGTTCCACTTAATTCACCTTCTCTCTTGGAAGGATTACAAATAAAGCATTTAACTAGAATTTAGAAAGTGTTGACCTGGTTCTGATTATCCTGTTTTTGGTGTCAGTAGACGACATATACTTTAAGACTGACAAGAGGACCATTCCTGCTTGCTAGGGCTAATTTGGACTCTTTAGAACTTAATGGATTTTACAAAATAATTACTAGTGATTTGCTGGTAATTAGAGCATGGAGTTTGGATGTTCTTTATAGGAATGCACTTAATGTCAGTTTTTTATCTAACGACATGAAGTGCCAACATTTTGGGTATTTCTGGCTCCATTTCGACCACTGAATATAGTAGATAAAGATAATGAAAGAATTCAGAGAAGGCAAACATTTCCATTCTTTTTGATTAAATATTTTCTCATTAAAAAAAAGTACTGGAGACCACCGTGGATATAATCTAATTGGAATCAAATGTTCAGTGAAATGCTTCTGTTTTAATACTGTCCAGGAAAATGTGTGGACACCCACTGCATACTACAACATCTGCCTAGAGTATCCTGCCACAAAAACCTTTCAGCATTAACTGTTTCATGTGGGAGAAATCCACACATCAACGGAGTACAAAAAACAGCCACACTTCCCTGTTCCATGACCCACTTGCCATCACACACTATGAATTTGTTTTTTTTTTAATTTGCAGGTTTTTCCACTTTTTATGAAGACTTTTTCTTTATAAGCATTACTATATTTAGAGTGATGTGGTACCTAATTTGCACCCAGCGGGACAGCCAGACGTGTCCTCACGCATCCATTCCTGCTCTTACCTTGAAGTGGGAGGGGGGTGTTGCATGGGCATTATCCACATGAACAGATGGAAGGAGAAAAGTCGCAAAAAATAAAGTTAAACAAGAGCAAAATGACTATGCGAGTGGTGTGGCTGCCCTTTGTCTGCCAGGAAGGTGATCCTCAGCATCTGGAGATGATGGAACGCATGATTAAAATTACCATAGAGAATGATTAATATCTTCTTAAAGCACTGACTTCCAGCTTATCAATCATCTCATTACACTGGAAAAGTTCATTGTGAGAGGGGAGGGCTGGAGCTCTGAACCATGAATAACTAGTCTACCCTTCGACATATTTACTTATACCAGAGAAAAGGGATGATCATTCAGTGTGTTCATCCAGGACAAAAAAGCATAATTTTCTCCCCTTTATTGTTTGTGTTTGTTATTTTTTATTTATTTATTTATTTATTTTTTGTATGAGCATATTTTTTAGATTTGACTTTGAAGAAAATAGCTTTAAAAAATTATTTATCTTCCTTTGAAAGATGAAACCTAAGTCCCAGGTATTAACTTTTTCCATGGAAAAAATAAATGTTTGTATATTTTTCAAAATTGTTGCAAAAGCATGTTAAAAAAAGAATGATGTATCTTACATGTACAACAGTGTTAAACGTTAACATGACTTTAACACACTATTCAAAAAATTTGCAATAATGGAGATGATTTATGTTAGGTTTTGTATACATGTCAGGTATATCCAGCACACAAAGCATTGCACGTGAGTTTTAAGCACTGATTATGATAAACTATTCACTGCCATTTGTGTGTCCTAGATCACAAAGATTTTTGAAGGTTGCTTACATTCATTCATTATAAAGTTCTTACAATGTTACTTATGTCCATGCCAACCGAGAAATCAAAAATAAAAGTAACCCCAGATATTTCATGTCATTGTTCTATATTTGCTTGTCATCTGTGCCCACTGGACATTGTTTTATTTAAGTGTGTCTCACTATAATACATTGTCATTGTCACGTATGTCGAGTCAGAGGGTCACAAACTGGGTTCCTCCCAGGTACTGTATGTAATGCCACTGTGGGCCAAGAGGGGGCACTGCTGCTAACTGTGCCATCTTCCTTTGCCTCCACAATGCCAAGAGACCAGAATGTGAGGGCAATTGAGTCTGCCCCCTCCAGTCCCAGTACCACAAAAGCCTAGCTGCCCGGAAGGAGAATAGAAGAGATAGAGTTCCTTCAAGTCTTGAACAAAGCCTTTAAAGAAGCCTTGATAGGCAAAAATTTGTTTGTTAGAATGCCCGATGGAAATATTTTTGTTTGCATTAGCGCCATCAAATGCTGTTTCATTTAGAGTTCACAAGTAAACAGGGAAAGCTGGGTTGGCCTCCCAACATTTATCATGGTCTTCATCCCGTCTTTACCTCAGACGACCGTACCACATACCGTATAAATATTGAAATGTGTGAGAGCATCAGATGGTGAATCTGACATTCTAGTGTGAAGCCTAGTTGTGATAAGTTATCATTGTGTAGTGTGTTAAATTGCCAGCATGTAGCCACATCATATTGTGCCATGTTAGATACAAAGGTGTGGACACATTCCATGGTGCCTTTCCAAATTCAAGAGTTGTCCTCTGCAGGTGGTCTCATTTTATTTTCAGTAGCACCTTTCTATCCTGAACACCATTCCAAAGTTCTTTATAAACTGGAGTCCATTATGCAACTGTTGGTTTATTTTTTTGTAGTTTTAGCCCAGGCAAGATAAGTGACTTTATCAGGGTCACAAAATGAATCAAACAAAGGAAGGAACCACCTTGTATAAGAGTTCAGGGCCTTAGCTGCCATGTCACACTGCATAAACATTTAATATCCGGGGAACAGCAACTTCAGCAAGGTCACATCACTTTTCATCTACTGCTAATAACCGTCCATTACAAAACAGACAAAAAAGATATTTCCGATCTGACACTAGTCACAATAAAACATGATTTCCCAATTTTATTATTTAAATGCCTTTTCAAATTATTAATATAATTACTCTGCTTGAGTGAAGATGATTTGAAAGATGATTTTGATGACAGCTAGGTGATCTGAATATGAATATAAAGTTTTTCACTGCTAAAGGAGGAAATTTAAGAGTTTTATGACGTACATAATTTTTAGCAAATGAAAAATGGCGTTATTTTACATTTAAGTGACAATTTTGTCACTAAATATTTTCACCAGCTAAAGGAAGAAACCTTTCTTAAAATTATTCTGCTCAAAGCTTCATTTGTAAAAAGTCCTTGTTTGTGAACCTGGTTCTTGATTGAAAGTTCACTCAAAGACATTCAAACTCATGTGGTAGGGTTGGGAGCAGCTTGGAAATGCCATCACGAGTGGCTTGGTTGAGGATTAGTAAAATGTATCCCTAGTGCTGTTTTGACTTTGGCTACTTTTATGTTTTGTTTCCTCCCGGTCCCGTTGTTTGGGCCACAGGAGATCCCTGCAGTGTGTCCTTGCTCTATCCTAACTGGCCTCTCATACATATTAGTGTCTCTGTCTCTTTCTTTCTATCTGCACCAGTCAGTTTCTGGCTTTCAGTTTGTGTCAAAGTCCTCCTCCTCAAATCCAAAGTATGCCAGTTCAGCAGTCCCCTTTAATCACAGGCTGACATTCCCTTGTACGTTGTGGTGCACCTCCTATCTACTTGGCTGGCTAGCACGTTACAATAATTATTACTGTACAGGGTTAATAGTAGAACACCTTTGTCATATAACCATCAATTCACCTCACCTGCAACAGGTTCGCAATGCACTGTGATAACCACTACAAAACTAGTGTCAAGAATATGCCAGCCTACAGCACGTGTAGGTCGGTCAAACTAAAAAAAAACTGCACTCCAAAACTAGTTTAGTTTTGCACTGAAAAAGAGAAAAGCAGCAGAGATGATCATGTAAACTCTAAATAACACTGAGAAAACTTTTAAAATAAAGGTAACCAAGTGTGAGAATGTTCTGGTGGAGTCATTCATCACCTAAGAGAAAATTTGGTGACTTACAGGCCCGGATGAGGATTTACCCTGATTAACAACAATTAATGGGCAGATTGTCTGTAGCTGCGTGGGTGAAACCCAGTGAGAGAAGCCAGGTGGTTTTCTTTTCTTTTAAAGACCTATTCAGTTATTTAAATTTAAAAAGCTGTATTTTTTTCCTTTTTTTTTGAGAAGTCACCTACCTGCCTGTTACCTAATGTGCTAGAAGATGTCTTTACCCACTGCTTTATGTATTATAGAAAATGGTGCATTGTATGCATTATGTATTAATTATCTTGTAGATTCACAGTAAAATAGTGCGACTCCCATTGAATTTATAAAGTAAAATTTAATTAATATGTCATTCTGCACTCTAGTCACAAAGCTCTTATTCAGAAGATGATCCTCTCCTGTGATCCTGTGATGATTGCATGTTGAATTGTACTCTGTGAATTTTATAACTAATTATGTCATTTGAATATACAGTGGGAGGATACTGTTATTTTAAATAGAACTGTTTTTGTTATTATTATTTGTATTATTATTACTCTTGAAATAGCATACTTCATTTGGTGGACAGCACTGTAAGGTGTAAAGGCGTTTTGTGTCTGAAGGCTTTTCTTGCACACTGATTTAGGCACACATATTATTTCTGTGGCTTTTTTCGCTTGTTTTTAACATGCATATGTCATACCATTTTGATATTTGTTGACTTTCTGCACATGGTAGACACAAATTTTTAAAATACAGCATATAATAAACCAATAATTAAGTAAAGTTTTTCACAAATAACTCCAGAAGCACTGATGCCTTCATTTATAAAGAAACTAAACAGACTAGGCAAAGATTTATCATTGCAGTGCAAAGTGAAGATCACATTTCCAAACCTCACGTTGTGCTCATTGTGAGCTGGTGCTATGTATCTATAGTTGGAAGACAAATGTTATTATTTCTATAAAATAATATCGTAATGAACTGATGTGCATTATGAGAATATAGATAGATTCAAATTTTTAACCAAAAAACATTTTTTAATTGAGCTTGGTGGACAAGTTTACTCCTCTTTTGTTCTTAAATGCTGTTGAGTTTCTAGCCATTGTGCTGTTTTGCATCACAATGTAGTAAGACACCTGCCCTTTGTGGATCAGGCACCCCTTACTACAGCATCAACAGTATTATTAGATAGACACTAAAGATGACTCAGAGGTCCACCAAAGGGGCTTTCCGCCAGCTGTGCCCCTGCTTGGCCTCACACGGCCTTCTTCCCTTTTCTTGCCAGCATGCCCTACTCCAGTGCCCTCTCCTCTGCACTTGTGTGGCCTTTTCTTTTTTTCCACTTTCCTCCCTGCGCGCCTCTGCTGCCTGAACCAGCTGGTCCTAGTTCATCTTCTGCAGCGTCATGAGGCTGGGTATTAATCATGTTTTTCGAGGGGGACATTCTGCTATTTATCTCCTTGACACTTTCAGCGTTCGAAAGCCCGACGCTGGGCACAGCCCATTGAGTAAAAAGATTACACATTACCGCGCTCCATTGCTTCTCCCTGCCCTATCCATTGACTGGCTGTTCAACAGTGGAATCATGCTTGCTCGATTGGACATAATTTATGCCTTTTATCACTGCCTGTGCTTACATGTTTAAAAAAGACTGTATCCGTCTTCCTGGAGAGTATTTCACACCAAATTACATTTAAGAGAAACTTGTTTTGTGTGTGTGTGTGTGTGTTTTTCATTATGCACGGCTGATGGGGGTCCTTGAAGAGAAACACTTATGAGCTCTTAATTTATAACTTTCCCAGTGTATCTAAGGAGAGGCATACAAGATTATTTCACTTTGTTTTTTTTTTTTCTTTTTTGTTCTTTTCATTAAATATACTATAGACTCTCTAATGAATTTTGAAAAGATAAAACTTGAAGGGCACTGCCTGCATGCCTGCTCTGTGGTGACAGCTTCAATTTCAAAGAGCATGTCATCTGGATCTCTGCAAGTGGTACAGGAATTAAGGACTCGTTACCCTCTCTATCATTTTTTGTCTGTGCCTCTTGTTCTCTGACATTGTAAAATATGTGCTTTATTTTGTCCGGTTTTGCATGCTATGCATATTTCAGGTTAGTCTGAATTGTCCTCAGGTCCTGCCTAAACATTCTGCTTTCTTTAGGAAGGCAATACAAGTGCCTGTATGGTGCATCTTTAGTATCTTATATTATTATTCATTTCCATATAACTACAAAATCATCTATAATTTAATTTACAATTAATAAAAATGGAATAATTACATGTACTTTTACTTCTAAAGATAAATTACAAATAGCAAAGCATCAACTCGCAATTTGCAGAGATAAATACAATATTTTAATTTCAAATGTTGCCTGCTGCAAGAATTCCAAGTGTGGTGTTGTTGGATCTATTGTATTCTTTACTTCTGCTTCTTTTACACTACATATCAATGTTCTCTGGTTTAATGGATTCAAAAATGTGCTTCTTGAGCTCATTAGTCATTTTTGTTTAGTGTAATGAGTCTTAAGGTCTCAGCATAAAGGAATGGAATGGAATTTATTAGCTCAATCCATTTACACCTATAAGAGATTTGCCTTGGTGGTTGCATACTCTGACACATTAAAAACATACACACAGCACAAGCATTGCAAGAAATTGGCAATTCTTAAAAGTACATAATCTAGTGACCACTTTAACATGATATGGGCTGCTAGAAATGGATCAAAGGTTAATAACATTCATGGTTTGGGGGAAAATAACTGGTTTTATGCTGTGTTGTTTTAACCTTCAGTGCCCTGTAATGTTTCCCAGGCAGTAAGGTTTGAGAGATGTGATGTCCGGGAAGGGAAGGGTCAGTAATAATCCTGCTTGTAGGCTTTCAGAACCTGAATTTATGTAGATCTTGGAGTCTGCATAAATCATAGCCAATTATCTTCTCTGCTGACCACATGCCTGGACCTCAACTATGATTTCTACAAACCGAACATGATAAACTCAAGGATCATGGTGTAGTGCTGGAACACCAAAGCTTTTAGTAAGTTACATTTTTTTAACATTTTTAGAACATTGAATCTCTGTTGATTCTTCTTAACAATGGGGTGATTTTAACATCACATATGAGTTTATGAGAAAGTATAATTCCCAAATACTTGAATATTGAACCATCGATGCTTATGGGTAGGGTGATAAGGGTCCTCGACAGTCATTTTGGAAGTGTCCTGAGAACTGAGATCAATGTTGTTTTTGATTGCACCCGGAACACAGCTGCTCAACTATAAGTGAACAAACCCAATCAGCATGGCATCATCAGCAGATTTCATGAGTTATACAGACTGATTCTTGGAAATGCAGCTGTTTTTGTAAAGTCAGAAGTAGAGGTGATAGCATGTAGTCCTGTAGTGCTCTAGAGCTGAGGGTTGTTAATGTTTCTAACATGTCCTTCCCATTCTTACATGCTGCTCCTTCCATTATGCTGGTTGAGATAACATTCCTAATGGTGGAGAAACCAAGCAAACACACAATTGTTTGAGCACTGGATAAACATTTTGAAGACAACTGGATGCCATATTTTTGCTTAGTATCCAAAATATACAACGCACATGTTTATATGTTTTGGAAGTAATTCACAAAAAAGGTGGAGGGAATTTTACTGGGCACTACTTCAGGGCTGTATTATTAGACAGTGGTGTAAATAAACATATGTTTCTTCTAACAACAATAACTGGCTTAAGTGGTCTGTGAAGTGGGGATGGGCACTAAGTCATCTTGGCTCCTCTTATTGTACCTGGAACACCAGCTGGGCTGCCTTGGGTTGTATTGAAGGTGTTTTGCTGCCTAGGAATGTCAATACGTAACCTAGAAGCCATGACCTAGACCTTAAACGTAACAACCTTTAGGCCAACTGAAGTGCAAGACTAATTAACCCTAACCTTAATTAAAATAAGGACCTATCATCCAAAGCATTGCAAGTTACCAAAGTTTTTACAAAATAGAAAATTCTTATTAAACACACTGAGCTATCTGGGTGAATGTGGAAAGCTGTTCCTATTAGCATGGTGCTACATACAGTATAAAAAGTGTCTGGATTGAAATTTGGTGCAGGTGGTATCACTAGATGTTATTCAATTGCAGACTTGAGTGGGCATGAAGGAACTAAATGAGAGCTTCCAAATAAGTAGATGCTGAACCACTGGCTGCCTTGTAGGCAAGCATTGATGATTTGAACTTCATCTGGACTATTGCAGGGAACCAGTGGAATGACCTGAGAAGTGGAGTGGCATGTGCCCATCTCAGCTGTATGAAAATGAGACACTCGGCTGAATTTTTTTGAGCACACACACAAAAGGCAGAGTGACGAAGACACTTGCATTTAGATTGCAAGGTGGCAGATTTGCTCTCATAGTCTCATTCAATTCAGTTTATAAGTACACCAATGCATCTGTCAATTTACTGAAACCTGTTACATGTGGGGATCTGGAGCCTATCTTGGCATAACAAGAGCAAACTGGGAATCAATCAAGCATGAGGAGCTCCTCCATTGTAGTGAGCACACACTCACACATTTACACTAATTCATACTAAAACAATTAAAGCCTGCCCAATATGTAAGCTGTGTTTCGAGCTTTACTAAAGGGTTCTTCTATAAAAGTCTCCCCTCTTTGGTGACTAGAGAAGTAGGAAAGAGAGAAGGAGAAATAGATCAATCACTATAATAATAAGCAGGGTGGAGAAAAGAAAACTTTGTATTGTTCTAATTAAAATGAGGGTCAGGTTAGTTCCCCATCTCATGTTTTCTGGATCCAGGTTGATTTTCACAATAATAAATTTTGCCTTGTGGATGAGCAATGGTTTTTGACTCTACTAGTCTGTTGTGAAATGGAGTGCTACTGCCTTAGTGGGACATTTCAAGTTCCATTCTCACCAATGACGCTTAATTAAAGTAAAACATAATGAAAGGATGTCATTAGAAATAAAATAATTTAGATTTGGTCAGAACATCAAGAAGCACCAAGTATTTCCATGCCCTTTCTGTGCAGTCCACTGATCAGTAGTGGTGCTTACTTGTAATTTTTCTATCCATCCATTCATTCTCTTTCAAACCCTCCTAATATCATTCAGCATTGTGCATAAAGAAAAACATATATAGAAAATATATTTCACCTCTAAGTTGTCAGATCAAATACAAGAAAACACACAGGATTTTAGGACTCCTACCAGCAGGTAGGATATTTATATTACCTTGATCTTTCTATCTTCATTTTTAGTTCTGCTGTCAATTTGGTTACAGTTTTTCTGGTTTTCTGATCTACACTACATCCTGTAGCCACTCTTTTTTGTACAACTAAAGTATGTTTCTGTTAACTCCCTATGTTCTTGTACATAATTGCAGAGAGAACATGAGAATTTTTTAAGTAGAAAGGACCAGGAGAAGGATTTGGTCAAGAAATGTATCACATTGGTTACCAGAAGATTAAATAAGTTGTCAGAGACGATTATGCAAAGCAAAAATCAAGGTTCTTACATGAAGAGCAAAGATCAAAAAATGTAAGTTTAACAAAGGTTTGTAAGTAATTGCTGAAAAAAATCCTGACCTCAAGTAATCGGTGAACACATGCCTTGACATATTTATGTGGGGATCTCTGTCACATCAGGAATCTGGAATTCTGGGAACGATCTTTATAGCAAGAGTTAGTGCTGTTGTTAGGACATGGCAACACCTGTATTAAACAAAATGGGCATCACAGGATAATGGAAAATTAAATATCAATTACTAGGCAACATTTTAAAAAGAGCAAACAATGTTGTAAACTTTGTAAAATATGTAAACTTTGCCCAAATCATTCACTAGAAGCTCACAAAACATTAAAGAAAAATACTCATTATAATAGTTTTCTGTGCTGTTGTGGGCTTTGACCTGCCTTTTTTCCACTTGGCTACCATGCATTCACATGATGACCCTTTTTCATTTACAGCATGTAAAATTATTTGTATTAGACAACACATGATAAAACAAAGTATAAAATTTTTAAACCTATTTAATCCATTTTTGAGTCTAAGCAGCACTATAAGCATGACAAGGGACGACCTCTGAAAAGGGCACCAGTCTATTGCAAGGCTGACTCACACACCCACCTACTCAAATTTGCATCAGGCCAATATATATGCTGTGCTCCATTTGAAGTGGAAAGTCGGAAATTCCAAGTTCTTACTTGAAATTTTCACCTGAAACATCCACTTAAGTCAGAGTTCCAACTCAGAAATTCGGGGCTGGTCTATGAGACTTTATGAGATTATGACGTCAATCGAAAACGGTGAAGTACACACACAGCAAATTTTAGTTAAAGCTGTAGTATTATACTGTTTATTAGCACTTCTGTCTATTTGTGTCTCAATGAATCCATCATACATACACACAGTGTTGTCCAATGTCTATCTATGGACAGTACACCAGGTAAATGGAATGCAGTAATAGTCACAAAATAACCCAACAGGCACTTCTTTAAGTTGTGGGAGGAAAACTGGTATGTTTGGCTAAACAATAAATGTAGATACATAGAGAACGTGCAAACTTCACAGCAGGATATGTAAAGGAAGAACCACTATCTGCTGCACCACCCTTCATAAATGCTGTGTAAATAGCTCATTAACTAAACAATTTTAATTTTTGCCTTGAAAACAATAAATCTTGCACCTATTTCACTTTTGAATATAACTTAATAATAATATGTTAAATGTCTTTGATCCTATACATACTGTAGTCCAATGGTCTATTACAAATGTGAATCTTACAGAGGAGAATGCTCTCTTATGATCTATATCTATACATATGCTACAGATGTTTTTATTATAGTACAAAATTCTTTATTCTTACTGCATCTCTTCTGTTTTATAGTTATATACAGCACATAAGGTTTCTTCATTGCTCAGTAAATGTCTTGTGTGTTAGTTGTCTCATGTCTTTAAAACACTATAAAAGCCTAGCAGGGCATTTATGGTTACTTTCCTTTTTATCACTATAACATTTTGTCAAGCCAGAGGGAAAAAAAAAGTTTCAAGACCCCTTTGTGCTTTTTCCTTTGAGTTTAAAAGGCCAACTTATTAGTTTCACATTGTTGACAAACAGTTAACCACAAATCTTAGGAAGCTGGTCCAAAGCAAACACAGAAACGGTGATGAATAAAGGATTTATTCTAATTTGTAATCTGTAATAGTGACTTGACTCTGATGTCTTGCCAGCTAGCCAAAATGTAGAGTCTTGCACAGTCTAACTTGATTATGAGTCTCTGTTTTTGTGGCCTTGTCTTGACGTAAAAGACCGAACAAGGATATATTTCATTGTTTCCAGTAAAAATATTTACAGAATATCACACCACTAATTTCCTTCATATTTTCCTGAATATTGTTTCAGCTTAGTGCTTTAATACTTTCATTTGAACAATTGTTTTGCCTTTTTTGTTTCTAACAATGTCTTCATACTACTGTAGTTTAGTAGTAATCAACAACTCTAGATCTCTGGATTTAAATTATGGTCTAATCACTGTTTTTGTGACATTTTCTGTATGTGTCTGCATGGGGTTTAGGTTTGTCCTCACTTCAAGTCATGTATATTACGTTGTTGAGTCATTTTAAATTGGTATACTGTAAGTGTGGATTTGTGTATTTGAAGTAGGCTGATGTCTGCCATGTAAATGACAGAGCTGACAGAAAGGCTACGGTAACTCAGATAACCTCCCTGTACAGCTATGGTAGGGAGAAAAGCATCTCAGAACTCACAAAACCTTGATCCTCAATAGCAGAAGACTGTGACAGATTCCACTACTTTCAGCCAAGAATAGAAAGCTGAGGCTGCACTTGGCACAGGCTCACCAAAACTGGACAGATGAAGACTTGAAAAATAAGGCCTGCTCCGATGAATCTCTGTTTTTGCTGAGGCCCCTAGGTGGTCGTGTCAGAATTTGATGACATTAGTATGAATCCAAGACCCCAACCTGCCTTATGTCACCAGTCCAGGATGGCGGTGGTTGTATAAAGGTTCAGGGAATGTTTTCTTGCCACCCTTTTGTTACCAACAATCAATCATCGCCTGAACGCCATGGTCTATTTGAGTATTTTTGCTGACCATGTGTATTCCTTCAATGGGCCACAATTTACCCATCTGCTAATTGCTACTTCCAGCATCATAATGGACAAAGTCACAAAGCAAAAGTCATCTCAAACTGGTGTCATGAACATGCCAATGAGTTCAGTGTCCTTGAGTGGCCTTCCCAGTCGCAGGATATGAATCCAGTTGAGCACCTTTGAGATGTGGCAGAATAGGAGATGTGCAGCAAGGAACTGTATGATCAAAATCATGTCAACATGAACCAGAATCTAGAAGGAATGTTTCAATGTCTTGTGGAATCCATGACATAAAGAACTGACTCTGTTTTGACTCTGTTTCTACCCAGTATTAATATGGTGTTTCTAATAATTTGTTCAGTGAGTGTATGTGTATATATATATATCCATCCATTATCCACCCCGCTATATCCAAACTACAGGGTCATGGGAGTCTGCTGGAGCCAAACCCAGCCAACACAGGGTGCAAGGCAGGAAACAAAACCCAGGCAGGGTGCCAGCCCACTGCAGGGCACACACACACACACCAAGCACACACTAGGGCAATTTAGGATCGCCAATGCACCTAACCTGCATGTCTTTGGACTGTGGGAGGAAACCGGAGTACCCGGAGGTTAACCCACGCAGACACAGGGAGAACATGCAAACTTCACACAGGGAGAACCCGGGAAGCGAGCCTGGGTCTCCAAACTGCAAGGCTACTACTGCGCCACCATGCCGCCCATATATACAGTATATATATATATATTTATTTACATTTTAGTTATTTCAATTATGAATACTGTCTCACATTATATACTACTGTTCTGTACATATTCAGGATAGCAGTATTGGTGCAGTGCTATTTATAATAAATGTTAATGAAAAATGTTGAATGAGAACTTTAAATTAATGGTCTGTGCATTTACTTACTTTCCTTAAAAGAAAACATTCCATCATTCTTTTTAACAGAAAAAAGGTGAAAATATGCTTTCGACGAAGATGCCTGAGCTCCATATTTTTTTCCCCAGATGGCCTCTTTTAAATGACTATAAAAACATAACGGTAAATTGACAAAGCCAATGGGCATTGTTTCCAAATCTCAGACTGGTGGTGTAGCGAGTCACATGACATTGCGCCTAATGAAGAAAAAGAAAACTCATTAAACAAAGAAATAAATTTAGCACCTGTTCAGTTTAAACCACTGAAAAGGGAAGCACAAGAAATGAGAACAAATTAGCTGATTTGCTGTCCTGCCTCTTTTGCAGTTACTGCTATTAGCATAAACTCTGTTTGACTCTGAACGCATTTTTAGATGAAGGCAGGAGCAGCCGACTGGGAGACTTGTTCAATGCAATATGTATGCACATCTGGGGACACCCTTGCCAGCAGTGAGTCAGTTAACTTGTTACCAATTAGTACTGTAACATAAACTTCCATTTTTAATCCCTGTGTTTCTTGGAATCTGGCCAGCAATAATATTGCAAGGACGTGACGCCAAGCCTCGCACATTCTTTATTTAAGTCATGTGGAACATATCTAAAGTTTGCGGACACATTTTTCATCTTAGGAGCATAAAAAAGCAGTCTCTTAGATGTTGCCAAGTCATAAATATGTAATAATTTACAAAATTGCCCAAGTGATCCCTTGCGCATCAATCATCCTCTAGTTTTTTACCCACTAATGAAAATAAGATACAATCAAGACTCCCATGTCTGTGAGCCCACTGCTTTACTAGATATTTGATTTGAAGCCTTACTTGTAATTTTCTGTTTATGTGCTTTACATGAAAGCTGTTCACAATTTTGTCAGTAGTTTTTCTCATCTGATTTCACATCACATAGACATTTATAAAACAAGTAATTACATGGAAACATAAGGTCATTTTCATGGTAAGTTGAAAGAGTCTTTCCATATTATGACATCTTTAACATGGTAAAACAAAAAAACATTTGTCCATCCATTTTCTGATATTGCTTTTTACATTATTAGGTTGTGCTGAGTCAGAGTCTACTGCTGGGCAGAAGGTAGAAACCAGCTCTGGACCAGGTGCTTGTCCATAGTAGGACACACTCATTTGGGCCAACTGACCTGTGCATGTCTGCTGGATATGGTAGGATATAACCGTATCCATGTATATCCATGTACCTTTACATGGATATAAGGATGATGATGAGGAGGATATCCAAAATCCAAAGCACTCTATACTGAATTCAGGTTTCTAAAGCACATATCACAAAATAGAAAGCACCTGAAAACTTTTGCAGACTAAATTCCATTCCCCTTCTGTACCTTCCACTACCTCTGGCTTTTTGTATGAAGCCATGTGTAACTTAATGAATATTCCTGCCGCCACCAATTGCCTTGTCCAATAAAAACACCTTCTGTAATCAGGAGCTAGAGATTCCCCCAATGTTGCAAAGGAGTGTCTCTGGCAAGGCCACAGCATTGGCCAGACTTCACCCTATAAAAATACATGCATCTCCTAGTTCTCTGTCTCAATGTCTTGTTTTATGTAGACAGCTCAGCATAAATTACATTAAGTTCTTGACTGCTGCCTTCAGGTTTTATACCTACATTTTTATTAATGTGTGATTGGCTGAATGTGCTATTTTCATTCTGTAACCAGGGATCATTCCAGACTGGTCCAGAAGTTAAGGGAATGATCTAGGCCACAGTTTATAAAACTATGGGTTACCATTGTGTTTAGTGGGAATGGGGCACGTACAGTTTGCAAAGTGCCTTACAATGGGTCAATCAAGATTTCTCCAACCTGGTGTTGGCAGCAATTCCCCAATGCCCCCACCCTTCCCATGACTGTGAACGGCAGTCCTCCAAGTGGTACCATCCTTGATCTGACATTCATCATGGACTGGGTCTAAAAAAAGAAAGAGGAAAAAAAGTTTAAGAACCCCTGCTCTAGGCATCTCTAGTGGCAAAACTTTTCATTTGAAGCACCATACATGTGAAATCTCCAGACACACTCGAACAATTTCACAGGAGAAAGGTAGAGATTCTACAACCAAATCAATACAGTAAAACAAGGAAGTCAATTCTAATCAAACCAAATGTGTCCTCATTCAGTAAGTTTCAGTAAAGGTGTCTTCTGACCACACACAATTATAATAACCTTGGTGATAATAATTCTCCCCATGATAGATTGGGTTTCTGTCAGGGTTGGTTTTTGCATTGCTCCCAGAACTATCAAGGTAGGCTCTGGAACTCACAAAAATAAACTGGAGAAAGGAGGTTTATAACGATAATAACTCCTATACATTATATCTAACCATCCATTTTTAAACCAACTTTATCTAAATCAGGGCTGATCTTAAAAGCAGGAATTAACAGTGGATGGCACTTGCACCAGTCCCTAATAAAAGTATCACTTTTATTAGGCATATCCTGAACTTACTTGGGATGGAAAAACCAGAGAACCCAGAGAAAATTCACATGGGCGTTCAGAGTACATGCGTGCTTCACACAATCATTGATCTGGTTGGTATCTGAACTCTAATAGACAGTATAGTTTATCTAATCTGCATAAGAGGTCTTAAAACTAAATGTACCTTCTTTGGCTGGTTGAACTCAGCTCTAATTCTCAGATGAAACTGCAAAGACAAAAAGGTGTGAGGCACAAGGATGGCCAAGATATAATGCAGAAAGCAGATTGTAATAAGACCATAGTATCATATTATCCTAAGAGAAAGAGATTGTATGGATGGAGTGCAAATAAAACATTGTTTTTTGACTTCTATCTAAGGCCCACAGCCATGAGTGTTGTCACATATGCTGCATACCAAGTTTAGCTGAAAGACCTACACAGCAGCCATCAATGCTAGCAGCAACTTTTTTCTATTAGATGTGTGAAAAGTGTTGTCGAAGAAATAGCAAAGGGATATTTGAGGGTATCATGGCCTTGAAGTGACAACTCTTTGTTCTTTTACTCGCTTGACCCATCACTGCTTTATTTGATCAGCATGCATCACCTTAATGAGGGCTGATCGGCATTAGTTGATGAGATCCTCGGCACTCAGCGTCCAGAATGACCCTCCAGGAAACACTCCAGCCACATGCATGACTGAACTGGTCACCCAAAAACCGGGGGGCAATCTTGACCCTTTGGCACCATCTGCTGTATAGATTCTCAGCTCTTCTGCATAATTCTCGCGTTTCACACAGTGATTGGTACTCTGCGGTGACAAGAGTCTTGGAGGCTTGACATCCATTGACTTCAGTGAGAGGTGTCGCTTCCTTGCACTAAATTGAGCTTTGCTTTTCAAATCTCTCTAATTATCTTGTAGTGATTTGTAATGTGAATCTAGACTCCTGAGGGCTGAGTGGCAACAGAACATGACTTCTCAAAGCCCAGCACGTTGCTCCATCGCGAACATTTACTGCAGAATCCAATTATTATGAACTGAGAGATGAGATAAACACCTGCTGCCATAGATTATAGCTAAGAGGCTGAGTGCCAAAGAGTGGAGAGTTAAAGTACAGAGGCTTACAGATTCTAATCTGAGGCTCCGCTGTCGTCCAGTCAAGTCTGCCCTAATTGTGAATGTGCAGCGGGGCTGAGAAGCAGCATGTGGATTACTTTGCTTCTGAATGTTCACATTTCACATTGCTTCATGGGGGCAATTCTGCACCCGTGTAAATCATATTTTCCGTACGTCTCTGTTGAACCAGCATGGAGCTAAATGACCCGTGAAATTAAGGCAGCTTTCGGCTTCATTTGCAAGTGCTCAAAATTGAAATACTGTGTAAACTTTGCAGTCTGCAGTCTTAAATAACAGACAAACACAAGGTGTCGGATCTACAGAAGCACAGGAACACATGGAGTAGCTATACTAACTTTTATCATATAATGATTTGATGGAAAAGGATTTTGCATAATGATAAAATGTTTTTAAATACCTGAAGAATGTGATGGCTTTGCAGATGAGGCAAGAGCAGTACTGTCCATCGCAATCCCTTTGTTTGTATAAATGTGATGGAAAAATCTAGATCTTTATCAGAAACTTGCCTGGTTGAACTTAAATTTCATTTTAAATACTACCAGATTCATGGAAGAAGTGTAGAGAAAACAATCCTTGAACCTTATCTAAGTTATCAGTCCCTGGACATGTCATTTACCTTCAGCCAATCAGTTTTAAAGTTAGCTAGTGAGGCCATAAAGCTGGCACTGTATGAACAAACATCTAAAATCTCCTGTTTGAATAAAATTAAACAATTCATCAATTGTTCAAAATTCTCCAAGTTGCAGGATCTGTCAGTTTCCTAAGGTAAACAGATTGTTTAATCTGTCATTAAAGCATATACAATTATATGTTTTTGCCCTTCCTTAATGATGTCAGGGACAGGAAAAACTTAAAGCTGATTGGTTGAAGGCAAATGGCTGTCCTGCAATGGTAACCTTGATGAACTTCCAAAAACAATAAATCCCAATGCTACCACAGCCTTCCTATCAGAAATGACACAGATTTAAACTCATTTTAACTAATGGTTATCTTTATTGAAAAAGTCCAAAGCCTTGCTAAGCAATGTAAAGTATTACAATTTTTATAAATTTGGTATCTTCATTAATTAATAACAAAAATATTAATAATGGAGAGCACCATGATGGTGCAGTGGTTTGGTTCCGTTTCATTGTTATTCACATATAGTATATTTAGGTGCTTATTTGCATGTTATTAGGAATAATACCTCTAATCTAACACAACAAATAAAGTATTACATAGTGCTAAATGTGTGTGTGTTTTCAGAATATTTCTACTTTACTTGAGTATAAACTCATCTGTCTACTTTCACATTTACGCCACTAAATTTTGTCATGCAAATGGCTGTTTTCACTCCAATATATTTTACTACGTACATTTGTTACTGCAATATCAAATCAGAAAATAAATGTATTACGCAAACACACACAATGCTTTTCTCAGTTAATTATTTAAGATACATGGGTTCCCCCGCTTGAGGAAAATCCACATATATGAAGAACCTGAGACAATTTTCAACCCGCTTGTCTTTGCAGTGTTTTTAAGAACAACCCACTGCGGCTCACAATCGGGAGAGTGGTCTGGATCTGGGTGCAATTCCAGTGTCAGTTATTTCAATAGCTGATGACGATCTTCAGATGCTATTCTCATGGAAGCCTGCAGAGCTGGGCGAGACTGATCTGCAGGCTGCAGCAAGGTGTATTTGTGCGTTTACGTGCTGTTGCTCACATACTTTGTCATATGTGCTGCTCATGTCTTCTCATTTTATCCTGAGCAGCTCGGCTCCAAAACAGATTGCTAACCAGTTGGAAAAGCTTCAGAAAATCCAAAAAGTAATTTCTTTGAACGTGAAAGAAGAAGTGATAAAGTCTAGATAAATCATTTTCATTTTCTTCTTTTGTTATCTGCCATAGGGTAGGTCTTTTGACTGCCAGTTCCTCCATTGTAGCCCGTCTACTGCTCTACTTTTCATTTCTTGATATGATTTACCATCTTTCAGAAAATATATGTCCTGCCTTGACCTTCCTCTGTATTTCTTTCCCTCCAGTTTATTCTTCAGAACTATTGTCAGCAAACCCTCTCCCCTTAGTACATGTTGCCTTCTTCTAATTGTTTCCAACATGCTCCTTTCTTCACCAGTCCTTTTCAGCACTTTTTCATTAGATAATTTATCCATCCAACTGATCTTTTCTATCCTTCTCCACGGCTATGCTTCAAATGCTTTGAATCCACTTACCGTAGATCCCGGAATATAAGCCGACCCGGTATATTAGCCGATCCCCTTCTCTACCGACTAAATTACATGTATTTGCCGATGACCGGTATTTAAGCCGACCCCCTTCTCCAAGCAAAATTTTCTAAATTTCCTTAAAAGTGTCTCTTCGGGTATATTTATAATGTTTATCGGCGAGAATTTGAGACTGCCGGCATTTTTGATGGAAACTAGGAAGTGATTGCGGAGAAGTTTGGTAAATTGGAACCTTTGTGTTGAAACTATATATGCAAATACGGTACATCGGCGTGTGGATTTCCGGAGACTTGTTATAAATTTGATTAACTTAAATACGCAATACAGTGGACCCTTGACTTACGAACTTAATTCGTTCGCAAAGGCTAACCCATAATGCGTTCCAAACCTCCCACTACAACACTTACTTAACCTTTTCATAATAAAAAACACCAATATTTTTTCTAATGTACTAACCAAAAAGTTATAAAAAGTGCCTAGCCTACTTCGATTAGGCTAGGAGCATGGCGGCGCGCAGCGGCTCAGGGCTCTCCTTTTCAGTGCACTTTTTTGTTGTTTTTGTACTTTTTTTTTGTCCTTGTTTGTGCACGATCGGTTCGGCGAACATCCGCTACACCATTCAGAACCTTATAGACATCGGTGTCCAGAGCCAGACATCTGTTTTGAGTGTTTTTCATCACATGCACAACATCCCAGACAACATAGCGAGATCAGCGGGCTCTCCGTGGTTTGTTGTCGGGTCTAGGAGAAGCGGGGCCGCAGATACGGCGTTATGCTAAGGCTAAAAAACAACCATACAAGCCCTATACAGAACTTTTTTCTGCACTGAAGGAGCTGCTTTTAATCTCATTGTAGATGCGTATAGACAGTAAAAGGCATTCTATTCTAGAAACAATTTCATACTGTACTCACCATTTAATTTGACATCTTTGGGCTGCAGGAAGGGAGGAGGAGGAGGAGGAGATATTTCCACACAATGTCCATCTTCGTTTCGAAATTACATCCACAAACACATGTATCTGGGCTCCGACTGATGCTACTAACGCTCTCGGTACTTTGTTTACAATCGCGCAAGCGGATACACGTGACCGCATCCATTTCGTAACGCAAGATGTGGATCGTGAATCAAAATAAATTTTATTTTAAACTTCCCGATAATTTATTATAAATTTTATTAATAAAATCAACAACTAAAACACTTTTTTGAATAAATTCTTTATTTAATTTAAAGTACCGCCATGCAAAGTTACTTCTTCATCTGAAAGATGGCTCTGTGGTTTCGTCATTATTTACTTCCGTATTCATCGGCAAAACCGGCATTGCGCTGGAAATCTGGAATCTGAAATGATACTCGTTGTATAAACCGAACCCCAAACTCCAAGCCAAAAATCTAGGACGAAATTCTCGGCTTGTATTCCGGGATCTACGGTACATCCCTTTCTCTCACTGTTTATGTCTCCGTTCTATACAATGCAACACTCCAGGCAGACACTCTGAGAAATTTGATCTTTCCTAAGATGACCAAGAGAGTAAGGCGTTGATAAATGTTCTTGACAGGATCCAAAATGTTTTGTACTTACTTCAGGTTCATCAGTGAAGGGCATTATATCCTATGATGCTGATGGGTATTTGGTCTGCTTTCTGAAATTCATAACCATATCCTTGTTTTCCTGATTAAGGATGAGATTGCTGTCCTGTCACCACTTGGTCAGCAGGTAAACCTCACCCTTGTTGGTTATTAGGCCTATGATGGTTGTACCATGAACAAATTTAATGATGGAGTTGAAGCTGTGTTGGCCACATAACCAAAGGTGAACAAAGAGTACAGAGGGGGACACAGGAT
Organism: Polypterus bichir lapradei; assembly: GCA_026402145.1. NCBI lineage: Eukaryota > Metazoa > Chordata > Cladistia > Polypteriformes > Polypteridae > Polypterus > Polypterus bichir. The sequence continues at coordinate 17,956,454 of JANRMT010062829.1, forward strand.
TGCCTGTGGATTGCCATGTGGATTGCTTGATTCATGGGGTCAGTGTGGAAGCTGTAGGGCTCCCAGTCCACACTTGCTAAGATCTGCTAGTCAGCAAATCCAAAATCCAGTTGCAGAAGGTGGCACTAAGTCCAGGTTGAGTAGTTTAGTGATCAGCTTTGTTGGTAAAGCACTGCTGACTCACATTTCTAATAGACTAAGTCTAGACCCTGGTCACCATCTTTGCGAGGTCTGAATGTGTGATTGTGCCACGAGACTGGCCATTCAGTATTAGTATCAACCTTGAACCCAATGCTCCTATAATAGACATTAAGCCCAGAAAAATTCTAACTGGATTACATGGATTTATCAAACGGTGGATGCATACTAAAAATAATCATAATGAGCAGGAAAGTAGTAAGAGCTGTAACTTCAGATTCAATAACATGTCCTGTGCTGATGGTTATTATCTATACAATACTTTATAAACCTTTATAATATCTTGTTGTATTCGCAGTCGGCAAGTTGGAAATGCAACCTCCACCAGTTTGTGCTACTAAGTGGGAAAGTAAACATGGATGGATTCCAGCAACAAACACTAATAGTTTCATAGTCCAGATGGAAAAAGAAACCAAAGGGCAAGAAAGATGAAAAAGGTATGTTGGCGTGTGTAAAAAGATTTTTAGCCTCTTGGCAATGATAAATAGTACTATTTGGAAGCTCCAATTAAAAACATGTAATTCAATATATTTGAACATAACTAATGAAACAATGAAAACTGATTCATTTTCAATTAGATTAACTTTCATATAATCTTAAACCCCTAATTCTTTTTCATCTTTTACGACAGTTTCTGGATGATATTAATTCACATTGTTTTCAACCTAGACTACAGGAGTAAAATGTTACACATGATTATCTTTGGCCCATGTTGTTGCAGTCCCAACTGCGCAAAGCAACCATTGAGTGCAATGCACCAACAGTAGTGTGTGTCAAGCTAACATCGGTTAGTCTGTTACTGTATTGTGCTGGTAACATTAACGTTTACCTTCTCAATATACATTGATTAAAGTAAATTCTTCAAATAAGCAAATCTTTAAAGTGTAACTGTACTTACTGTTCATGGTGTACATAACCATTTAGGAATGACGTCATAATCTGGAATCATGGAGCATTATTTATTTAACACTTGCCACAATGCCTTTCGAAGAATAATTAAGTAATAAGGTTTAAGGTTTAAGGCTTCTTTATTTAGTCATGTTTACACAAGAAAACATGACATTTGCCTTCTCAGTTGCATCTAATAATAGACAGAATGAAATAGAACAAACAAGACAGGTTAAGGTAAGGCAGTTAGATAATGCATATTTACACCAAAAAAAAGAATAATAGAGTAATAGAATAATGTAAAGATATTTGTATCTCTTGCCCTATGTGTACCTTTATTTCCCTTTTAGCATGTATAAACGGATCTTGGCTGGCACTCCCTCTTTTGAGCCTATCCCCATAAAGCCTGCTTCTCAGACCCTGTCATTACTTTTGAGAAACCTTTCTCACTTCCTGTCTGATTTTATACCTGTTGTCTTTGAAGGCGACTCTCTCAGCATGTCTCCTGTGCCTTTACTTCATACGCTTCACACTCACAATTACTCTTTGGCTGTGTCACCAAAGCCAGTCTGACCAATAATATTGCTCAAAGAGACTGGAAACACAGACCTTACTGTTTTGCTATATACACTAATAGATTACATGGATTTTTATGTAGGCTGAAACTAATGAATTCAGTGAATATGACTGTTTATGTCCTTAATTATTTTGTAACAATAAAATGTCAAATAAAATTATAGGACTATACCGGTATTGTTACAAAATGTAATAGTCGTTTATTGTGTTTGTTCATAGAACCATTTCTCATACAAAAAAAAGCTATTGTTGCCTAATTTTGTCTTGCACAGGTTTGATAATTCAGACTAACTGTCCTGACAATAAAATGAGTGTTTTAACTATGGTGTTTTAAAAGTAAGAGCTATATTTACCTACAGTTTTTACCTCTCTAGTATTGGAATATTGGAATAAATACATCCTAATAATCAGTGCAGCAAAACCACTGCTGCTCATCTTCAGCAGAAATTAAAATGAAATGGGCGAATGATTAGATAGAGGCTACGATTGAATTCAAACAGTAGTGCTTAAAATTGAATTCTGAATGCAAACTAGGGAACTAAAATGATGAACGACAATATTCAATGGCACATTTTAGGTCTAAGGAGTGACAATTGCGTAGAATCTTATGAGTTATGACCTCGCCTCTCTCCTGATACATTGGCCAAGTGTCCTGTCTTCAATTCAAAAGAGCTTACAAGTTGCGGGCTTCTTTCGTTTAAAAAGGAACAATCAATTTTAACAATATAAATTTTTTAAGTACATGCATTTTATATGTTTTGAGTATACAACTGGATGATTTGACTTGGATTGTCACATGAACATTTTGACAATGTTTGCTGTTGTCCAGCATTTGTCACAACACGTTCAAATAAAGCATAAACTTTAATAGCTCCATTCTGCACGAAAATGTGAGATTACAAATTTTTCTTGGCCATCACTACAAACCCCATTGGGTAAGTAACATCTTGTTTTTGGGTGGAGTACTCCTTGAAGCCTGACGGATTATGTGGGTCACATGATCAAAAGGCACTCACCAGTAAACACCATTCCCCAGAGGACACTGTATTCCAGTTTTGGATGCAGTTCTCTTCAAATTACAGTACAATCCCACTTAACCGGCCACCTTGGGACTAGACCCATGGCCGATTGCCGTTTTGGCCAGTTAATCTGACGCTTACCTATTTTCATGTAGAAATATATTTCTAAGGTATGTACTGTACCTCTTCGACGTTCCTGAAGAAAACATATCCACAAGGCTTCATCCACGATTTCGCACACGGGTTTTTTTCTTGTACAACAACTGGACAGTGTGGTGTAGTGGGTCCACAGCTCAGGCCACTTTTTAAATAAATAATCGCCACACTTGCGGCTTAGCGAGGGGGCGTGGTATGTGTGGCCAATCAGTTCAGCAATCAGGGAGCTGGAGGTATTGAAGACGACTGGCCGTCGAAAGGCAGCGGCAGTTGTGGAGGCTTTGGGCTGGTTTAGCCCCAGCGTGAGCGCCCTGGCCGCTGGGGAAAGAACCCAAGTCTCGGTCTGGATGGAGCCCGACGTAGCCAGTGATCGGAGGGCTACCTGACCAGTGTGGAAGGCTGCTGCACCTGCAGCTAGGGTGACTCCCCTGTTGTGAAGCCCAATGGAAAAATCAGAGGAGTTGCCAGGTAGAAAGAAGAAGGCACTGTGCTTTGGATTTTAAGCGACTACTTCCAGCCATTGTTTTAACCTCGTTTGCGTTGTTTTTAAAGGACTTGTCTTTTTACTAATGGATTTTAACCTCCACTAATTCACTCATTTTATAGATTATTTATTTAAAGGAGACTTTTGATACACTGCACTTTATTTAATCTGAACACTGTTTTGTTGTTTGCTGGTTTTAAAATACTCTCACCTTCCAGGAAAGAAGGAAGTGCATACAAATAAAGAAGAACTCAGGATTAAAATTTTTTTTTTTTTTAATTTTATTTTATTTTAACAGGCCGGTTAATGCAAGGCCAAGTTAAGAGGGATTGTACAGTAATTAAAACATTCATCATGTTTAGATATGAATTGTTCGTTGTCTGTTCCAGTCCAGTAGACCAATTTGCCATGGATAACTCTAAGACCAACAATACAGAGAAAGCAAAGCTCTAAAGATCACAATTTAGAAAGTAAAGCTCTAAAGATCACTAAGGGGTGCAATCCTGCCCCATCATACCATCGTCACAATCCTAGGTGAGCATGATTATAGGTATTCAAAGAATGTCTGGTGGTCATAACATAGTGGTCTCAGACATGTTTAGTGCCAATTTTGTATAATTTAGATTTCAGTTAGCAGAGCTGTGACAGAATAGATGTATGAGTGTAATGAACTAACTTTATGTCCAGTGTCTTCTCCGGCCTAGTGGGCACTCCCCTTTGGATATGTCCCAACTCCCACTTACTGTAAATTGTAATGGAAAATGCTAATTCAGAACATAGATAGATATGCTGTACATAAACCTTACACCATATACGATTATGGTCTCTTCTGCTCAGCCAATGTAATTATTGTATAATAATGCCCTTATTGTCAAAGTGTCAAAACTTAATCCCTGTACCCGTTCTCTGTACAGCAAATTGCTCCAAACACTGATTTGTTGCCTTTCAACTATCCTATTTCTTTCAAATGAATTCTCTCTTGAGAGTGGATGGCTTCTTTTTTTGTAATTTATTATTTTTTCTCTTCCACCATTCATACTAGTTACGGCCAAACATTACCTTGCTTGTTTTAACTCTCTTATTATTGGCAAAACAATAGAAGGTGAGCAAAGCACCTACACTGCCAAACATCGTACAGGGTGTGCAGGGAATAGCTATATCAGATATGTTCTGTCCAGACAGGCAGCAAAATACAAACAGATTGAGTGCTGCAGAGGTCAGCGTTTGGTGAGGCTGACTGCTTCAGGGGCTAAAAAAACTCCAAAGTGAGCAAGATAGGGAGAAGCAGGAGAAACATTTGTAAAAGAGTAAAAGGAAAAGAGCAGAGGGGCAAGAAAGTGAGAATCCCCTCCAGAGCAGAAGCCTTTCTTCTGCCTCATGCGTGAATCATGCTCATCTCAGGCTCTCTTGGTACAACAGCATGGTGGCACTGGGAGATCGAATTACTTAGCTATGGGCTTAGAAACCTTCAACTTTCCTCTGCCGGCACTCACTAAATCATTAGAGCTAGAAAAAGAAATCAGCAGGTTTTTAAGTGAGAAAGCCATCCAGCACAGGGGTTGTTACAGAGATTAAAACCTTAGAAGAAGTGTCTGCTCGGCTGAGTGCTAATTCCAACTGACACTTGATTGAAAGAATTTCATGGTAATTTGTGCCTCACTTGTCTTGTAAATCTTGACAGAATGAGTGAAGGGGTGATAGGTGGCCATTAACGAGAATAAACAGCCTCAGGCAGAGAGTGAGTTTAACAAGGACTTGTTGCTTTTTAGTTTTCGAGCGTCGGTGCTGATGATGTTGGGGGTATCGGAGTCAGTTAGTTGGTGTGGGGGGGGGGGGGGGTATTGGTGGTTATATAAAGCCAGCAGACTGAGATTACAGGCTAGCAAATCAGCATGTGACCGCAGCACATCACTTTGTAATCATAACTGTTTTCCTTGGCTTTGGAATGCCAATGTTCCTCAGGAGAGATGATTACAGTTAGGGTGAAAATCTAGCCCATAACTCATTTTTATGGGCTTTTTCCTTTTTTTTTAACTGTGCTGACACCAGAATCTTTCATAAGTAACGTGATGGACAGAGTGAAAATATCTAAATTAGGATTATTGAATAATAAAGAAGGATTCTGTGGAGTCTTTTTAAAATGCCTGCCTATTTCTGGCCTTTTTTGAACATTTCTTTTTTTGTGTTAAAGGTTTTTGTGGAATAGGTAGGGTGAGAACACATGAGTGGTGATTTCCACCTAAACTCTGTTTTTGCTGGAAATGGCCCATTTTGTAGGCTACAAAGTATTGATGGCTGAAGGTCTCAAAGCTTGATATAGCTGTCAGTTTCTGCTCCTTATACCTTTCTTAGGTAAGAAAATGTTTGTACTAAGCCAAATGTGGAATGCCCTCTGTGGTTTGTAATAGACGTTTATTTTGAACCTTAAGGAATGAGAGGAGGGACAAGGGGCCAGGAGGTGACTTAATAGAGTCCTCATGAGGCATCATAAAGTTGCACACAAAAATGGGAAATGAATGCTTTTACATTTGAGGCCGTGCATGCCAGTATCCATTCTTGGCACCCAAGAGAGCTGTACATTTTTCTGCTTTAACAGCTTACAGCAAGTCAAGGGGGCTGTGTTGAACACTACACTAACCAAAAAGATGGATTGATCCTAGGTGTCCTAATTAGATGGGCTTATTTACAAAATAGAAACACTTTATTAATACAGTGGAACCTCGGTTTGCGAGTAACTTGGTTTACGAGTGTTTTGCAAGACGAGCTAAAATTTTTAATAAATTTTAACTTGATAAACGAGCAAGGTGTTGCAATACGAGTAGTATGTATATGCTTTGTCTGCTGAGCGCCATGCAATCACAACTGAGCTGATGGTTCTTCTCTCTCTCTCTCGCTGCGGGATTGTGGACAATTGTCTCCTATTCTCCATCTGAGTCGGCGTGCCTCACTCATATAGTCAACATAAGTACAAGCGTATACTGTTTACTACAGCATTGTGATTTTGTGTGTGTGTGTGTGTGTGTGTGCGCACACGTGTGCGCATGTGTGTTCTGTGACGTGCAAGTTCCCGTCTTGCACCACCAGCTTTATTCAGCTTGAAACAGCAACAGCGCGGTTATTTATTGGAGTGGGATCTGCCACTCTCCTATACACAGACACAGCAGTCAGGCAGGGTTGTGGCCAAGCAGTACTGTGCCCTGTGCATTTATAATGGTCCTTGTTCCTTGTATCACCCATCAACGGCAGGCGCTTATAGCATGTCTGCGATCTTTTCGGATTCGCTTTTACAGCGAACTGCTACAGCGCTGGGAGACTGTGATTGCTTTGGGATGCTCTTCGGTTTGTTGTCCCGTTGGGTGGAATCCCACAAGAGTTTAGAAACTCCCTCACACCAGCCATGATTCTTTTCAAAGGTAAAGTGCAGGTTAATTTGTTTTATGTATTTTTACTTTATATTTTGTATTAATCATTTTTATATGAATAGTTTCGGGTTGTGGAACGAATCATCTGAGTTTCCATTATTTCTTATGGGGAAATTCACTTTGATATACGAGTGCTTTGGATTGCAAGCACGTTTCCGGAACGAATTATGCTCACAAACTGAGGTTCCACTGTACTTTCAGCTTCTGCAACAGGAGGATACTACATGTTCACAAGGTTACTTTGTCTTCTACCAGGGTATCTGAATATCCTGACTACAGATACACACAATAATGGATTCTGCCTTTTTTTTTTTTAGGGAAGCAGTTTAATCCAATTGGGGGGAGCAGGTGTTTTTTTCTCAAATTGGGAATACACTTGATTGATTCCTTCTCCTATAAGATTAGGAAGTGTCACAGATGACAGCATGATATCACGCGGCTGTTCTGTCATACCACCACTACACTGAGATTCAAAACTTAAAAGAGAAACTATTTGTCTGCTGATCTAGCAGCTGCCTTTAGTTATTAACTTACTGAACCTATATATAATGGTTTTTCTTTTTCTGATAATCAAAGCTTGCATCAACTGAACTCTTTTTCCTAGTTTAGGTACCATTAATGCAAAATGATTGAATACTACCTAATAAGAGGTCTGTTCTGAGAAGCAAAAGATAGAAGGACACAAACAAAACTGACAACTTTTGGATAAATGACTCAACTTACTTTCCGTGTTCATCTCCTTTGGACAACGATCCTGTTCCTGGTCTAAAGTCTTAATTTCATATTATAAGATATGCACTCATCACTGTTCTGATTTTAATCAGAGTTCACTCTGCTAATCTGATTTCACCGCATCATTATTCATATCTTCCTACTTCACTTACAAGTCACATGCTGGAAGTCTACACATACAAATGAGCCACCCCACAATATAGGTACTCTTTAAATCAGTTTGTATTTCCTCAGGAGACTATCTGAGTCACTGTCAGGGCTCACGTGGGCTCAGCCTTTCTTTCCCTGCTGTGCTGCTCTGCTTTAGTGACCTGGTGTTCTGTCTCCTCGTCACATTTGCTATTTCCTGAGTAAGGATTGGATTTCCACTTTGATGAAATCCTATAGTGATGAACTTCATTTTGTTAAATGCTCCATCAATAGCAAACAGTTGGACTGGAATAATCCTAATATAGTTTTCGGATGTCACAGTGCCAAAGTTCTTAACAGGGGATCGTGACATCACCACACTGTACTTGGGAGATCATCAGTACTCTTGTTTCTAAAGTACAACATCCTGCTCAGTGTTTATGATCACAAAGGTAATGTACCAAATCTGTTCTGGGTTGAAATAAACTCCAGCAATAGATCTGTGTACAATAAACTTTCCTTATCTAACAATGCCTTGCTTAACATACATCTTATCAATGGTTAGCCATTAAAACTGTTACATTTTTTGTGGACTGCAATCTTGATATGTCACACGAAAATGGACAAAAAACTTGAAAAGAATTACACCTCTAAAAAAAGCGACTCCATCTGGTCTGTTTATTCTACAGCAGAACGCAGTTCAGGCGAGGTCGATGGTGTGGCTGAAATTGTTAAATTTAACCTGAACTTCAAAAGAATAACCATTGAGTGGTCAATGTCCTTCCAGCATTTGACTCTAAAACCAATAATGAAATCTGGCCTTATCCTATTAATTGTTCCTTACTATAGTGAGTTATCACAATATCTACTGTGAACTAGACGCTATATAGTGCCCGAACCAGCACAGACTTACACATAGGCACGTGTAAAAGTAAAGACTTTTATTTTTTTCACCTGTGGGGCACATCTTACCCATGAACCCCACAGACAATACACAGTCCCAAAACACTTAACTCCACACAACACAATCCTTCCTCTGGCACCACCACTCCTCCAAGGCAACCTTGTCCTCTTCCTCCCGGTTCTGGCCCCAAGTGGTGGTTGCCGGCCCTTTTTATAGTCCACCCGGAAGTGCTCCAGGTGCTTCATCACCTGCTTCTGATTGCACTTCCAGGCGGGGCTGCAGAGTTGTTCAGGCCGACTCAGGGACCCATGCAGTACCCCCTGGCGGCCACCCCAGATCCCAACAGGGCTGTGGAGAACTCCATCTCCCATGGAGCCCTGCGGGAAACTGAGGCACCATCCTCAGTCAGGGAGGCTGCCACCAAGCATCCCGGGGGAGGTATTGAGCAGTCCATGATTGCTCCCCCGGAACATGTGTAGAAGGGGCATCCCGGCCGTGCATGGGACCCAGCCGCCCATCACCCTACATTTATATTCCTCCATGTAAGAATACACAAACTGTGTTATTTTTTCATTGCTTTCTTCTTCTCTTTTCCTGTTTATTGTTTTTTATTCTAATTCAAAACTTTCATACTTTCATACAGTTACCTATTATCTGGTGTTTAATGTCAGATATTAATTTGTATGTTGTGTTATTAATATCATCTTTAATTTTATTTATATCGTTTTCATTTGAATATTTCTGGAGTGATCTGAGCATGGGAAAGGTACTAAATCAAGAAAACATATTATACTATTGCATTGTTATGTAGCTCAAAAATTTTATGAATGTCAAATGAGCAAATTTAATTGTTGTTAATGAAGGCTAAGAAAACTGGCTGCTTAAAATGTCCTATTTGCTTAAAACTCAACCTCTAAATCGTATGCCTTCTCCAACCTTCTAAAAGAGAAGTCCTCACTCTCTAAAATGACAAATATCCTGCAATATTTAAGATGAAAGAATAAGACTGATCAAAAACAAGATGTCTTCCACATTCTTTGTTCAGACTCCTCTGCTCAAGTTTCCTAGAACACAGGAGTGCTGTGATATAGTTTTCTAGGTCCATTGACTTTCAGTTTTGTAGATTAATTGCTCCATCTTAATTTTCCCATTTAAGAGCCCTCTACTGTGAAAAACCTCAAATAAAACAAGGCTTATTTTATATATGGAGTTTCATGTATGCAAATCCATGGATCAACCATCTTCTGAGGTATGTACATCCACCCAGGTCGAAAGGGTGTGCTGGCACTGACCTTATCTTCTGGTTTTCCCTCCATAGTGCCGAGAAGACACTCTGTGAGGGAATCCTCCCCTGCTAGATATCACAAAGGTCCTGGAAGAAAACATCCTTTGTTATAAGTACACACTCCCCGCCATGACTCTCAGAGGCCTTACCAACTGAGAAAGGTTCCTTGTGCTAGGACCCTGACTTTGTTTGTTTAGCACCATCAAGCGCACACTTTGTTTGGACGATTGTTGTAATTAAATAGAACCAACCAGGTTGGCACGCCAACATTTACACTTGTGGACCTGCAGTTCCTTCCAATGACTACAGGTGTGACTGAAGGTCTGTGTCTGTGTGCCTCTGCAAAAGGAATGGATCCACTCTGGTCTTTAACTCTTTTTATCTCCCCCTGCTTTGTTTCTTTCATCCCCTCATACAGATTTCACCTTTTCATTCCTTTTCAGTCACACACCTGAAATTCTGTTCTTTCTATTTCATCTTTTCAGTATTAGAATTTCTTTGATCCATTTTTTCTAATGTTATATGGAGGTTTTTCATAATATACATGGTACATTAGTACAGTAGTGCAGTGGTTAGCACTGTTGGTTCATGGTTTCCATATCCTGGGTTTTGGTTCCTTGTGCCCAGACATTGTCTGTGTGGAGTTGGCATAATCTCCTTGTGCCTGAATCAGTTTTCCTCCCACATTTGCAAATACATACTGATTAGATTGGCTGGTGATTTGAACTATCTGCCTCTGCAAGGATGTGTATATAATTGAATGCTTTGGTGGACTTACACACATACAGGATTGTTTACTGCTTTGTACCCAGTGCTGCCAGGACAGATGCGGGGACCTGCTATCCTGAACTGAATTAAATGGGGTGAGAAACATGAAGCAATAGTTTAGTACTCTTGTTTCTGTATTGTTTATAAATAAAAAGTGATTAGTAAATTTACCCTCTCCAATGCAGTAGGAGGAAGCACATAAGATATATAAGAGACATGCATTATTTTTACCAAATTAATTTTTACAACTCCTGTCTATGTTTGCTTGAGTTAAATGAAAGTACAGGCAGTCCCCGGTTACGTACGAGATAGGGACTGCAGGTTAGTACTTAAGTTGAATTTGTATGTAAGTCGGAACAGGTACATTATTTTAATAAATGCTATTGTTGACCGACTGTAACCAAGTGCTCTGCGAATGAATGATGGAGTTTCACATCTCTCTGACCTTGCGGCCAAAGGTGTGGCCAAAGCCGGGTAGTGAATCACCCACCACCACCCCCATTCAACAGGCAGCCACCTGAAGCTCACTACAATGCTACTCCCCACCGCCCCGTTCACCCTCAATGGCCTCTGTTCAGCCACAACCAGGTCACAGCTTGCAGCATTACCAGTCACCCACCAAGAACGAACGGGGCAGCCGTGTGTAATGGGCAGGCAGTTGAAATGCCCCACTCCGCTCCATCCAGCTTGCGTCCAGTCAGGAGCAGTAGCTGCGGTGGCGTAGTGGGTGGGCAGCAAACCGCCCCATCAAGCCACCATCCTGCACATGAGCGATAGCTGTGGCCCTGGTGACTATGGATCATGGGCCACCGCTTGCCGCCAGGAGCCGCCCGAGGGACACTACACTGCACGAGCAGCGAAATGGCGCCCCCTCCAGCTTCCGTCCAGCCACCGCTTGCAGCGTCCCCAGGCCGAAGATGACGGAGTGGCAGTTACTGAGGCGCATGTGTCACAGCTGCGGCCCTGTTCGTAAGTTGTAGGTTGGATATCCGTAACCTGGGGACTACCTGTCTTCAATTTGTACTGTAGTCTTCCACAGTTTTAAAAAGAAAAAAAATGCCATATAGCAATGGCAAAAGAAGGATGTCTTCAGTATTGGAAGAAGCATAGAAAAAATACATTATAAACTCTGATTTGTCATATGTGGATACGAGTGTCTTATTATCTCCTTTGATCTGTCATTAACCAATTTCCAGCTCCCAAGCAACCTCTAACCTAAGTAGAAGTATGTCATTTAAGTTTTTTAGTCCTGAGCTTCATTTATTTGACCATTTCCTGGTATTGTTAAGGCATTTTCATACTTAATTTGTTTGGAGTGTTTTTTCTAACTTTAGAGCGATTGCACCTATAGTCCATTTTGCGAAGGTAGATGTAAACATGTCAATTGCACTGTATTGAAGACCAAGACAATCATACTGAGACCTTTTAAAAATAGTGGTCTTGAAGCAGTACCAAGCAAACGTTGGAGTGGCTGACCTGAAAAATGAATGTGATAAGACACAGGGCTGATCTAACTACAGGAGGCACCGTGAATTATAGAAAACATTTCTACTGGTAATTAGTTTAACAATAAATCCATAAGCTTCAACTTTAATTTCTCATCAACACAATTTTTCCACTACTTTCAAGCTAGAAACGTTGCTCAACTGAACCTGCCTAATTTTCCTCACCTTCCACCTATTTCTATTCCAGCAGAAATATGATCAGTCTTGAACACTCAGATAACATCTCCATGATTTATAAAAACATTTTAAAGTTCCTTCTTTTCAAAGTTCCCAGGGCACAATGGGGAAAGAATCTTTCATTTAATATTTCAGATAAGGATTGGAAGGCAGCCATCCAAAGAATACATTCTTGCTCCATTTGCTTAAACAACTCAATTATTCAATTTAAACTTTTCGATCAAATGCTTTTATCTCTATTAAAACTATCCAAAATGTTTTCAGTGCAAGATTCAACCTGTGAACGTTACGATCAAGCTCCAGCCTCATTGGGCCACATGTTTTGGATCTGCACTAAATTAACATCATTTTGGACAAAAATCTTTGAATGATTTTCAGATAGCCTTTGTGTCACAATCACTCCTAACCCATTAATAGCTGTGTTTGGTGGACTCCCGGATGGGCTTAAAGTGGAGAAGGACAAACAAATCATAACTGCCTTTACTTCACTACTAGAACATACACTAATCTTGGTCAACTGGAAGAATCCTATCCTCTTTTAAGTCAGTGGGTAACTGCTGTCCTATACTATCTGAAATTGGAAAAATCAAATTCTCACATAGAGGATCTGTTCAAACCTTTTTTTTTAATATAGCAAGATCTAATCAATAACATTTTGGAATAATCTTCTATATTGGGGAAAAGGATACTCGTCCTTCCTGGCTGCTTCAAAGGTTTGCTTTGTTAAGTTTGATTTGATTGTATGGATTGTTATTTGCTTTTAATTAAAATTAATAAAAATAATTATAAAACAAAATAAAAATAAATCATACATGCATTCACGCTTGCATAAAACAACTCGCACAAGTACCAGATCAATTCTAGCACTGGATTCAGCCTCACTGCCTCACATTCTCTCTCACAATTAGATTGGATCAAAGATGAGCACATAAAAGAGGTGCAGATTCACTTGTGAATCCATATACAGAGCTAGTGAGAAATTAATACTCTTTGTAACCAACAATCCAACCCCCTAATCTTACAACACAAGTGTGATGCACACAAGTTTAGCATCCTCTCAGTGCGATCGTACATCTGTCATGATGCATACACTCAAGGTGCATTAGCTTTGATTCAATGTGGTAAATGTGAATCAAACATTCCTAAGTGAACATTATTAACAAATATTTATTATTAACAAGCCTAAATATGGCAATGATATAACTTCAGATAGCCTAAACAGAGGTTTCAGTCAGGAAAATGGAATGTAAATGCAAATCATACAATGAGATTAAATTCACCCGCTACATCTACTATCTATATGAAATTAAAGCACATCACTCTATGCTATCAACAGAGCTTGTCGTAGAGTTGCCTAGATGAAATGTGTCCTTTCTTTAGCTTGGAAACTAACACATAATTGTGTTCTCTTCTAGGTATCAGTTAAAAGATATTCTGCTCACAGAGTTCTGTGGGGTAAACAAGCCACATAATCATCAAAAACATGCCAGTGCACCAGTGTAGCTCTTGTTGAATCATCATTATGATTTTTCATGGGGAATAAATGTTACTGCCCAATAAATGAGTCCCCTGCCACATCTGCAGAGCGTTTACTGTTTACTTCTCGTTCGCTTGAAGGGTTTGCTGTGTGAGACACAACAGAACTAACTGGAGATTGAAACTAATTAACTGATTGTCTCCTGATTTGGCAAGACTGAATATAAGTGTGAAAACGCCTTTAGACTCTTTTGTATGAGGTCACTTGGTTTTTCCCTTCAGTGATAATGCTGTAGTGGTAGGGTGGGGCCTGAGTTGCTTCGAAAGCTTGCATATTATAATCTTTTTAGTTAGCCAGTAAAAGTTTGCTTGACTTCTCAGTGATAATGCTGAACAAGTCTTCATGTGGCTGCTTTCTGTTCTGGTTCTTACCATACAAGACAGCATCCTTGTGGCTTAGAGTTCAGTGAGTTAGCTATTAGGCCACTTTGTCTACTTGCATGTTTCAAGTTGGAGAGAAACATTCTTTCATTAGTTAAAGGCCAATCCATATGTCTTCCCCACCTGAAATCTCAGTCCTTGTTGTGCTGACATTATTTGAGCTTATTTTTAACAGTTGAACTACACATGATATTTATTGACACTCCAGTCTCAGTAGGTCAGATTAAAGGCCAATCTCCCCTTAAGAACCTCAGCCCACTGGGAAAGCGCACGCAATAAAGTGAGATGATTGTTCTAAAATATATTAAACTAAACATGAAGGTACATTTTTGTCACTTGTGAGCAATAATTTTCCAAAAACAAAAATGCACAGTTAATGAAGTTGCAGCACTTGAAAGCTTTATTTGCTGTAATAAATACTTTGACAAGCAAGATGGACATCTTCAGGACATAATATGTTCTTTGCAGAAATTATTCCTCAGAATATTTCTTCCTCATGGTAGCGCTGTCTGCTAACACCGAATGTCTGTCATGTAACTTTATATACCAACAGAAAGATAGTAGCATGATGGAGCCAAGACTGTAACTAGAGCCCAAATATTTTCAAAGGTCATACTTTAGTTCAGAATACCAATTACAATAGTACACACACGGTTTCATGTTTCCTTAGAACTTGAATGTTTCATGGAAATAATACAGTTATATGTGAAAGACTGTGGACATCAAACAGCTAAAAAAATGAATTAGGATTGGGTAAATGGTCCTTCATGTGTTACCAAAAAGCAGCAAAAGGTACAGCATGTGCGACATCATAGCTGGCAACATGCTGCATGTTGGTTGGACATACAAGTAAAGATTGTACCGTACTCTTTATTGTGTCACTCATGTAACTAATGATATCTACAATTACTACTATTACTGCTAATATATTGGAGTTGCTTAATTTGAATCCTACATAAGACATTTTGTGTTCTTCTTAAAAAAGATGGATCAATCCCACTTCACAAGAATATTCTTGGATCTCATGACTTATGAATTATGACTACAGAATGATAAATGAGTGCAGAAAAAAATACAAGTGACAAGAGCAGAAGATGATATAATCATAATAGCAGCAGGCAAATTAAAAAAAAAAGAGGTAAGGAGCAGAACTACCCCATCACATGCCATTTTATTGCAATTGACTATATTTGTGATTTTCTTTCATATTTTATGTCTAATAGTTTGCTTCCTACAAAGTAATCTGTTTTGTTTAGTCCAGGCACGACTTTGGTTTGCCACAACAACATCTTTTTATTGATTCATCACTGTTAAGCCTGAAAGCTGTCTTGTTACACAATACAATATCTATTGGCTCTGTTGTACACGTAAAAGAAACCTACAAAAACAAGGATCTGTTGTTGAGGCATATAAAGTACAGCAACTACTACTGGAGCATCTTTGGTGATCTAGAAATAATGTCATTGCAGCCATGAACGCAGCTCAGACATACCAAGCATTGTTGTTTCATTTGTGAATGAGACAGCCATGCTAAACAGTCTCATTACATTAAAAAGAACTGGCCGCTCCATAAACATTGGGTTCCAAAGCAGAAGAGTGTGGCACACAAACCACTTCTTGCCCCTCAAAGTTATTCATTCTTTGCCTCCCCTTAATATAAAACTTGGACTGATGAAAATGTTTGTGAAAGTAATGAACAAAGAAGGTGAAGGATATCAATATTTGAGACCAATGTTTCCTTGAATAGTTGATGCCAAGATTAAGAAAGTAATTTTTGTTGGTCAACATATTATACACAACATAAATGAGAAACAGTTTGAAATCTCTTGGGAGGCATTTAAGGATGTTGTTGAGAATTTTCTTGATAGCCATAGAGCACCAGCTCACATCTGGCTGGTTGACAACATGCTTCAAGCATACAAAACCATGAAGTGCAACATGTTGCTATGGATTAATTTTCTACATACAGACTTGTACTTCTTCCCTGTTGTCTTGACTCAGTCAGTAATCAACATGATAAAAGGTTTCACCAAGACATTGCAATGACGAAAAAGTGCTATCCAGGCAAGTGATATTCATAAATGCTGGCTGACTATTGTTGGACTGTGATTAGAAGCATCAAATGCTGAGTGCAAATGAAAATCAACAGCAAAATATTTTATCTCAAATGAACTAATGTAATGTGTCAGCATCATTAAGTGACTAAACACACTGAATTCAGTACAAGCTATTTTCATCTTTCTCTGAATTCCTGGATGATACAATCAATCTGAAATGATATCTGAGTTCAGCTTGAAGTTGTCTATCATAATCACCAAAACATTTTCAAGAAGCAAATTTTTGAAAACAAATTGTTATCCAGTGTAATCAAATCACACTGTGGTTCTTAAATAAAAATTGCAGGTTTGGAAAATAGATACAATTTTAGTTTTCAAGGACTAAGTGATATGTAACAACCACACCCCAGGCTTCAGTGTGTGATTTTCTTTTTGCTATTTTCTATTAATGTTTTGGAAATGCTACTGATTTGGTTTTTGCTTTCTTATGTTGAAAGCGTACTTTGTTTATTTGTTATTTTGTTTTTATTTATAACATTAGTTTTGTCTTGCATAGTCTTTTAAATTATGTTTCTTGTGTCCTGTATGTTGAGCCTAAAGGGGCAGGGCCACATGATGATTTTGCCTTTGTGTTTAGATTTTCTGGTATTCAATTTCCGGCTTTCATTATAAGTGTTGTGAGTTGATTTTGTATCAGTTTTTTTACTGAGACTTAAACACATTTGTCTGGCATTTTGGGCTTATTTTAGGTTTTAAAATATGGAGAATTCAGTTTTGATATTGGTATTTGAATTTTAAATTTTATTTACTATTGTTTACTGTTGAAATTATTTTACTCTGTTTTCCAACACCATCTTCTTTTGTTATTGGTTCCACTATTTTATGAGCCCTGTTGTTGTGATGCAGCTTCTGGTTGCTGGGGCTGGTGTGTTCTCAGAGCTCATGAATCCGGTATCATTAGCACAACAGGTTAAAAGGTTACTGTGCATATCTATCCAAGATTGTGTATAACTCTACCTTGTTGCACTGCTTCTAAATATCAAACCTTTCTTGTTCCAGCATCTGCCTCTAACATCATGGAATTGCTTTCAGTCATCAAACTTGTGGGTTATTGGCTATCTGGTGCCTGCTGATAATGGGAACTCATCCTCCTTGTTGACTTTCCAGCTGTGGACTCTTTTGATAGTCAATTTCTTCATTATTAATTAGTCAATTTCTCACAGAATGGGTAGGGGTTTATCTTACAATTTCACACATTATGTTTCTTCTTATATTTCATTTACTTTCTACAAAAAATATTCATTCACAAAAAAGATGAGCCTTACTCCAAACTTGAGAAGCAGGCGAGGCTCAACAGAAAGAAGGGGAAGCATAAAAACCACTGGCTCAAGAGAACAAAAACAAAATTACTTTAAATGTAAAGATTAGCAAAAATTTCCATAAACACACATATAAACAAGTGCAAAAATGTATCAAAATAGTGTACCTAAAAGGCAAACCTTAATCAAACAAAATGAATCATAAACTAAAGATCAAGAAGAAAAAAGCAGCTATTAAACTGAAATACCACAATTCAAGAAAAAGAGGAAGAATGCAAAAATGCCTCACTGGAATACTTACGGCTTGCTAATACCATAAATAGGACTGTAGCGTTACTGGGTCCCACCCCGCTAAGCTCAATTTACAGTGCACAAGGCACACACTATAAAGGACTAATAAAATATAATAAACATAGTACAATGCTAATAAAAGAATTAATAAAAAACAATAAAAATCACAAAGAAAATGAAACCATGGACATATGCAATAGTATATTTAAAAAAATAACATTCAAAAGAAAATTAAAATAATAGCGAAAGGAAAAGGCATTTCTGCCAGGAATGAAACCCTAGCTATACCATAACAGAGTAAAGTACACATATAAAACTACATTGTTTTAAATCATACATTTTGCAGTGTATATTACACAGTTGTGGGAGGTTGACATTGTTATAATTACAGGTATTTACTATTAATGTTGCATCATTTCTACACCAAATCTATTCATTTTAGCTGTTGCTATTTTGTGTTTTGGCTTGGCTAGGTTCCTAGGCGGTTAAACCAGAAGTTGCATGTCTACACTTATGAAGTTCACCTCTGTTTGTTCCTTTGCTATCTGGGTTTGCAGATAATCTAAAAGAATTCATGAGAGCCTTTTTTTGTTGTTTCTGACCCCTTTTCCTGATTCTTAGACTTTGATGCTTGATTAGCAATTTGCAGTTCTGAACGATAGGGCACACCTTCAGTTTTTGATCTTTTGATTGTTCCAGGCATTTCTCTTCTGGTCACCTTCTTTATTTTTTGTAGTGTTTCCCTTCGATAAACTATAACAAACACTGTTATATCTGAGTTTCAGAAGATCACATAGGAATCTTGGCTCAGTCATTCACTCTGTAGAGCTTGCTCATTCTCTCCATCATTCTGTAAGTTTTTTTTTTTTCTGTTACTTTGCTTTTCCTCCAACTTGCTAAAGATGAGCAGGCTCCTTTCACAAGTTACTCTAAACTGGAACCATACTGTATGAGTAAATGGAATGGGGGTATGTTTGAGTGGCACCCTCTTCTGGATTGCACACAGCTTTTTATGTTAACTGATCATTCTAAATGGTTATGTGAGTGCCCCTTTGAATGTTTATATTTATTTGCTGGTTTTGTCATTTGGTGTGGACAGCAAAGAAAGAATTTCATTGTACAGGGAAATGTGTTTCCTTACTGTGCACATGACAATAAACCTGAACTTGACTTGACTTGAGTGCACCCAATGACAGATTGGCAACTCATCTTAAACTGGATCCTATTTTGTGTCCAATACTGCCACTTTTAATAATTTTATAGAATTGATGGATGGATTAATGTACGAATGGATATTAGAGCGTAGAGTAAACTGGTGTATCTTGCAGTGCTTTTTGTACTCTATACTCTATATATATACCTTGGAGAAGTACAGAGAAGGCCAGAAGGAGTTGTATTGTGTCTTTGTGGATCTAGAGGAAGCATATGACAGGGTACCTTGAGAGGAGTTGTGGTATTGTATGAGGAAGTTAGGAGTAGCAGAGAAGTATATAAAAGTTGTACAGGATATGAAGCAAGTGTGACAGTGGTGAGAACTGCAGTAGGATTGACTGATGCATTCAACATGGAGGTGGGATTACATCAGGGATTGGCTCTGAGCCCTTTCTTATTTGAAATGGTGAAGGACAGGTTGACAGACAAGATTAGACAGGAGTCCCCGCGGACTATGATGTTTGCTGATGACATTGTGATCTGTAGCGATAGTAGGGAGCAGGTCGAGGAGACCCTGGAGAGTTGGAGATATGCTCTGGAAAATGAGAGGAATGAAGGTCAGTAGGAACAAGACAGAATACGTGTGTGTAAATGAGAGGGAGGTCAGTGGAATGGTGAGGATGCAAGGAGTAGAGTTGGCGAAGGTG
Source organism: Polypterus bichir lapradei (assembly GCA_026402145.1). Taxonomy (NCBI): domain Eukaryota; kingdom Metazoa; phylum Chordata; class Cladistia; order Polypteriformes; family Polypteridae; genus Polypterus; species Polypterus bichir. The sequence goes on from JANRMT010062829.1 coordinate 17,976,140, forward strand.
GATGAGTTTAAGTACTTGGGATCAACAATTCAGAGTAACTGGGATTGTGGAAGAGAGGTGAAAAAGAGAGTGCAGGCAGGGTGGAATGGGTGGAGAAGAATGTCAGGAGTGATTTGTGACAGACGGGTATCAGCAAGAGTGAAAGGGAAGGTCTGCAGGACGGTAGTGAGACCAGCTATGTTATATGGGTTGGAGATGGTGGCACTGACCAGAAAGCAGGAGACAGAGCTGGAGGTGGCAGAGTTAAAGATGCTAAGATTTGCATTGGGTGTGACAAGGATGGACAGGATTAGAAATGAGTATATTATAGAGTCGGCTCTGGTTGGAAGTTTGGCAGACAAAGTCAAACCTGCTGGGTATTTTGGGAAAAGGATGTTAACGATAGAGCTGCCGGGCAAGAGGAAAAGAGGAAGGCCTAAGAGGAGGTTTATGGATGTGATGAGAGATGTGGGTGGTGGGTGTAACAGAGCAAGATGCAGAGGACAGGAAGATATGGAAAAAGATGATCCATTATGGCAACCCATAACAGGAGCAGCCGAAAGAAGAAGAAGAGGTCTCTATGTGTATAACTTTCATTTGCTTTATTTTACTGATTTGTTGTATTATTACTGAAAAAATAAATATCAGTTAACATTCTAAAGTGAAGGTTACATATGCCCAATAAAGTCTGACTTTGTTGTATTATATTTTTTCAGGAATGGCTGATAAATCCTCCACAGACTAGTAAATGCTACTATCAAAAATACCATGCTGCCCCTTATATTTAAAAAGAAAAGGAAATCTGCTGACAGCAATATTTTTTCCCTGGCAGGCCTTCATTAACTTCAGCTGAGCTAGAGTGAGCTACAGTTTCATATCTTTATACAGTTATGCAGTGAATGTCCTAGGTTTATTGCTGTCCTTGTTCGCCATGTGCCCCATGAAGCTCTGAGAGGTCAGTATGACATCTCAGAGCTGTAGCAGCCAGTGCTTGAATGGGCAGCCTCCACCGAGTATAAAACACTGCTCTTAGTAGTATGTGGTATGCCAGATCAACCATTAAAATAGATTAAATTCTTCTTCTGGTATTGATTTTATTGTAATTGTTTTACTGGTATCCTAAAAATAAACAGAAAACTTGTGAATGTTTTCACACTCTATATGTGCACACAGAAGAGAATTGGAAATGTGGCAGTGTATTTGTGTTTTAAAGGTAATGTCTTTTTGTGTGGACTTGTATGTAACCTATGTTTAATGCATAAGCTTACCCCTTTAATTGTATTACCCAGGGTTCTGTGCAGTTGATGCAAACAAGCAGGAAAGAAGAATCCTCGTGCTTTAAGGCTGCACTTATTTGTTAGCTATGGCAGTGAGAGAGCAAGCTCATCAGGAATAAAAAATCAAACAAACTGTGTAGCTGCTGGTAAGTAAGGCAAGATCAAGCATAGGTCAGAGGCAAGCCATAAGAAATCTCTCAGTTCACAAAGGTTTGTTTTAAAAAGGTTTAGTGAAAATTCAAGCAATCCACACAAGAATAGAGAAGAGTTGTGCACATGTAGAACAAAAGGCAAAAAAAAGGAAAAATGTTACTTCTTTTAAACTTCAATTGTTTCTATACTTAAGGATGAATTATTTCACTATGCTTTACTTCATGTTCAGTACGTTCTAAACGTACGGCTTTTCACTTACAACCAAGCACGTTAAGACACGGTTTAAAACCGTTTGCCTTCCATACCTTGAACACGGCAAGGCAGGTCACTAACTGAGACTAATCTATGGTCAGAGGGACAAGAAATAATTAGAATATACCAGTTCAATTTAGCTTGTGGGGGTTATAAGAACTTCCCATAATCAATGCCCTAATATATAGGCAAACATTTAATATAACTTAGAAAACCAGCAAATGGCTCTCAAAACCTGTACTTTTTGATTTGAGAAAAGTGATTACCTGCTATGGAATTTGTGGAAGTCAAGACTCAATGAATTTATGTTCCCTGCTCCAGTTGCCACTGTCTTCAAAAATTTTTACTGTTCTGATATTTGATTCTATTAATTTAACCTTGGGGAGGCACAGTGGTGCAATGGATAGCGGGGCCGCCTCACAGCTGAGCATAGTTAACAGATGCTTTTGTAGCCCTCAGGGACACTTAAAAGACCATTGCACAATTATAATCTACTCATAACTAGTTCAGTTTCAACTTCGCTATTGACTTCAATGCATTTCACTGCATTCAATGCTTTTTGCTGAGTTTGGCCAAGTTCCCAACATTTGTGTAATTTCACCGAACTTGAGGTGAGGCAAATTCAGCAAGGTTCACTCATCACTGATAAAGATGTGCTCTGTTTGCCCATTACACCTTCAACGTGTCCATCAGGTTATCACATGGTTGAAAATGATATATTCCATGCTCGTGCTATAAATTTATGAAATCAGTTTTCCACTAACACAGTCATCCATTGGTTTCCTAAACCCACTTTTCCATTGTAATGTCACTAGGGCCAATGGTTACCTAAGCAGTAGGTACAAAACAGGAACCACCCTGGATGGCATGATTGTCCATCACAGAAATGTTTGAAGGTATACTAGCCACGGTAAGACAAGTAATTAAATAATTAAGAAATATTTGCTCTCTCTTGCCCTATGTGTATCCTCAGACACTTTTCTCAGTATTTATGTGTGTGAGTGTCTGTTAACCGGCACACTCTCTCTTTAGCGCGTTCCAGTAAAGCATGCTTCTCAGACTCTATCATTGTTTTCTTTGATGGTGACTCTCTCATTGTGCCTCATATGCCTTTACACCTCCTATTGCGTCTCACACTTTCTCTTTCTTTGTGTCACCAAAGCCAAATTGACCAATCAGATCTCTCAGAAGGATTGGACCCATAGACCTTAGTGTTTTATTATATAGTTGTTTTTAAGGAACTGAAAGTTACTGTGTCTGGATACTGCAATAAAATGATGAGCAGTCATAGGTGATGATACATCTTAGGTTGCCTTAATCTGGTGAGCCATGTTCTAATATGCAGACTTGGATTACATAATAGAATCAGTACACCAAATTATTCCATACTATGCGGCATTTTCACTTAGCTCACAGAAAATTCCAGCATGTCCAACTAACATAAATAGAACCGAACACATCAAAAATAATAATATAGTTTTTTTGCATAAAATGCTTTAAAATGTTTGAGCATGAAGACATTAAAAAAGTATTTGAGTCTTTCCCAACTTCCATTGACAGCTGATGTTTCCTTTAGACAGGTAGTTTTGTTCTCCTGAGTACATTTCCTGAAAGTGACATTAAATACAATAAGCTGAAGAATAAACAAAGGTGTAAAATAAGAGAAATAAAAATAAAAGCAGCCTCTGGAGATTCACTAAACAGTTCCACGAGTCCCCAGATTCCAAGGCCTAGCCAGAGCCTGCCAAGCCAAATCCAGTCATTATGCACAAAACTGTATAAATAAATAAAGAAGTAAACATATCAGTCAGCCAGAATCTTCTCAATGCTCACAACAATGCTTTGTTTTCTCCCAGCTGCAGTTGAAAGAGTAAAGCTGTTTTCAAAAATAACAGCAGTGTTTTCAGCCTGTGCTCTGGTACCCTTCCGGCCAGGGGTTATGAGAGAGAGTGAGTTTGGCTTCCTTTTAATGTATCCAGCATGCTTACAAAAAGCAGTCCTGGTTTTGAAGAGGGGTAAATCAGTGCTCCTTGATCGCCCCGCATCTTCTGGCTGAGGTCTTGCTTTCACATGAAAGGCCTCCATGTTCTCCGCAAGCCTAGAAATGGAGAAAGGATAATAATAAAAAAAAAGTGCTGAAAACAGAGCTCTAATAATAAGGGGCAGGCTTCAAACAAGGAGAAAGGAGGACTTCAAATATTGCCCTTTTTTACAGTCTTGAAATGGGATCCATGTCAGTGAAAGGGTTGAAGTCTGGACTTTCATTCTGCTTCCTTTTGATGAACAGAAATTGAGGGAGGAAAAGAAAAACACACACAAGCATTTTCAACGCGAACTCTGCCACTGAACGCACAAAAGAGGCGAAGATGAAAAGAAATGGACACTAATCATGCTGTAAAAATGCTATCAAAATCGGTAGAGTACCCCTATAATCTTCAATAATGCGAGAGATCACTGCTCTTAATGGCAGCGCCTGCTGTAAGGCGATGGAAACAGATATTTATCAAGGTTGAAGCTCTGGGAACCATCTGGGTTAAGCCAGGTTACCAGCCTTAGTCTGAACATTGCGAGCCAACAAGGCTCCATAAACACGAAGCCTTGCATTTTCAAGAAAATCAGTCGGAGGCTGCTGTCTCCCCTCATCGAGCTTTCCGTCCAAGTAATTAGTTTAATTAGATAGCAAGCCAAGTAAACGAATGATTGGGTTAATGTCCAGAAAGCATACTGTGTTTCCTTAACACAGCAGATGACATACCCTGCACCTGTAACACGTGGGCATCACAGCTCACATCGGTAAGAAGGAGGCATTAAATATGCCAGCAAATGCCAAGTGACTCGAACAGCCACTGTTGTGCATTATTAGCCATTTACTTCTTGTTTTGGATGTTCATATGTGTTTTATGTCGTTATCACCATTTATTCTTTTTCATTTATATGCTTCTGTTATGCACATTACTGTATTTCAAGTTGTTTTATTGCCAATTTCAAAATAGACTCTGGATTAGGCAGATTTGATAATGCATGAGTGGGTTATTGTTTGTTTTACTCCAGCTATTACTATCTTTCACTCACATTATTGTATTATTTCATGTCTATGGTAAGATATTACTATTCTATAATTATTACTGTATCATCACTCTCTTTTGTACTTGCATTAAAAATGTATTATTAATGATTTTGTTATCGAGTGCCCTTGTGGCATAGTGGTTAACACTGTTGCCTTGTGCACTCTGCGACCTGGTTTGAAACTTCTGCCTGGCTGCTGTCCTTACCGAGTTTGCATGTTGTCTCCATGTCTGTGCTTGTTTCCTCGGTACTCCAGATTTCAACCCACATCCTAACAAATTTACAGGATAAGTTAACTGGCAACTCTCAATTGGCTCTATTATGAATGAAAGTGTATGTGTGTGTGTGCATGTGTGTGTGTGCCCTGTGTTAGACTGGCACCCTGTCCAGGGCTGTTTTGTGCCTTGTACCCCATGCTACAAGGATGGGCTATGGCCCTTAAATTGGAATAAGTGGGTTTGAGAATTTATATATGATTTTGCTATTATAGTTACTGTTATGTTTAGTATTATTATAGATCACTCTCTTCAAAATGATGGTTCCAAAATGACACTTTAATGGATTGTGTGATTTCTTGTAGAACCACAGCTTGACAAAGAACCATTTCACTTTGGGAGGGAGCTTTTGAATATGAAATTGGTTTTGGGGGCTTTGAAAAGGTATGCAGACAAAACAGAAATCTTTGATGTGTAGCAGGCTACATAGCAGGATACTGACTTAACAAGAAAACTTTAACTTAGCCTATGTTATTGTATGCAACAGTAGTCTTTTTAAAATCATAAACCCATAAATTTGTAAAAAAAAACTATAATTAACTATTTATGAAACTTGTTGCAGATCTAAATAAATGTTCTTTCTGCAACCTTAATTTGGCAATCAAAAATGGCTTCTGTATGACATCACTCTGAAGAGCTACATTAGAACCTTTCATTTTAAGCATTTGCAACTGTCACTGTTAATATTTATACTGAGTACTGTAAATTACCATTTGGTGTTTACTGTTTAGGGCGGCATGGTGGCATGGTGGGTAACGCTGCTGCCTCACAGTTAGGAGCGTGGAGTTTGCATGTTCTCCCTGTGTCTGTGTGGGTTTCCTCCAGGTACTTCGGTTTCCTCCCACAGTCCAAAGACATACAGGTTAGGTGCATTGGCGATCCTAAATTGTCCCTAGTGTGTGGGTGTGTGTGTGCAGTAGGCTGGCGCCCTGCCCGGGGTTTGTTTCCTGCCTTTAGCCCTGTGTTGGCTGGGATTGGCTCCAGCAGACCCCCATGACCCTGTAGTTAGGATATAGAGGATTGGATAATGGATGAATGTTTACTGTTTTACAAACTGAATCTTGGCAGCACTCCGGTGCAGAGATTAGTGCTACTACCTTACAGAGCCAGTCACCAGAGCTCTCTATTTGTGTGAGCTTTGCATGTTCTTCCTGTCCTTGTGTTAGATTTTCTCCTGGAACTTTTATTTCCAGATCTCAAAGGTTACATTTACTACAGACTTGAATATGGCCTTGAAAGCGTGAGTGTGGCTGTGTATGTAAGTTTGTTTTAAAATGCACTAGTGACTAATCCAAGATTGGTTCCAGCCTTACATCAAGAGCTGTCAGACTGGACTCCAGCTCCATTGCCCTTGAAACAGATAAACAAGTAGAAACGCATTAATGCCTAAGATGAAATTTATATGCACCACCAGCAATAAGTAACTGTAAAGTGAAAGTTCATATGCAAATGTAAAACCTAAAACTAGACACACAATATGCCAAATATACATTGGAGTGGTAGTGAAGTGCCTGTCACTTCAGCTATTTCATCTTTTTTATAGAAAATTGTATTATTTGCATAACGGTCCTCCTGGTATGGAAGAGTGTTAGAGCCACAGAGAAAAAGAAAAAATAGGGACACAGCAAAGAAAAAAAAAAGGTCTATTTCATCAAAATTTCCACGTTAGTTTATTTTGTCATTAAAGATGAAATTTTGACTTTAATCACAAAACAGACCTTTTTTTTTCTTCACTCTGTTCCTAATTTTTTTCAGGGGGCATTTAGAATACGAAACATTTAACTTGCTAGTATAGTTATAATGGGCTTTGTGAAACTGTACTAAATTAAACTTTGATTTCAAGATGAACATTAATGTCAAAATTAATAACAAGATTAAAGTGGAGATTTCAAGATTAAAGTCAAAATTCTGACTTTTATTTTCAAAATAGACCTTTTTTTCTTCACTGTGTCCCTAATTTTATTTCTTTTCAGTAACCCTGTATCCCTAATACATAACCTTCCATATCTTGCTATTGACACTTTTAAAGAAATGTTTTTACAAGGCACTCTGAGTTGTCTTTCCCCTGTTTTATGATTCTTATTAGTGCCCCGAGTCCTTCTTGGACTTTCCATTTCTTCTGATACAATAGGCATACTTTCGGCAGGAGTTCCATCCCTCTTCTCTCTTGGGTTGAACTCAAAACTTCCAGGCTTTCTCCTTATATGTAATCTCTGGGCTGGAAAAGTTGGGTCTGTCTTTTTTAGCTGTCCATATTTATGTCTGAAACCTCTGGTGATCTTCAGGGATGTATCCTCCTTGGGCTGCTCACCAGTCTTCACTTTGGAAAAGAAAAGAACACGCTTCGAGGCATTAAAAGTTCCTTGATGGTTTCCTAGGTTTTCCTTCTGCTCTCAACAATGGATGAGATGTAGTGAACTGTAAACAATATGTAACGTAAATATGCTTTTTTGCATTAACTAATTTAGGTATAGTGAACCTAAGGTAACATTGACCCTATGTCAATATGTCTGTTATAATTGGCTAGGAGGAAGATCAGTACAAGAAGAAGACATTATACAGCCTAGTAGCCGTAGGCAAAAAGAGCCCCAGTAATGATCCAGTGGCTAAGAATGATCCAGGGCAACAAGCTACAGAGAGGAGAAGTAATTTTTAGTTATCAAAGTCTGTAATTTTCTAATCATCCTCTTTTCTGCCAGTGACTCCAATGAGCCCAGTGTCAGTCATGTAAAATAGTTGGACTTCTTTATCAGTTTATAGTATCTAGGCATCTCGTATTCTCTAAAATTGAATGGGTGATCAGATAGAAATACTACTACTACTACTACTACTACTATTACTACTACTACTAATAATAATAATAATGTTGAAATTATTAAAGACAATAAAAAAGCTGAAAAAATCAAAGAGAAATACTTGAGGCAAGAGACCGAAGCTCAGAATATGAAAATTCAGCTTAAAAACAACATCTGTAAAGATAAAATAGAACTGCTGAAGAGCAAAGCACTACATGGAAAGTTCTTTCGAGACTTGGAAAGATCGTTTGTCGCTAAGCAGTGCAATGGCTTCGCAGTTCTGGTCTAAAAGGAGAGACAGAAAGCTTAATTATGGCAGCAAAGGACCAGGCACTTAACACCAGGTACCACCAGAACATCTTAAAACAGGCAGTAGATTGTAAATGAAGACTATGCAACAAGGCAGAAGATCATATTAGTCATATTGTAGCTGGCTGTATAACACTTGCACCTACTGAATATACACAGAGACATAATAAATTAGCCAGTTATGTACACTGGACAATGTGCAAGGATCTAGGGGTACACGTGCTAGACAAGTATTACGAACACCAGCCAGAAAATGTAGTGAAAATCAATGATAACACCATCATGTGGGATGTTCCAATAACAACAAATAGAGCAATCCTAGCGAATCATCCTAATATTGTGCTGCATAATAAGAAAGAGAGAACCTGCCTGTTGATTGATATAGCCTTCCCAGGCGACTTGAACATCATGTTAAAAGAAACTGCGAACACCAGTAAATACAAGGATTTGGAAATCGAAATTAGCAGGATGTGGATCTGTAAAACTACAGTTGTGCCAGTTATATTTGGTGCACTTGAAGATGCTCCCAGGTCATCCATCAGATAGTGAAGTGCCAAAGATCGCACTTATGGGCGCTGCACACATACTTAGAAAGGTGCTTGGGTAAATCATTTTGGCTTCTTGTTGTTGTCTGGATTTACCAGCTAAAACCACAAAGACATCATGCGAGAAAAAATAAACACTGAATAATAATAATAAGCATACCCTGCCAGTGCCATTATCATCATGTTCAACATAACTGTTAACACAGTACCATAAGAGTGAATCAATCAAGCATCATACTCCATCATCAGAGTAAAAGACAATGCGTACTTATCGATATAACAATTCCAGAAGACACAAATGTCTCTCTCAAGGAAGTGGAAAAGTTAGATAAATTCAAAGACCTTGAAATAGGGATATCTTGCAGGTGGGACACAAAGACTCGACTGATTCTGGTCTTGGAACAATTAGACCTGGTCTGACCCTGATGAGCTGCCTGGCAAAGTGAATGTCACTAAGGTGCAGAAGATCACCATCCTTGGAACTGCCTGATCATCGGACAGTAACAGCACCAAAGAATCTGGAGGATTTTCAATCAACAGCAACCAGCAAAAGCTGAAATGTTTAATATAAAAATAATGAATATTGTAGTGCATTGAGTAGTGCGACTGCCTCACAAATCAAGTGGCCGAGGTTTAGAACCTCATCTGGTCTATTTTTGTGTGGAGTTTACAAGTTCTCTGTATGTGTTATATGTCATCTTCCCTTCGGGTGCTCCAGTTCTCCTCCCAAACTGCAAAGGTGTGCAGGCCTGATTAATTGACAGCCCTAAGAACTGGGCCTGTTTGAAGTGAGTATAGTCTACACAGGAGAGGTGTCCCCTTTTAATGTAGATTCATGACTTGATGCTAAGATAGGTTTTGGCCCACAACACCATTAAATGGGTTAATAACTATCGAAAATGAATGGATGTCATTCCTTTCAATATTTCTGTTGTTGTTCATAAACATTTCAATATGCTCCATCAATGACCATAAATACTTAAGTAAGTGAAACTACAAGAGAAGCATTATTCCAATAAGCTAAAAAAATGTGTTCATAAAATGGACGGATGCTGTTATTATTTTAATTATCATTACTATTAGTAGTAATAGTAGTAAGAGTAATTCTTCTTCTTCTTTCGGCTGCTCCCGTTAGGGGTTGTCACAGCGGATCTTCTTTTTCCATATCTTTCTGTTCTCTGCATCTTGTTCTGTTACACCCCTCACCTGCATGTCCTCTTTCACCACATCCATCAAACTTCACTTAGGCCTTCCTCTTTTCCTCTTCCCTGGCAGCTCTATCCTTAGCATCCTTCTCCCAATATACAATAATTTAACCTTCCATCTCTCCATCATATCTGCTAACTCTCTCCCCTTACCAGTCATACTTGCAACGTTCAAAGTTCCTACCCTCAGTTCCACGCTCTTTACCTTCCTCATCTCCTCCTGTCTCCGGACCTGCCCCCCCCCCCCCCTTCTTCTTCAGCCAACAGTAGTCCAATTTCTGCCAGCACCCTGTTGGCTAATAGTACTGGTGGCTGTCGTTGTTAACCCGGGGCTCGACCGATCCGGTATGGAAATTTGTATTGTTGTCCGCATATTGATTTGGCAAAATTTTACAACAGATGCCCTTCCTGACGTAACCCTCCCCATTTATCTTGGCTTGGGGCCGGCATGAAGAAACACACTGGTTTGTGCATCCCCTGTGGCTGGGTTAATGGTAGTAAAAGTAATAATAGTAGGAATAATTTCCCAGTGTCATGAGCTGGATAAAGCAAGAAAGAGAAATGTCATGTTATTTTTATGCATTCCTTTCAGACCTCAGGAAATCTATATCTATAGCTTAAGTCTGCTTCAGGCAGAACAGAAAGGGGGTCTCTTTTCAAACTTGCATGAGTCAGTGAGAAAAGAAAAAGAAATACAGTCACACACACAATACCCTGAACAATGAGCTAAAATGATGGATTACCCTCATCTCGTACAAAATCGATTAAGTGTGGGTGAGTCTGAATTACTCTAAACTCCATATTTATTCTAATCATGTTCCACCAAACAGTGACATGACCCGCTTTGACATTTTATTAATGTCAGATTATTTTACCCTGAAAGTGCCACCTAGTGGATAAGATTACAACTTCTTTCAGCAAACACTTTTTGACATGATTACACATACATAGATAACCAAATTGAAAAGGGGATCAAAATGTCTTAAAAGATGGTCTTTATTTTCACTGCAACAACATGTCTTGTTTTAAGCACAAAGCTTCAGATTTATCTGATTGTATTAAAACATATTACACAATTCATCATCATAAAACCTTTGCGTTAATTAGCCTTCAGCATCCCAGGCTTGACTTTTCTGTAGAACCTTTGAATTATTTACTGTTATCTTCTCAATAAATGTAATAAAGTATTTGAAAACAGAGAAGATATTGAGTATTATTACCACAACCTAAATTCACACCTCTTTCAGTAGATGACCTTACTATCATCTTTGCAGTTTTAAAGGAAGCAGACTATATTACTGATAAATAATATTTAATCTTTAACCTGTTATTTGAGCACTTTGCATTGACTACTTCTGAAACTTGTGTAAAAGCTGCTGGGCTGTCTGCAGTATGGCCCCACTGTTTCTGTTAACCGCTGGCCCTTTCCGGGGCAGGAAATGTACTGTGACCAGGTAAAGCCCCACACTGTACCATCAAAGCAAATCGATCAAGCATCATACTCCATGATCAAAGTAAAAGACAATGCCTACTTATCAATATAGCAGCATGATTTATCATAGGCACTATATAAAAAAATTAAGATTCTATGAGCTTTTTTACCTACTTGTCCTCAACCATATTGTTGGTGTGAACAGTTATTCACTCTCCTCTTTGCCTGCTGTATGAAGAAGGCCAGCTTTCTGATGCCCATGTTTTTCCCCACAACAACATAATGCCAATCTTATAGCTGGTCACATGCATTGTGTACTGCAAATGCAATCACTGGGTCAAGTAAGACCCTAGACACTTGGCAATGACCTGATTTTAATCTGAATAAAGTTAGGAAATTGTCCTTTATAACATGAACAGAAAACTTCCGTCCTTCCATTTTTAACCTGTTTGTCCAGTTCAGATTCATAAAGAACATCGTGGCAAAAATTCCTTGATGAGGCTCCACTCACAATAATCACAGCCAATTAAGAGACACCAGTTAGCTTAATCTGCACAACTTGGGACCACAGCATTCCTTTTTTACTCCTTCATCTCATACATTTGTACATTAGACTAACTGGCAAATATGAATTGACCCAGTAGGAGGGAGTGTTATTGTGCCTTGCAGTACAAAGGCATTTCATCCAGGGATATTTTTTTGCCATGCACCCGATGTTGCCAGGGTAGACTCTGGCCCCCATAACTCCAAACTGGATTATGGGTCCAATAATGGATGGATGGACCTTTTGAACAGATACATTAACATTTGAATTAGAGAAGCCTTGGAAGAGAGCCCGTTTTTTTGACAAATTCTTGATCTGAGAATATAGGGGCACAAATGCAAATGGAAATCATCCTGACTTTTTTTTTGCAATTTCCTATTTTGCTTTTGAATGGTGACATAAAGTACCCAGAGCTATACTCATTTCATTAATCTTTAGCAGCACATCTTGATTAACGGAAAGAAAAATTAGGTGTGCTTACAGGCTTTAATTTATCATGAAGTGAACCATGGCTTGCCAATCTCCCATAGCAGAATTAAAAAAAAAAAAACAACAACTTGCAAGTGCAATTGGCAGTCGAAGCAGAAGGCTATTGAGTCATTACTAAAAAGGACACATATATTGAGATGAATAGTGAGAGCTCGGATTGAACAGTGAGACTGATAAAGGCCGGGAGTAACAACGAGATGTACACGAACACACAGGTTAAGACATCAACCTACACTTGTAAACAAACTCAAACAAAGATTCAGACTAGACAGCCTTCCTCATAGAATAACTACGGCAAAAATATTAGAAAAAGTAGACTTAGCCACAGAGCCTTTCAATAGGCAGCCAGAGATGCTAATAAAACAGTAAACCAAGACATAATGGAGCGAAGATGCATACAAAAGGCTTTGACTTCGGTATAAGACAAAGAAATTTTAGTATCTGAGTGGAATTAATGAAATCAGATTTAAACAGCATTTTAGCTGTGTTGGAGATTCACCCTGAAGGCAGAGCTGTCTGTTAACAGTAATATTACCGTGGGCACCAGTAAATAAGAAGAAGAGAGTCTTTAAAGTACCACATCGTCACTCTGAATTTATTTCAAAGGTGTCTGCGCTTCTTTTAATCTAATTATGAAGTCTGCTGATGCTGTGTTGCTTTGCTCAGATCCTCTTCAATTTGTTCCAGTTTCCTATTTTTAATGGTATAACTTATAATTATTTTTAACCAAATGTAATTTATACACACTACTCTATATACATATGCCAGTACCTTCTGATTCACCCTGCAGCTCACTTGATGCGTCCCTTTGATCAGACATCCATGTCTTGTCAGATTTCCCCTACGATACACCTGCTTTCCCCAGAAGCAAACAAGGTACATTCCATTTCATTAGGTAATTTGAAGCATTGACATAAAACAGACCTCGGCTTCTTCTGTACGTCGTGTCTTTCACTTTTTGCCTTATCCCCCAGTGATTGAAGCTTAAAAGTATCGAGGAGGTCAACACTAGCTCTCACTGTAGATGCGTTTCGCTAATCCACCCCCAGCGATACTGCCACGACTGGGTGCCGAGAGGACTGCTTTCTGCGAAGTAAAAAGAGAATTTATAAATGGAATTGGGAGCCTGGGACTTAATTTCAACTTTCCAAGAACCCCATAAGTTTACTACGAGGCCTCCAAGACTGGCATGCTGTTTATATTTCTTAGCAGCAGCCATAGCACGTGAACATGGACTTTTCTCTTTGCCCCACTGATCAGCACTCATTGCAATAAGTTCTTCAATGTCAGACAATGTGCTCAGCTTGTCTAGCATAGTACTTTAATAAAAGATTCATCAAAACAGAATCAGAAGCTTTTGTTTGTACTTTTAGACTAGATTTTTTTAAGGTGTCTCATTGTATTGGATTGTTGTTTTGTAAGAGGATATAAATAAATATAAAATCAGATGTCCATCTCTATTCTAAACTTGCTTTATCCAGGGTTGCAAAAGGTCACATTCTCTCCAGGCATCATTAGGTTTATGCAGGAATCCACCCTGGCCAGGTTGCTAGTCCATTACAGGACACAGATATGTGCTCACTCACTGTTGGCCAACCTGATGTAAAGTAATTATTTCTCAGACTACTTAAAGATAAATCTCAAACAAATTACTGTAAAGTTCCTAAAACTGCATTCAAGGAACTGAAAACTGGAGTAGATTTTATGGAGTAATGATGATCAACAGCATGTGGTTAGCTAAGCAAGTCAGAATTGTGTTAAAGTTGTAAGCAAGTTGACCACCACCACAGTCTTAACTAATAACAAAAAAAAGAAGACGTGGGGCTTTTGAATAGGATCGGCATGAGGTTATTCTGTCTTGAAAAAGAATTATATTGTGTTATAATGCATGTAGTCTATTTTATGTTCTGCAGGTGATTCCATTAAAAGTAATGACGATTTTAACTATTTCTGTCAGTTATACAGTAAATGTAGTCCCATTACCTATCAGACAGAGAATGGAATGCAGGATACAAGTATCAAACTGCGTCACAAGGCTTATTCTTACCTGGACCAAGCTGGCAGCACAGCGAGAATTATGTTTTTTCCATTTCTCCAGTGCCTTCAGTAACATCCTGACATCCCTGTTAAGGGGTCAGCTCAGAAATATGCAGGTGGATGAGCCTATGGTGTCCTTGATAATGAGAAATCTGCCAGACAGACCACAGTTTGTGAGACTGAGGAACTGGGTGTCTAATATGAATGTGAGCCACATTGGAGTACTACAAGGAACAGTCCTGTCTCCTTTTCACTTCACTCTGTACACCGTTTACTATAAATATAATACCAGGTTGTGTTAATTGCACAAATTCTCAGATGATTCTGTACTTGTTGGTTGTATTTATAATGGGGGTAAGACAGAGTTTAAGAGTCAGGTATAGATCTTTGTTTCTTGGTGCAGTAAGAATTGTCTGCAACTTAAGATCAGCAAAGTCAAAGACCATTCGCCACAGTCTGTAAGTCTGTTCACTATTCAGGAAATGGATGTAGATGTGGTGCACTCCTATAAGTACTTGGGTTCCACATCAATGACAGGATGGCCTGGTCTGTCACAGAGGAACTTTTATTTAATGTGGGTAGTGACATCCTTACATCTTCTACAACTCTGAGATTGGCCACTGTGATTTTTTCTCTTGTGTTGTGCTGGGCTGGTAACATCACTTCAAGAAAGGCCCAAATCAACAAGCTCAGTTATGGGATGCACTCTGGAACTCTTGGAGGTCGTAGCGAAGGAGTGCTATTATGAACAATGCTGCACTGCCTCTCTTAGACACACTAACACTGAGGACTTTCAGACACCAAATTATTTAGCAGTGTGTCAAAAAACGTTACAGGGGCTCCTTTATACCAACAGCAAAACACCTGTGTAATGCCTAACTGGGACTGGGATTGTCACGTCTATCTATCTATCTATCTATCTATCTATCTATCTATCTATCTATCTATCTATCTATCTATCTATC
>JANRMT010062829.1:17991472-18007720 GCA_026402145.1 Polypterus bichir lapradei
ATCTATCTATCTATCTATCTATCTATCTATCTATCTATCTATCTATCCATTAAAGAGCTTCTGTAAAAATCAAAATTTCCCCAGTGGACAAATACAGTTATTTCTATTGTGGCGGACAGCTGGGGGTGGTACCCAGCCGGGACGCCCAGGAGGACCGGAGGAGGGCTTGCGCCTCCTCCAGACCACGAGGAGGCGACCGCCCTGGTTATGTTGGGGCCACGGGTAGAGGGCTTGGAAGCCCAACCCTGTAGGGGCCCGTGGTCACCGCCAGGGGGCACCCCAATGCCTTGGGAACCCTGGACCTCAGCACTTCCGCCACACCAGGAAGTGCTGGGGGGAAGAGGAGCAGCAACACCCGGAGGACTTCCGGCTACACAGCTGGTGATTCCGCCACACAGGGGTGTGTCGGCGGAGGCTCCTCAGGAAGCACCTGGAGCCCATCCGGGTGTGCATTAAAGGGGCCGCATACCTCCAGTCAACAGCAAGAGTCGGATGGAAGTGGTCGGAGCTCGGAGAAGAGGAGTGGAGGCGGTCTGAGGACTGAGCAAGGCATTGTTGTGCGGCCAGGACTGAAAGGGGTGATTGGTGCTGAGGCACTGGGTTTGTGCACTTTACGACTGTAAAATAGTATTGTAAATAAACGCGTGTGGTGAACCAACATGTCTACCTGTCTGTGTCCGGGCTGTACCCCACACTATCAATAAGTGAATGTAGTCATTTCTGCCTCATGGATCGAACATCTCAGTCTTGAATCCTACAACAGGGCATTCTCTGTGTAGATTTTGCACTTTTTTGGTATTGGTGTGGTTCCTCCACTTTTTCTCCCACATCCCCAAAGATGCGTTTGTGTTAAATTAATAGACTGTCCCAGAGTGTATGCACTGGACTTCTAGAAATGGTGTTCTGAATGCACCTTATTTATAGCATCACTATATAGTTGTTCAATGCCCACCACAGTTTTCCTGATCAGTTGCTGAGGGAGTACTTTTGTGCAATGCACCATGTGATGTCATTACTGCAATATTTTATATACCAGCATAACACAAATCTCATTATCTCTGTTTGGATAAAAAAGCCTTTGCCAGGTGTAATGTTACTTTCTTCTGATACACTGGTTTTGAATTACATGAGCCTCATTTTATACAATGAGTTTACTTGATTATTTTCAGCTTGGTTATTTTCATTCTTTCTGTCCTTCTGGTAACGACTTTTGCTTTGCAAAATTTGAGGGTCCCAAACTAAATATCAAGTGTTGTGACCCCCCCCCCCCAAAAAAAAGCATTTGTTTTAAATCCTCCTCCCTTTCCTCTGTAGTCAAAAACTATTCAAATAAATGATTTTTCAAATTTTTTGCAATTTATGGGGAAGACTGTTGTGGCCTAAATATAATAAAACATAATAATAATGAAACATTTTGAGACTCCAATGTTTTTATCCCCCTAGTTTGGTTCATATGCTGCAAACTGTTATTTCTACCTCAACTCATCATTGTTAATAGGTGAAATATCTTGTGGTAATCAATATAATTCTATTGACTGAACACTGAAATCTTAAACTGGTAATACAGAATGCACAATCATTTAAATATGGAGAATGTTATCACTTACAATTTGCATATCTTAGGCATATCAATTGCATTATACAGTGGAACCTCAGTTCACGACCATAATTCGTTCTAAAACTCTGGTCGTAAACCCGATTTGGTCGTGACCCGAAGCAATTTCCCCCATAGGATTGTATGTAAATACAATTAATCCATTCCAGACCGTACGAACTGTATGTAAGTATATTTTTTTTTTTAGTTTTTAAGCACAAATATAGTTAATTATACCATAGAATGCACAGGGTAATAGTAAACTAAATGTAAAAACATTGAATAACACTGAGAAAACCTTGAACAACAGAGAAAACTAACACTGCAATAGTTTGCGCTATAGCGCTAAGAACCGCTCGCTAAAAACACTTTTTTTAAATAAGTTTTAAGCACAGGGAAAAAAATGAACATTTGAAAAATCCATAATTTAATAAACCACCAAGAAAAGTAACATTGCAACAATGCACGCTACGAACCGATCGCTGTAAACAGAAATGAAAATAAAAACAACCCCAGTGCATTCTTTAACTGCCTTCTCTACCTTATGCATCCAGCTCTCTCTCGTGTGTGCGTGTGTCTCTCTCTCGCGTGCCTGTGTGTGTGTGTGTCTCTCGTGCGCCTGTGTGTATGTATATCTTTCTCTCTCGCGCCTGTGTGTGTGTGTCTCTGTCACGCGCCTGTGTGTGTGTCTCTCGCACGCCTGTGTGTGTATCTCTCTCTCGCGCGCCTGTGTGTGTGTCTCTCTCATGCACCTGTGTGTGAGTCTCTCTCTCTCACGCGCCTGTGTGTGTGTGTCTCTCTCTCTCGCGCCTGTGTGTGTCGCGCTCTCTCTCGCTCTCTCGCTCGCTTGCTGCACAGGAAATGCACAGGGAGAGACTGAACACGTACAAACCGAAAGGGAAACTGGCTTGTTCGTATACCGAGTGTGTGGTCGTGAACAGAGGCAAAAGTTTGGCAAACTTTTTGGTCGTAAACCGATTTGTACGTGAACTGAGATGTTCGTGGACCGAGGTTCCACTGTACACAATAAGCAGTCAGCAAATATAAAAAACACACCAGCACTATGGGGAAAAGGCCGCTGCAGATTCACTTGGATGGTTTCTTTTCCTGCTGAATGCTGGAAATTGAAGTCCTTTCAGCGCTATCATCCTAAAAAAGGACTTGTTTATTAAACAACTAAATAGAGGAACATTGCAGTGATTGTGTGGGGTTCTAAATTTATTTGTTTCCTAAGAAAGTCTCTGTCGTTTTTCTTGAAGCTTCCTGAATTAAAGGATGGGGACTGCTGCTCTTCAAACATCTAGCTGTGCCCCGCTTACTCCCAGATTTTCATCTCACCATGTTCAGGTCATGAAACACCTGCATCTTTAATCCCTACCTATAAAGAGCTCTCTGCACTCTGTTCTAATATTTTCTCACAAACTCAGTAATAGATATTAAGTACTGTCTAAAATCGTATGGTCTGGAATTCCAGTTTCACACTGTTTTGTTTAGCCTCATATTTTGCAAAAAATTTAATTGTGAAGATCATTTTGAGTCTGGAGATCCTTCAGCTACTTAGGGTTTGAGGTGGCATCCCCTATGCCAGCGGTTGAAAGTGAATAGAAGTGAATATATTCTGTGTGATAGTGTGCCCACTTGGTAAGATGTTACCAGGGCAAATGTGTTAACAGAATCGTACAGAGTGAGATTAAGAAGGCATCCAAAGAAGAGAAAGAACCATCATACAAACAAAAGAGTAATACCTATTCCAGTGTGGTTGCAAAGTGAAAGAGGTGAGCTTGGAGGAACCATGAAACGCTCCCCCAAGATAGTACCTTGCTAATGTCCAGTCATTTGGCAAGGTATGTCTAGCACTCTGACTGAAGAAAGAAAAAGACAAGGGAGTCAAAACAAGAGGTGGCAACACCTAATGGCTAATAGAGGATACATTGTTTTTAAAAGAAATCTAAAGGTCAGTGCTGTTCTTCTAATAGAGCAGACAGCTTTGGAGATCATGTTATTTGAGAGCAGATGAACGTTTGGGTGCCGTTTAAGCTCAATATGGACAACACAAACCACTACAGACAGTTGTAACCATGTCAGTCAAGAGCAGGCCCTGACCACCAAAGTAATTCTGAGGAATGACCAAAAGTTAGCCATGGTTGAGGTTTTGCCAGAGGCTTATGGATTGCAGATACTGAGAGAACAGTTAGATGAACATTCAGTAAGTGGTGGAAGAGGCCAGGACCTGGAGAAAGAGCAGGAATGAGAGAATGAGGTGGGAAGGTGAGTGCTCATTTGTGGGACTCTGTGGGCAAATGGAAGAGTCCCTCATCTTAATAGTGAACCAAACATGCAAGCACAGGTGGTTATTTTACGTTGGGTTCTCATTGTGATTAGTCCTATCTTATCTGGTTCATGTGCAAGTAAAACATTTCTTCTGCATTTTTTGACCTCCTTGGTATCATTTTGGATAAAAGTTGGCTGTGAAAGCATCCATGAGAGACTGCTCCATCCAGGGTCATCTTCCACTTTGTGATCAGTGCCCTCAAGAATGGGACCTGGCTTCCTGGAAAAAGGAGTTCAGAAATGGATGAATAGACAAACAGATGAAGTATAAGGTTTTACTGGCTGTCATTCCACGTGTCTCTGCTTAGTGCATCTTGTAGCAAAAGCCATCACCAAGTAATTTTCATGAAGGGTATAATACAATTTACAGTGTCTTACTTGTGGCAGACGGGCAGACTCAGAAGTGTGAAATTCTACTTTGTGACCAATGAAAGAAGGAAAAAAAGAAAGAAAAAAAAATTGTGGAAACTACAGATTGCTTTTAAACTAAATTGATAAAGAGTCAATATAAAAACTGCCAGTGAATGTGATATTGTGAATTTATTTATTTTTTTGTTTCATTATTAAAAACCAATGATCTATACTGCATGCAGTCTGAAGCAGCTGATTACCTTCAGTATAAAATCTAAGTCTGACAAAGTGTAATATATATAGTATTTGGTTGAAGATAAAAGAGCTGTCTCATCTGAAGTCATATGAAAGCTCGTCCTGAGGAAAATCCTTCATACTGAATTGTATGAAAAGTTAACCACAGTCAGAGATGGATGATAGGAGTCTTTAAAATGACTGTCACACCTGTAAGCAAGTTATCAATGAACAGACTCTGTGACAATTTGTTTTTTCTCCTTTTACATCCCTGGCATTTCTGTGCTCATATCAGAATATTATGGCAAGTTTTCTGTTCTTGCCTGACTTTAGCAATGGCTCTGTTTTCTTGAAAGTTTGTCCAAAATAATTAGATATGAGATTCCGGGAGGAGAAATGAGATATCGTTGTAGATTAACTGAAAAGCCTGGCAGACACAGTTGCACAATGTGTCATTGTGAGCTTTAGGCCATCGGCTATTTTCATTCTCTCACTCTCTCTCTCTCTCTATTTCTATTTTCTGTTTGCTTTTAAAATTCTTCTCAAGGCCTAAAATACAGTATGTGTTCATTTTAAATACAGTTACAGTATTGCAAGAATATCAAAGAATCATGGACAATACCTCTGTCATTGGTTTGGGATCCCCATTAGCATGGTTCCATAATATTGCCTTTCACCTGTTGCATTTGATGCTTTAAGGCACCTGCAACTTTGAAAGAAACAAATCAGATCTGAAAAGAGATACTGTACATCAATGGATATGTACTGTATACACAATTTAATACTATACATTGGCTGACACAAGGGTAGTTGCACAGTTACCCAATTTACATAAAAATTGACATGACACATTATCATATCTCTTATATATAAACAATTAGATAAGCATGTTTGTTAATTTTTCATCTGGCTCTAGAGTGTAGTCCACTGAGCTTCCTATAAAAGTCAATGACCAGGCAGGATACTTTGAAACCTTAGGGCCTTATTTAACCTTAATCATAGGACCTTCCTTAGAAACCTAACACCACATGACCCATTACAGTATTTTAAAACTGCCTAGGCCAGGTATATGTGTGTTGAACATACAACTAAGTTAACCTTGCAGTAGAGCAGAAAATCTCTTGTGTTTATCATGTAGGGTTTTGGAAAACTTGAATATTGAAGCACCGGCCATCACAGTGACTATTTTAATGTTGTTCTTCATCTAGAGCTGTGGTTCGTAAACTTTTTTTCTCAATTTTACTTTATGTGTGTCTTTGTTACATACAATTGACTTGAAGTGTCATCCATGGGATCCAACCCCCTTGAGGAAGTGTCACCCTTGGTGAATTGCCACTCAACAACGTCCACGGAGGGTTCCTCCTTGGAAACTCGCCACCCAACTGCGTCTTTGGGGCCCCCCATTGGAGAACTGCTGACATTGTACTCCCTGAGATTTTTTTTCCCCTTGCAAGTGGTGATACAACACAAGGCATTGCAACCTTTGCTCATTCATTACAATTGTTATTCACGACTCGGCGTGACCCATGAACAGACATCATGTGACCTACCCTCAGTTTAAAAAACACTGATTCACAGTGACCACTAGGTTTTGTTTTAGATATAAACAAACTTAAGACCTGCATATAAGGTTCCTGTGTATGGATTAGAGCTTTCCATTGGTTGCTTTTATGGTTCCAGTCCTGCAGGTTCACGTGGGTCTAGGTAAATGCATTGCCTTACACATAAGGCCCCAACAAGTTTGGAAAAATATTTTGCAAGTGTTCTACTGATATGGGTTAAAGATAAGTCCTACACCTGTGGTAATAAAGTTGAAGAAATTAACAAACAATAGAAGTGTAACAAATCATTGAAAGTGTAATCTTCATGCATTTTTAAACAAAAACGTGCTACACAGTTCTTTAGTTATCTACAATGCCTGTAAAATGAACAAAATACATTTCTTGTAAGACTGTGAGATGTGCTGTTTTAGGTCTGTATGTCTGCAGCTCAGCACTACTTTACATTAAAATGTGGAAACTTCTGGTGTCCAGGGGCTGGTACAACAGAAAAACATCTGACTGTCATTTGAAAGAATCCAGGTCAAAATACATGATGAAGCACAGAACTATTTTTGTTCATGTTATAGTGGACAATTCTTTAATTGACTTTGTTAAGTGTTCCTAGTGTAACACTTTTAAAGTGGAAATCATACAATACCATGTGCAACTTTAGGACACATCATAATAGCTGTATGCCATCATCTGCAAAAATGCCTGTCAGAATGAAGTTCTTTGCCCAAAGCCAACAACCAACCATTTAAGTGTCAGTAAAGTAAAACCAGGCAGTTTTAGCTGTAAAATGGGACATTTGGCAACATCTTGTGTGTTTTTATTTTAATTAAGGTATAATAGCTGTTACATTATAGAATTACACATTATACTCTATGATGAACACCCCCCTCATGACAAGTCAGCACTGCTCCTTGGTCCAGATCACAGCACCAGAGAGATCTTTTTTTTCTGGCAGGTCTTCTGCTTTACTTCGGCAAGCACATTCACCTTTGACGATTTGAATTCTGAAATTAGCAATTGATGTGCCCTCCATGTGGGAATGAAAAAATCAAACTTTCACACTAAACTGAGCTACTCTGTGTGACAATGAGGGCTTTTAATGCTAACACTGAAGAGCGGTGTCAGTAGTGCACTCAAACACAGCTGTTTTTAGGTATCAGCTAATGCACAAACACAAGCTACGTTAAATAATTTAACCAAATGTTTTGAAACAAGTAGTTTTTTTTTTCTTTACAGTAAATATACCATCTTGATTGCATATTCCCCTTCTATTTAAGTGTTCATCTAGCGGCTAAAGTTTCTTTCCACTGGTTAAAAGTTTACATATTGGCATCAATGCCTTCATCATTCAGAAACTGTCTGCCCACTCTGGCCACATGAGGCCAGGAATTGTCCTGCACCAGGAGGAACCCAGGGCTCACTTCACCAGCGTAAGGTCTGACAATGGCTCTGAGGATTTCATCAGCAGTCAGGATACTACTGCCCAGCACGTGGAGGTCTATGTGACCACTCAAAGTTATGCTTCCCCAAACCATCACTGACCCACTGCCAAACTGATCATGTTGGATGATGTTGTTGGTTGAATAACATTCACAATGGCATCTCCAGACTCTTTCACTCTTTTTGCAATTGGCGACACATCTCAAGGCATTCTGTAAACTGTTTGTGACCTTTTCTTATTCAGTACTATTGTAATTCACGACTATACAATTATATAGTGGGACGGCAAGGTGGTGCAGTGGTAGCACTGCTGCCTCGCAGTAAGGAGACCTGGGTTCACTTCCCGGGTCCTCCCTGCATGGAGTTTGCATGTTCTTCCCGTGTCTGTGTGGTTTTTCTCCAGGTGCTCTGGTTTCCTCCCACAGTCCAAAGACATGCAGGTTAGGTGCATTGGCAATCCTAAATTGTCCCTAGTGTAGGTGTGGGCTGGTGCCCTGCCTGGGGATTTGTTCCTGCCTTGCGCCCTGTGTTTGATGGGATTGGCTCCAGCAGACACCCATGACTCTGTTTTGGGATATAGCGGGTTGGATACTGACTGACTGACATACATATTGGTACTTTCTGGTGCCTCTAGAAATCCTTTGTTGTGTGTATATGTGATAGTGCCCTCTGATGCACTAGCGTCTAGTCATGGCTGGGACTCTATCTTGCATATGCTTTCTGGCATGGGCTCTAATGAAGAGACAGAATACAAAAGGTCATTTGTTTTTTTCTTTTTTTCATAATTTTAGCCAAAGAACCTAATGTGTCATAAGTAATCAACACCGGTTCTTATTTCTTTCGGACATTGAACTGCATGAACGTCTATAATGTGATCTCTGCTGAAGTTGTTCTGCAGAGATTGCCCTACAATACTATCAACAGCATATGCCCTTAGCTTTGCATTAACTGCTCAGTTCTTCTCCTTCTTCATCTTGACTTTCTTTAGCTTCTCATACAGCTAACCACACCCTGCCTAGACACTCGAAATAATTAGCTCTGCAATGGACTGGTATAAGTCCTACCTTTCATAATCAGTCCATGTGTGTCTTGTGTGTGTCTCACTCTCCATATCTCTCACTCTTCTTTCACTATATTTGATTTCTAGGCAATCATGTGTTCAAATTACGTTTCGCACTACCTCTCTGTAGACAACACCCGTATCTGATGTTTATTTTCATCTTTCCACCCACAATTAAGGAAACACTTGAATTACTTATCAGATCTCGATGAACGAAATGTTCATGTGGAACATCTTTACTGAGTAATACTGTGTAATTCGTTGAGAACAAAATGATGTAACAATGGTCAATGAACACAAAAATCATTAACCAACTGAGGGCTGGACTCAACATCACACTGAAAATCAAAGTCAAAAATTGAAATCATAGCCTGATCCAACTTGTATGATTCTCATCAAGGCTAATCATAATGTGACTAAGTAGTGTGTATGGCCTCCATGTGCCTGCTTGCATTCCTGACAACATCTGGGTATGCTCCTGATTAGACAATGGATGGTGCCCTGGGGTATCTCTTCCCAGACCTGGATCAGGGCATCAGTGAGCTCTTGGATAGTCTGTGGTGCTACTTGGCAGCATCGAAGGAACCGATACATAACATCCCAGAGATTCTCAATTGGATTTAGGTCTGGGTAACGTGGCAGGCCATTCAATGACATCAATGTCTTCATCATCCATGAACTGCCTACACACTTTGGCCACATGATGCTGGATATTGTCCTGCACCAGAAGGATCCCAGGGGTCCATTGCACCAGCGTAAGATCTGACAATGTCTCTGAGGATTTCATCATGGTATCTAAAAGCAGTCAGGGTACTGTAACATAGAACGTCGAAGTCTATGCACCCCTCCAGGGAAACGCCTCCCCAGACCATCACTGACTCACTGCCAATCCAGTCATGCTGGATGACATTGTAGGCTGCATAATGTTCGCCACAGTGTCTCCAGACTCTTTCATGTCTGTCAGATGTGCTCAGTCCGAACCTCCTCTCATTTGTGAAGAGAGCAGGGCACCAATGGCGGAGCTGCTAATTCTGGTATTCTCTGGTATATGCCAATCAAGCTGCAAGGTGATGGACTGTAAGCACAGGTTCCACTAGAAGATGTCAGGACCTCGTGCCACCCTCATGAAGTCTGTTTTTCACAGTTTGGTCAGAAACATGTACACCAGTAGCCAGCCTAAGGCAATTTTATAGAGCTCTGGCAGTACTCCTCCTGTTCCTCCTCACACAAAGGAGCAGATACTGGTGCTGTGGCTGCGTTGATGTCCTTCTACGGCCCTCTCCAGCTCTCCTCATGTAAATTTCCATCTTCTGGTATCTCCTCCATCCTCTTGAGACTGTGCTGGGAGACACAGCAAACCTTCTTGTGATGGCACATATAGATGTGCCATCCTGGAGGAGCTGGACATAACTGTGCAACCTGAATCAGCTGCAGGTGCCGCCTCATGCTCTCAACAGTGACAAGCAGAGGTGGAACCAAGTGCAAATTATGCAACCACAAGCAAGTCTCAAGTCTTAGACCTCAAGTAACAAACAAGTGTAAAGTAATAAGAGGCAAGTCCCAAGTAAGTCCTTGAGGGAAACTCAGTACAAATGTGAAGTCTGTAATTTTGCACCAGAAGTCTTCAAGTCTCATGTTTGGTCAATATCTTCTTTAAATATATACAGTAAGCTTTTAATAAAACATCAGTGATAATGTAACCAATCTTGTGTTTCTGTGATTACTGCAAATACCTTCAAACTGTTCACATACACGATCACCTGCACGTGTTCCTTCAAACCATTTGCATGACAGCAGACTGGACCTCAACTCAAGTGTTTCTTTCTTCATTGCTGTCCAGTGGACAGTAACTTCAAGATACTGTAGTTTCTCATCTTCCTATTGGACCATATATCCTTAGTTACAGAGAGATATTCATCTTGCTGTAATTGTTTGTTTTTTTTTTTGAGTTTTGCCTGTTTCCTGCAACCAAGTTTTCGATTTTAAAGGTGATAGTTTTCTGGCAGACTGGTGTATACTTATTATCAGCAATGGACATGAGGTGACAAAAGCTGCTGTGTTCAACTATTGAGAGGTGCATGTTGCATTCAACAATTAAGTCTGATAATATTGCATTTGTGATGAGCTTTTGTTGAGGGTGGTTGGAGTTAATAGACTTTAGAAGCACTTAATTCAATGATCTGAGAGATGCTAGGCTGCAAAAGATTACCATCTAGGTTTTCAGATATTCTTCAGATTTAAGGAATTAGAAAAAAAGGCAACCATATCTAAACAAATAGCATATGTTTTTCTACACTTTGTAAAGCAATTCATAAATGTCTGTCACAGTTATGGTCTTATCTTGGTCAAGTGGGGAATATTACATTGAGAAATGTATACAGCAAAAATGAATGTTAACTGAAGCTATGGTTGCATAGTCATTTTTGCTTGTCATAACAGCTGCATCCAAAGTTGCCATATCTACAGTTTTTTTGTTTAAGTCTGAGTCCTAAGGCTTGCAGTGCACATGACTGAACAAAATACTATAGCCTGGCACTATTCAGAATGGTGGGCTAGTTCATTAGAGAGTAAAACTATGAACTTTTTCATTTTCATACTTTGATTCTTGTGCTGAAATGCAATGGAAACTACAGTGCAGTCTTTGTTAAAGTAAAATGTATTTTCATAAAAATAAAAATGTTCTGTTTTTGATTTATTGAAAACTAGCAAAATACCCGCGCTTCGCAGCGGCGAAGTACTGCCTTAAAATTTTTATTAAAAAGAAAATTAAACCTTTTTAAACTGAGGGAAAATATACCAATAATTATTTGTTAAGGATCTCTTTGTATACCACATTGTGAGCTCGGCCCTCAGGTTGTAATATGACCAAGCTGTGCGCTGAGCTTACTCTTGAGCATGCAACGTACAGTTGGCCATGGGAACAGTTATCTTGTTTCAAATCTCACAGCTTGGATTGCTGCTGAGTTTCATGGTTTGTTTCAATTACGACAGTATTTGTAGGACTTGTGTTGAAGAGACATTCGGCATCTATCAAGCGTTGTAAGTATACAACCGGTTTCATCAATAACTTCACATCCAGCTTTTGAGAGTTTAAACATTCATAAACATCAAAGTGTCCATTACTGAAATCGTCACCTGTGAATCTAAGATGTTTAAGAGGCATTGGCGGTTGTCGAAAGGTGTAAAATATTTGGCCATTTCGGTACACTTGAAAGTGACAACTGAACAATTCAGCGGCAGCCATCAACTCAAGTGCAGAACCATAGGTGAAGGGCTTAAGCATTTCACTCTTCTAGTGCTCCTGTGTAGTATAATTATCTCCTGTACCGTCATCAGTCCACACCTTGAACCTGTCCCCGTCATTCAATACATGAGACACAATGTTCCTCCGGATATCAAGAGTGAGCCTGATATGGCCGTGCAATATGTAACAAAGAGAATGGAAAGGGCAGGTGCCATCTCCGGGCATGGAAACCACTCGGTAAGTGACAGTTCTTTGATCGATGGTGATCACCTCGATAGACATGTTAATGGGGGTATGGTTGGAATGATAAAGGAAATGTGTACCTCAACAATGTAAAGTAAATCTAAAATACCTACACAATAACTATAATCGTAATAAATGAACAATAAAACAGCGGAGAAGCCATGGATTAAATAAAAAGGCTGTAGTTATCAGCAGGGAGACGTGAATCCCGTGGCGAAGCAAAGAAAGGGAATGTAGAGACTGGAGCGACGGACGGCCTTATATAGGCAGGCAGCCAACAACGTGAGAGGCGTTGGGATGGGGGACCCAACGCCGCCTCACACGGTGACCAAGCTGCAGGCTATGGACGTATATATGTACGTAAGTAGGATTCAGTTAGTGTTGGGAACCCGCGTACCAAATTCCTTGAAGATGGGCCCATAAGTAACAAAGACCGTTGAAAAGTTCATATGGCGGCCGACAGTGGCATCATACCACCGAAATAAGTACGTACATTGGTTTCGGTTAAAGCAGGGAAGCCGCCTACCAAATTTCATGAAGATGGGGCCATAAATAAGAAAGTTCAACATGGCGAATATTGTCAACCGTTGTGATCGTTACACGTAGAATTTCGAAATGAAACCTGCTTAACTTTTGTAAGTAAGCTGTAAGGAATGAGCCTGCCAAATTTCAGCATTCTACCTACACGGGAAGTTGGAGAATTAGTGACGTTTGGAAAATTCAATATGGCGGCCGAAAGTGGCGTCATACCACCGAAATAAGTACGTACATCGGTTTTGGTTAGCGCAGGGAAGCCGCCTACCAAATTTCGTGAAGATGGGGCCATAAATAAGAAAGTTCAACATGGCGGACGTTGTCGACCATTATTGACCGCTATGACCGTTACGTGTAGAATTTCGAAATGAAACCTGCTTAACTTTTGTAAGTAAGCTATAAGGAATGAGCCTGCCAAATTTCAGCCTTCTACCTACACAGGAAGTTGGAGAATTAGTGACGTTGGAAAGTTCAATATGGTGGCCAACAGTGGCGTCATACCATCAAAATAAGTACGTACATCAGTTTCGGTTAGCGCAGGGAAGCTGCCTACCAAATTTCGTGAAGATGGGGCCACAAATAAGAAAGTTCAACATGGCGGACGTTGCTGACCGTTATGACTGTTACATGTAGAATTTCGAAATGAAACCTGCTTAACTTTTGTAAGTAAGCTGTAAGGAATGAGCCTGCCAAATTTCAGCCTTCTACCTACACGGGAAGTTGGAGAATTAGTGACGTTTGGAAAATTCAATATGGCAGCCGACAGTGGTGTCATACCACCGAAATAAGTACGTATATCGATTTTGGTTAGCGCAGGGAAGCCGCCTACCAAATTTCGTGAAGATGGGGCCATGAATAAGAAAGTTCAACGTGGCGGATGTTGTTGACCGTTATGACCATTATGACCATTACGTGTAGAATTTCGAAATGAAACCTGCTTAACTTTTGTAAGTAAGCTGTAAGGAATGAGCCTGCCAAATTTCAGCTTTTATCTACACAGGAAGTTGGAGAATTAGTGATGAGTCAGTGAGTCAGTCAGTGAGTGAGTGAGTGAGTGAGTCAGTGAGGGCTTTGTCTTTTATTAGTATAGATAATAGCATATTTCACAAAACATTTTTGAAGAATATTTCAGTAAGCAGTGAGTCAGGAAAGAAGATACTATTAAAGTTGAAGCACACTCTACAACTTTTAATGAAACATATGGCTACATGTTTCCCTGACACCAATGCTGTTGATTTTTGAAGAGAAAGAGTACTAACTTACCACGCTATATGGTGCCTTGTTTTGATGACGAATTGAGTAATTTACTACAAAACACTACATTTCAAAAATTGAGGTAACTAAGCAACAAACTAGGTATCTCATTTCAAGATCTCAAAAATATTTTAACTTAAAAAGATAAATCAGAAGGCCTTAAAATGATGTCACACATACACTTTAAAGGCTTTGGTGTAATTTTCCGATGATCCAGGGTTTAGCACTGTGTGATAATGGTCTCTCTTTACCTCCCTCTGCAGAAAGAAAGATTGACAGCTCTTCTCCTCCAACATCATTTCTGGCGTCCACCCACCTGGACCATCTCTTCCTGCCAGAACACATCATAACCAACTTAGTCAGTCACCCTGAGTGGACTCTGGTCTGAAGAATTACACAGGATCTGTCACAAGGTGTCCCAACACATTGATATTGTCTTGCCTTGTTCTTACAATGGCTTTATGAAAAATATAATATTAACATTTCAGCACCATTTCCACCTGTTCAAAAAGGCTGTACATAAATAGATTCAAATTTATAAGCTCTTCAAAATAAAAGCTATGCCCTCTCATCTCTGTTGTGTTGGCCTGGTATGACAGGGGAGCTACAACCTAAGGATAATTTAAAAAAAAAGGTCAAAATCACTTGCTTACTTATTGTTATACTTGATGTCCATGCTTTTCTGTTGTTTTTCTTTGCATTCCCAGCTTACCCAAATGACTGGTGTATAGCTGACTATGATAAAAACATAGACGTTTAGCTTTCATGTACAAGTAAAATTTCCTGTTTGTGACATATTGGGTGCAGGCCAGCTTTAGGTTTTCATAGATTCCACTGCTTGTTTTCATGTCAAAGTGACAGGCGTCATTTTCTAATCTTATTCTAGGAGGGTCTTATTCCAGGAACAACATGACAAGTTGCATACATTCACCAGGTTGTCAAAACATTTGTCAAATCACTTAATGCTCAAAAACATTTGTTAAATCTTGTATTGCACCATCCATTAAGGAGAAACAGAGTTCTTTAGTGGGAATTAATTGATTGCAAGTTGTTTTTATTCTTAGCTTTCTGGCTATTAAGTTTGTTGTTCTAATTTGATAAATAGCTAATTAGTGCAGTCCATCAACGCTAATAAGTGCAAATGATCTTTCTTCTCTCTCTCGAATTGTTTCTCTGTTCTAGGACCAAGGCACAGCCTTACAGGTTCTGCTCAAGTGTGGATGGTTTTATCAGCACCACCCGGGTCAGGATGGTCTGTCCAAAAGTGCTACAAACTGGTATTATATCTGAATACTTTTATAAAAGGAAGATTATGTTGGAAGTCCAAATTACAAACATAATCATCACACACACTTAAATGTCAGCTTGAGGCCAACTTCATTCTGCGTAGGTTTTTTTTTTATGCTAAGAAATGCTGAAGGCATTTTATGATGGGAGCCTAGTAATACTGTCATTCCTCATATAATAATTATGTTGATTTGTACCTTTGTTTCTTTATATAAATGTGTCGGGTCAATAAATAAAATTGTAATATACAGTATAAGTAATATATGAATAATATTAACAATATTAATAATAACATTACCCATCTTCAAAGCAGAAAGCACCAGTTGCAAAATGAATAGCATCACGTGCCACATAACACCAGTTATCATGTCTACCAGTAACGGCGCACTGCATGATAACGTGCAGTGAATACACTTTACTTGAGCATTCCTAGTTCTCATCCTCTTCCTTTCAATGTACATTTATCATTCGTTTGCTCAGAGGTTGATGCGCTTGCTGCTTCCTAAGCAGCTCTTCTTTTCTCCACTCTAGCGGCCCGCTGCTTCTCATCTTCGGTCAGCATCTTTTCAGGTTAAAACTTATTAAGTTAGTTTTTGTGTTGCAATTACTTAGTACGTTTTTCTTAATTTTTTCACTTCAATCTGCCTTAAGAATGAATAAAGATATGAAGAGGTAGGGGAAGTGACCGCGAAGGTGGTGGAATGAGAACGGTGCACGTACGCATGCACCGCACGGCCGCCCTGCTGCACACTGCCGAGAGTTGATTCCAAAATAAAATAAAACAAAAATAAAAATAGTAATAAAAATCATCACCCCGAAAGCGGATAGCAGACATCACGTAGTATATGTGTACCAAATTTCAGGTCAATCGGTGAAACAGTTTGCGAGCTAAAGGTGATTTAAAATACTGGACAGACAAATGAACAGCCACGGTAGCGTATTATATACAGTAAGAAGATGGTTTGATGTCATGATATTCGGTTACTTGTATTGTACAACATGTAGCTTTGCAGTGGATCAATAAATTGTTTATACCTATTTTAGAATAATTTCTTATTTCTTTTCTATCATAGACTGATAGATAGATAGATAGATAGATAGATAGATAGATAGATAGATAGAT
>JANRMT010062829.1:18007730-18085838 GCA_026402145.1 Polypterus bichir lapradei
GATAGATAGATAGATAGATAGATAGATAGATAGATAGATAGATAGATAGATAGAGTCTTTTTACAGCAGCTATTTAAATACATAAATAGGTAGATTAAAAAAATAAATATACACACACACTTTGGTCTAAACAAAAAAGAACATTAAAAAGAAGCATGCCCAGTGAGGCATTATGCAGACATATTGCTGTTGGTATAAAGGAGCCCCTAGCAGCATTTCTTGACACACTTCTGCTGAATAATTTGTTAGCTGAAAGTCCTCAGTGTTAGTGTGTCAGACAGAGGATGAGCAGCACTGTTTGTAATGGCACTCAGTTTTGTTTTAATGCTCTCCTTTGCTACGACCTCCAGGGGTCCAGAGTGTGTCCTATAACTGAGTCTGCCCTTTTAATTAGACTGTTGATTCGGTGGGCCTCTCTTGAAGTGTAATTCCTAGCCCAGCACTCCACAGCATAGACAATTGCACTAGCCATCACAGAGTTGTAGAAGATGTGAAGGACATCATTTCCCACATTAAAGGAATGCTTTAACCTAAGATAAAAGAGCATGCTCTGCCCTTTCTTATATGGTTCCTCTGTGTTCCAGTCAACCTGTCATTAATGTGGTCCCCCAATATGAATCACCTCTACATCCACTTGTTGAACAGAGACCAGACATAGAGGCACATAGTGTGGCAAAAGTCAATAGCCAAAAGCAGCCTTGACTACCAACCCCTTTGGGTTTTCTGCATAATCTAACTGGTTGTTCTTGTTTCCAAATCAATCATTTTTTCCTTAGAATGTTTATACTCAACATACAGCACCCACCCTATGAATCGTGTGGGCTACCTGACTTCTGAAGAAAGGGCTGCATCAGAATTAGAAGTTGTAACATTAGAATAATGATATAAATTTCCAGAAGCCAGTGTTATTGGACTGCTATTTCTGGCTATCACCTACAAGTACAATGAGGTAGGTTAATAGGCAGGAGCCTCCCTTGCCATATTTCTCAGAAACACCCCAGTAGTAATACATTTTGGATCTCTTACTATTATTTAAATGTAATAGACAGCATGTATTTGAGTGGAGAAAGAGGCAGTAGCACCCTGAACATAAGCATTTACCATGTTTTTTTTATATGAGGTTGACTTTTTCAGCATTCACTTTAAAATCTCAGCAGTATTTAGAAATTCAAAGATCATGAGCCCCATAAGTCTTGCCAAGCAAAAGAGTGTGATGTACGTTTAACAAGGATTAGTATTTTCCTGTTAGCACTGTATAGAAACTGTGGAATTTGATCATGGGGATAATGAAGTCTGATTTACGCAAGTGACTCTAAACGCTGATTAGGTGTTATCTAATGGTAAGGGCCACCCTGATCAATCATCTTCAGGCAGGCATGTGGCAGTGGACATCGAAAGGTTAACCCAGAGGCAAGACGTTTTAGTGGTGTCAGCAAAAATTAGCAAAAGAGAGTCAATAGAGTGCCAACACAATTAAGTGATGATTAAAATACAAGCCAATAACAGAGCCTTTGGTCATCTAATTACAAGTCTGCTTCTTAGGTAAAAGGATGATGGACTTCCTTGGTTGTGATATCTAGGCGACACTTACTGTGCTGCCACCAAAATGAACCATTTTTTAGGATACAAGCTTTATTCCTTTGAGATTATACACAAAAGCTGTGGCTCGGCACTAAGAAATATTTAATCATCCTAACTGCCTCTCAGTATTCAGATTGAAGGGCTAATGCTGTGGCTGTCAGTACAAACTCTTGCTACACATTTCTATTTTAGGAAATAGATGATACAGAGTGCCCTGTTTATAACCACAACCATAAAAATAAAACATGACGTTCTGTGACGGACTGGTGCCCCAGTCAGGATTGCAACTACTGCTGCTGGGATAGCGTCCTTGTGACCCTGAAATGGATTAAACTGGTTTCAGAATTTAATGTTATGTTATGTTGCCAGCTATGTTACCTAACTAAGATGGGCTGAAATCTAAGTAATCAATGTAGAGCTCAGCTTTAACATTTGCAGTGCAGGTTGCTATGTGCCTGTTAAATATCATTTAGTACAGGATTCATAAAAGCAGTGCTAATGTTTGTGATGTGCCATTTGTTGGATAGCAGAGACATAGCAACTGGACGGGACACACAGGCCGACACACAGACATTTTTCCTTTTATTAGGGAGAATGCTATGTTATGCTATGTTACATTAGGGGGTAGGTACGTTTAGCAGTGGACAATAACTATCCCTCTGAATTTAGCATTAAGTTTAGTGTTAGGGTTATTATGTTATACACAAAATATATTAAAATGCATTTGTGTCAAATTAGGAATAACAGTCTATAAATGCAGTGAATGGCATTGTGCTTAGTGCAGTTACCTCACATTTTCAGAGTCCTACCTTCAAAGTGTGGCCCAATCTATGAATAAGTCGAATTTCCAACTTCTCCATATGTCTGTTTAAATTTTTGTCCCACATGCCAAAACACACGTTAAGTGAGTTGGTGAGTCTAAATTGTCCTTGTATAAGTGAACCTGTGTGTGCAAAAATGTGCATTGTGGTGGGACCCTGTGATGATGGTTCAGACCTTCTGCCTGGTACTACTGAAATAGACTCCACTACCTGTAACCCTGAATTGGCTTGAATGGACTTAAGATTGTGAGGAGCAGATGCGTATCCTGGTAGCAGTGGGCAGAAGGCAGGACCAAAACTTGGCTAAAGCACTAGTTCATTTAAGGACTCATCCATGCGTACAGTCACACTCACTCATAAAAGAACAGTTTAGACATCAAGATTTAAAACACACATAATAAGAAAAAACAATAACAATGTTCTATAGTTGGAAATATACTGTTGATGAAAGGGAGCATGCTGGGTCACATAACTAGTAAGTCAACTAACAGCTCAGAATAAAAGTGGTGCTGAAAGTGGCATATCAGATCACCCTCACCTGACATGTGGGGGTGGTGACAGATTATTGCCAACAAAGTTCTAGTTAGGTCACTGAACATCTAGAAAATGTTGTGGTTGCAGTGAACCAAAGGATAAAAGACCCTGGAACCTGGAAAATTATGAAAACAGCTCCTGATTTGGATTCTGATCCCTGTTGATTCACACTGATGGTCAAGTGGGGGTATGGCAATGAGTCTGTGGATCCACTATCTGAGATGACAATGATGAAGGCTATTGGTAATGCGTGATTTTGGGTGCCTTAATGTTTTATGGTGAAAACTGTCTTTTTCAGAAGGAGAATACTCCTTGAAATGAGACTAATAGAGTTGTGGAATGAATGGTTCCAGGAACATAAAAGGTAATTCTGCCTAATGCAGTGGCCTTCCTATTCACTAGATCTCAGTCTATTCAAGGAAATTGTGGGATAAAATAAAATAAGCACTACCTGAAGCAACTATTGGAGACAAAGTAGTTACCATGAAACAGTGTCCCTGTACCATACTTACTTGTTGAATCCATGCATGTCTCAATGACTTCAGGCTTATCTGAACCAGGGCCGTTTTAAAAGCATTATAGGCCCCTGAGCAAAGCAGTCCACTAGGGGCCCTACCTACACAACCACTTACAGGAATAACAATGTAAATGGTCGATAAAATTAAACATATATTTATTGTATTGGTACTTCTAACAAAATCAGTGTTTAAAAATTAAAAAAAACATGCTGTACAGCAAAGATTAATCAACAAGTCACAACATACATAGATTAGCATGGGGCCCCGGGCAACTGCCCAGTGTGCTCATGTGTTAAGAAGGCCCTGATCTGAAGACAAATAGGAGAGCAGCTTGCTCCTAGGTAGGTGTACCTAATAAAGTGGTCGTTCTTTGTACTGCACATTTACAGTACATAGTATGCTGGGTGTACATAAACATTATCTGCTATCTCTGTAGTAGAACAGAAGCAATGAAAGAATAATTCGAGGGCAAATGAAAAAGTGAAGGCAATTCAAAAATGACGCAGTAACTGCAACGGACAGAAGCTGATGCAAAACAACACGTTCGCAAAGGCTTATGGGTAGTTCGAACACGCACAGCACAGCACTCTGCTGTTAGTCTAGTTTAAGCCAAATTCAACTGAACATAAATGCACCATTGTTGAACAACATGCCATGGTGACATTTCTTTGGGCAGATGGAGTGAAATGTGTTGAAATTACTGAAGGAAGTTTTCTCAGTACAAAAGTGAAAACAGCATGACTCAATGAAACGTTTATAAATGAGTAGAAAGGTTTAAAGTGGGAAGAATAACTGTTACCGACGACGGTTCATGTGGGTGACCATCAACATCGTGCATGCAAGCCCACATCCACATGGCGATTGCCTTCATCAGAGAAACTCACTGATTACGATGTTCACTGTTGCTACACATTTTGATATCAGTAATGGGTCTACACGTGCCATAGGGCATGCATGATAATCTGGGGTGCCGTAGAGTTTGTACAAGATTGGTATCCAAACAGCTTACTGATCTGCACTAGCTTTCGGTGAATTTCAACAGGTTTCACTCCCATTGTTCAAAGTAATATCACTATGCATGTTGTTCAACAGCGGTACAATTCTGCAGTTGAGCGTTCATGATCATTTGACCTTGGCTTAAACAAGACTAACGGCAGAGTGATGTGCTGTGCATGTTCAAACTACCCATAAGCCATTGCAAACGTGTTGTATTGCATGAGCTTCTATCTGTATCAAATTGCATTTACTTTTAAATTTACCCTTTGTATTTTGTTGCATTTCTATACTAGACTCAAAGTTCAGTTCTGTGTTATAGTATTATTGTCATTGTTATTTTCTATTTAACTACTTTTACTGCCTATAAGATGGTCAATGACATAGGAAGCTGTAATTTTTATCATTCATTTCATCCTAGCCATAAAATTGAGTATTAGTTTTGAACTGGTCTTTCTATATAAAAGTCATCTTTCTTATTAAATCTTTAATAATCATAAATGCTCTCACAATTTCCAGCTAAACATTTGCTTTTAAAGACAAGACAGAAAAGTAAAACCTTTCCTTAAATGTATGATTCATTTCAAGTTTGAAATGGATTATCGTTGATTTATTTCCTTTTCAGCTCACATTGTTTGAGATGTGAGATAATAACACTTGGGATCAAATTATATACACGTTTGCTAATTCACAGATTATTGACACGACATTAGCCATGGAATGATAGCAAACACAGGGCTGGCAGCCCTCTAAGAAAAAACACTGATGATTAACAGAACTACCCCGCCTAACATCTATGATGCCCCCCAAAATATTATATATAAAACCTGAGGACACTACTTATTGTGCAAATTTTGTACAATATGTAATTTATGCAAATAGCATAAAACACCACTTTTGAAGTATATTATCTGTTACATTTAGTCATAAAGATTCACTTTTATTACTGTATAAAACTTTATGATTTTGAATAAATACTTTTTCATAT
This sequence comes from Polypterus bichir lapradei, assembly GCA_026402145.1. Lineage (NCBI taxonomy): Eukaryota > Metazoa > Chordata > Cladistia > Polypteriformes > Polypteridae > Polypterus > Polypterus bichir. The sequence goes on from JANRMT010062829.1 coordinate 18,013,166, forward strand.
TTTTTCAGAATAATCATACAATGTGAAACATGCAGGAAGTTGCTGTGTTACAGAACTGGCTCCAGAGTGAGTGTGTCTGAATGAACTGAGCTGCATCAGCACAGGATATGATCTGCGCTAGTCTTAGTGCTGCCTTGAGTTTATGAAGAATTCTAGAGCACCAGGAGTCCCAAAGGATTAGGTCTGGGTTACTGTACCGGCAGGAGTGACAGCTAAATCTTTAAGATGCTAAATCTCAATTACTTGACAGAAACTGTCAGATTGCGAGTTAACATTGGTGAGCAATATGAGAATGGGACATGAAAGAGATGTAAGTGTAAATTTAAGTATATTTTTAAACAAATGACCATAGATTTCCTTCTTATCTAAATTTACTTTGTATGCCCATTTGAATTTGGGTTTGGCATCTGTGTTCTAACCAAAACCCTACTGCAGTCACAGCTTACTTTGAGGCAGGGTGGTCCCCATTCCTAAACCCTTAATTCAAGAACTGATTTTTAGGATAACCCTAACCTGATAGATATATTTAAAAAAAGTCAAACTCAATAGTCTAATAAGCCATATCTTGAATTGGAACAATGCATATGAAGACAAAATGTAAGACTTTGGATAACAACAACAACCATTATTTTTTGTATAACCCATAGGACAATTTTACTGCTCAAAGTTGAGCAAAGGCTGCTCAAAGGTTTATTTAAGAATCAACTTTGTCACAGATGTTCCTCCCAAAATTCCTTAGAAGAAACAACTTTAGACAAAAAAGAAACATCAGATGCAACTGAGGTAAAAGGAGACAAAATTGAGAATTTGATTTGAAAAGCATATTATATTTTGTGAGATCTCTTTCAGGTCTTGTTTTAATCTCTTTCGGGACTTCATACTTTCTTTAATTATTGGACTGATGTCTTTATCTATGATGACTTACAACATTTGAGATATAATTGGTTACATTTCTTTTTTCTTCTAATTGTAGCACAGGCAGATGAAGTGACTTGCTCACAGTTGCATGGTGTCAGAAGTGGAACTCAAACACATAATCTCAGGGTTTGAAGTCCAATATCATACTTGCTATCTGTTTTCTGGAATGACTGTGATCTAATTGGAGAACAGAAATATAAAATAAACCAACTGTTAATATTATTCAGAAGCAAGGACTACACTTTTGTAATCATAGCAGTGTTGTATCACCAAAAACAGTTCTCCATACACTTCATAATATATTAATGATTTGGATATAAACACATAATCAAACATACTGTGAAATGCTCTTTTGATTTTCTTTCTGGTTTTTGATCTTACTGTTTTCCCTTTGACTTTGTCTACTGGTTAACTTTTCCTAGGGTTTTGGAGTTTCGAACTTCTGACTGCAACTGACCACATTTGTGCCTGCTTGATTAGTCCTGTTTGCTTCTTCCACCATTCTCATTGCCACTGATTCACATTCCTGATTTTTGTGTTTTCCATGTCGTCAATTTTAAATAATTTTAATATATTCTTATTTTTAATTTAGAAATGTATACTTGTTATTTTGGTTACTTTCATTCACCACCATTTTGTGGTAGCTGTTTCGTGTATTCGTTTGCCATTTAGAGTGGTCCTAAAACTTACTTCGATAATGCGTGATTTTATATAAGATTAGCACAATGGAACATTAATTATCCGAGTCTGATGGATTCCGACAAAATCATTTGCATGTTTATTTTTTATTTAATTTAAAAGACTTTACGAGTTCCTGTCTTTTTGCTTTAGTATTTCATTTTTGAGTTACAATCTGGGTTTGGTGATCACTCTATTCTTTTCTGATTACAATTCCTTGATTTTTTTAAGTGGCTTATCTCCTACCTTCTTGTTTTCTGTTTCACATACTAAAGGAATTGAACATCTAAAATGTTTTCTTTAATCTTGTCATCTGGTGGTACAGACTTATGATTTACTGCCAAGTCATTGGCCATTGTTCTTTAAGGGTGGTGAAATTCTCAGAGGTGATAAGCATTCTTGTTTTCTACAGCTTAACAAAAGCCCATATTTTTTTACAAAGATGACAGAGTCCTTCAGCAGGTTAAATAAATACTGTTGTCTTTAAACCACATTACAAATGTGATTTCCAGGAGTACTCATTCACCATTTCCCTTGACTGCTTTTTGCCTTGTAGTTGGAATGCATCCTTGCACTCCAGTTACTGTTTCTAAATAACTGTTTTGTTTATGTCTCTAGAAGTTAGATAAGGGCGGGGGGGGTTACAGATTATTGGAATTAACCGTTAAATACAAAATTAACATATTTAGCTTTAGCATTGTTGTTAGAATATCAGAATATTAAAAAATATTTCATGAGAACAGGCAATTCAACCAAACAAACCTCACCAATCCTATTCACTCACTGTAAATTCTACAAAATCGCATCAAGTCAAGTTTTGAAGGCCTCTAAACTGCTACTTTCTACCACTCTTGGAAACATATTTCTTTTGTCAATGGTTCTCTTTCTGAAGAAAAACTTCCTAATGTTTGTGTGAAATTTTCAACCAGCCGTACAGCTTAAAAGTTCACATCACCACATCATCATTTCAAAACATTGATGATGTACGATACCTTTGCCTTCGTGGGGTAGAGAAATAGAGAGATTCTTGTGGATTACAAATATACATGTACTGTGGAAAGTGTCATGTTTATTATTTTTATATATAACATATTTTTACAGGTTAGTTGCCCATACTCTGAAGATATGTTGGAGAAAACCTTTACAAAGATGCTTTATTTTTTATGTTAAAACATATGTATATTGTTCACTAATGGTTTGGAGTTAAGTTAAGAATTACCAGATAATTAGTTTAAGCAACTGCGGTGGGCTGGCGCCCTGCCCAGGGTTTGTTTCCTGCCTTGTGCCCTGTGTTGGCTGGGATTAGCTCCAGCAGACCCCCGTGACACTGTAGTTAGGATATGATGGGTTGGATAATGGATGGATGGATAGTTTAAGCAAAAAAGTGAAAAAGCTTTGCAGCATTGGAAATGTAAGGTATTTCTTTTTTTTGCTGCTAGTTATAATGCAAAACTGTTACGATAACGTACTGTGATGGATGGCCGGTTTCATATTCCGGCCCTCACCCCCAGGCCACCAGGAGGAGCTCTCCCGAGAGCATGGACGGGTCCTGATTCCAGCAGGGCCTCATGGACTATGTAGTTTTTATGCGCAGCCCTGCTGGATACCTTGGAGACCACTGGGAGTCGCTGTCGGGAGGCCAGTAGACTCATTTGTGCACTATGACCCGGAAGTTCGTCACATGAAGAGCGACAGGCTTCCGGGGTGAAGAAAAAGTACTATTTACCCTGACCCGGAAGGAATAAGGACTTGTGGACTGTTGGCTAGGAACACTTCCAGGTCAGGGAGTATGAAAAGACTGTGGGAGCTCCCAGACGGCGAGCTGAACTGGGTGGTAGGCGGGCAACGCGTCTGGGAGTGGAGGATTGGTTTATTGATTATTTAGTATTGTATTTGGTTAATGAATAGTGTGGAGTGGAGGGTGCTTGGTGCACATAATTATTATAATAAAACAAAGAATTATTGCACTTTTACCTGGTGTCTGGCGTGGTACCTGAGGGTTCAAGGGAGCGATACTGCCCCCTACTGTCACAGTACGTCCAATTTTTCAATCTGTGTCTGTGTTATACAAGTGTTCTGTGCTACTGTCTCCCATTTATGATGTCAGTAACATGGAGTAAAGCAGCCAATTTTTGAATCATGATTTTAGTTTCATGAACGTTTGATGCGCACTAGAGCGCTTCTTACAACCCATTTCTGAGTTACAGAAGCACACCTTGCTGTAGCCTCCCGATTCTAATGGCAGAAGTGTATGAGCTCTGAAAGCATTTTTGGTGACAAGGTAAAAAAAGGCAAATTTGTCTTGGAGACCGGATGACAACATCATACAGTGGAACCTCGGTTCATGAACGTCTCGGAACACGTACAAATCAGTTTACGACCAAAAAGTTCGCCAAACTTTTGCATCTGTTCACGACCGCACACTCGGTATACAAACAAGCCAGTTTCCCTTTCGGTTTGTGTGCGCTGGTGATTTCCGCATGTGTTCAGTCCCTCCCCTGTGCATTCCCTGTGCAGCGAGAGAGAAAGACACACACAGACACACACGCGAGAGAGAGAGAGAGACACACACACTCGCGAGAGAGAGAGAGACACACACACACACTCGCGAGAGAGAGAGAGACACACACACACACACATACACACATGCACACACGAGCGAGAGAGAGGGCTGGACGCATAAGGCCGAGGAGACAGTTAAAGAATGCACCGGACTTGTTCTTAAAGAGACAGATTCGAGCATTGTTTTAACCTCGTTGTATTTAATGAAGACTTTTTTCTATTGGATTGTAACCTCCACTTCACTTCTGTTTACAGTGATCAATTCGTAGCGTGCATTGTTGCAATGTTACTTTTCTTGGTGGTTTATTAAATTACGGATTTTTCAAATGTTCATTTTTTTCCCTGTGCTTAAAACTCATTAAAAAAAAGTGTTTTTAGCGAGCAGTTCATAGCACTAGCGCAAACTCTTGCAGTGTTAGTTTTCTCTGTTATTCAAGGTTTTCTCAGTGTTATTCAATGTTTTTACATTTAGTTTACTATTACGCTGTGCATTCTATGGTATAATTAAATATATTTGTGCTTAAAAATCTTTAAAAAATATATTTACATATAGTTTGTACGGTCTGGAATGGATTAATTGTATTTACATACAATCCTATGGGGGAAATTACTTCGGTTCACGACCAAATCGGGTTATGACCAGAGATTTGAAATGAATTATGGTCATGAACCGAGGTTCCACTGTACTGAGATTAGCTTGAAAACATCAGTAAAAAAGCTGATCAGAGAGAAAAAAAGAAGTTGGGAACAGTCATGACAAAAATTCTCTGAGTTACTTCTGATACTTTAAGCAACTCAAGAAATGGGCCGCCTGGAAAGTTAAGCATCTAGTAATACCAGGTTGTACAGTATATGTTCACATTTTATTTTGATTTGATTTTATGGTGCTATCTAGTTGATGTATAATACATGAATAAATGCATAACTTTCTCCTGCCTGTTCTTTTACTCTGCCAGAGGTTACAGGAAGGGGAAAGTGCTGGCCTAGTGTACTTGACAGTGTCCTAAGAGTTGCCAGATTTGAGGCATTCTGTGAATGTCTACATAATAAAGAGTATAAGAGGTATTAAAGTCACCTTAGGACCCTCCTACAACAGAATTAAATCCATATGACAAATGCTATCAAATTAATAATGGATACCATTACTTTTGAATTTTTCTTAAATCTCCACAAGATGGGGTTTCAATCCATTTCTTTGGGGAAACTGCAAATTCTTCCTTTCTTTCCATAGGTTTACTTTCCACTCTGATTTTCATAATGCATACTAGAAGGGTGTGCGTGTGTGTGTGTGTGTGTGTGTGCGTGTGTATGTTAAGTTAATTAGTAACCCTAAATTGGCCCTGCATGGGTGTGTGATTTAGTGTGCTCTATGATAGAATGGCTTCCCATTCAGATTGTCTCCTGCTTTTCATCCAGTACCCCTGGTGTAATAATTTTAATTTTCCTCACTTGTTACATGCCAAACAGGCCTTCAGTGTTGATGGTTCCAATAAAACTGCAATTGTTTTTATGATGATATTTTTGACACCATAAACCTCAGTATTCTTATATATTGCCTTAGACAATGGGTGGATCTCTCTGTTAGTGTCTTAAATTGGTTTCAGTCTTATTTATTTTGTTAGCTGTGGTGATTTTAGTTCAGGGATCCATGCTGTTGATACGGTGTACTACAAGAATCTATTTTGGGCCTGCTGTTATTTTCAATCTACATGCTCCCATTAGGCCAGATTATCTTGAACTACTACAGCTATGCAGATGACACACTGCTTTACTTACTGTATCTATAACACCTGATGACCCTGACTCACTGGGAGGTCGGACCCAATTTCTACCTTGTATTTCTTAATGAATAAGCGGTACTTTTCTCATTCTAAATAAGAAAAAAACCCAGAAATCTTAATTGTTGGTAAAAATAGAAATAACGAGGGTCTTAGAAATAAACTTGATCTCTTAGCACTAAAAGTCAAGGTAAAAGTAAAGAATGTAGGTGTGATCACAGACTCTAAGTTAAACTTTACATCACACATTTAACATAATATTAGGAATGAGAAAATAACTCACGCTTTTGTTTTTAGATGACTAGATTACTGTAATGCACTTCTAACAGGACTGCCTGAGAAAGACATCAATTGGTTGCAATTAGTTCAGAATACAGCAGCAAGAATCTTAACCAGAAAAAGAGGATTTTAGCACATCTCACCAGTCTTAGCATCTGTAAATTGGTTACCCATGTCGTTTAGAATTGACTTTAAATTACTGCTAATTGTATATAAAGCTATAAATAATCTTGCACCTTCCAACATTTTGGAGTGACTGTCCCACAAGATTCCAAGTCATAATTTATATTCTCTAATTGTGATCTACTTATTATTCCAAAAGCCAAGAATAAAATAGTCATGCAGGGGAGCTGGTCTTTTACTGTTTTGAAATATAAATCTATATATATAATTCACTAAGGGCACGCAAGAGAGTGAGCGCAAGCAACACAGAGCCCCGCCCGCCAACTCTAAGACCATGGGATACGCTTGACAGAGCCCCGCCCACTAACTCTAACCATCCTACCGCGTCAGTAGGTAGAGCCTCACACGCCAACTGTAACCGTCCTCCTGAGTCCAGCGTCGCTCTCGAGGCACGCAACAACTCAACAAACACAGCCTCAGTCGCTTTCTCCTGTGCAAAAGTCCACATGCACCTCTGAGCCATGTTGGCATTACACCGCACGCAAGAGAGAGAGCCACGCCCGCCAACTCACAGAGCCCCGCCCACCAACTCTAAGACCATGGGATACGCACGCATTTAGTGTATAAATGGATATAAATAATTGCATGTAAACGATTCACCAAAATCTGTTGTGTGTAAACAATACTGTTTAAAACGTTATTGTTTTTTCATCAGAAAACCCGGTTTCCACGTCTACCTGTATTAATTTAAATGGCACTTCTACCACTCGCAATAGGGCGGACGCGTTGACTTATCATGTCGACTGGGCAACACAGTGAATGCGGCGTCTATCTGTATATGTCTATGTTTTCCGTTGCCTGCTACAGGAAGGTACTCTCTCGACTATTGGCATTGGTTTCGCTCCTTGCTATTTTTGTTATACTGCGACGGTGGTTTCCTAAGCCTTTGTTATACTGAATTCCTTTCTCACCGTTTTCCGTTCCTATTCTTACACCACTGTATGCTACGGCGGGCTTCGGCTAGTTTGAAATAATTTACCAATAGAGATATGTCAGACTAACATATTCGATCATTTTAAGATACACTTAAAAACCATTTTTGTTTAATTTGGCTGTTTAGTACCTACATTTTAGTTCTACTAATAAACTATACATGCATAGAATTGTCATATTTTTCAATGGAGCTGCAACCATTTTTGATATGTACTTTTATTTCTTTTCCGGGAAACACACATCACCACCTGATCAAAGACATGTGCCTGTGATGTCTAAATAAAAGCAGATACCCCAACTTTTCACAAGACCCAATGTACCAAATCATCTAGGACGAAGACTAAAAAAACAGTAAGGAACTACTTAATTCCTAATTTATGTTGGGTAGAATGCCCAGTGTGGGCTTGACAGTGTTTTGGCCTTGGAATTCCTGCATATACTGTATATATATTTTTTTTCTGTCCTCCCCTTATTATTGTACTCATCTTTAGAAACTGTACAAATGATTCTATATATAAGGACTACTTTTCTATCAATTACAGTATATAGCTATTTTGTGTAAGCTTGTATTGATTTCTTTTTGTATGCTATTTATTCATTATTATTCTAATCTAATTTTAATTTCTTTTTCTTTCCTTGTAACTATTTCTTTGACATCTTGTAAAGCACTTTGAGCTACATCCTGTAATAAATGTACATAAATGTTGTTGTTGTTGATGATGATATTTTTACTGTTACTCATTTTATGTTGTAACAGGGGGAAGGTTGACTCTAGGTGAGTTCAAAAATAATTGGGGTGCTAATTAATAAAAAGGAGCATGCAATGGCTCAATAAGAATTGGCAAGCTGCCGTCGTGTGGATAGGTTTGAGGTATCCATGTGGCCTTCCTCGTAGCCTGTCAGCTCTTAACTGAGACACATTATCTTAGAAGCATCCCTTATTTATACCAGCTGGAGTGGAAGGGTCAGGGCTTCTTTGGCCCCATTGCCCTTAAGAGGTAGTTTCTCAAGGCTGTGACGGGTAAAAGGAGACAGGACTGTTAGTGACAATGCCCCTTGTCATCCCAGCGTGGTACCACATACCTTAGGTGAGCCCAGAAGTTGATCCTCTGACCTGCATGTGTGACAATGTGTACAATAAACTTGAGAAGACAGCTTTAAAAGAATCATGCCTGTAATTAGCATGCATAAAAAGGTAGCTAGTGTATAAGAAGTTATCAGATATACAAAGAAGAGCTGAGACCACAGTAATGGAGTCTTGAAAAAACCCAGCAGGAGGTCCACCTGTTAGCTCAATGGGTAAACATTGTGCCCAATAAGTACATGATTTTTAGATTAAAGATGTGGGTTTGGCAGAATTCTCAGGTTGCATGGCTGAGTCTTTGTGGAGCAGTAGTTATTGTCCTGATGAAAACTGGATGGCTAAAACAGCTATAATTGAATCTTTTATGTGCCTAAAGAGACAGATTAAAAGAACAAATTTAACTCCAGGAGGCAAGAAGAAGAGCAGACAGCAGAAAGAAGGATTCCAGATGAATGAGAATTGAATTAAATAATTTGTGATTATTCACGGGGATTATTTATTTATTTACTTTTTGCAGGAATAGTAGATAATGGTTGTCCAGTATAACTCATATTAGTAAAGAGGTCATAACAGAGTGTGCCAAAGCACACTCTGAAGCCACTGCGTTTGTGGGGGTGCATGATAGGGAAGACTGACTGGCGCCCTTGGATTCAGTTCCAGAATCGCTTGTGAGTCTTCAATGCTTCTCTATGCGTGTGTGAACTCTTGAAGTATGGCAAGCTTTCCCTGACTGTCACACAAATAGGCAAGGCATTGTTCTTTCCTTTCATACTTTTTTATAAACGGTTACTTCAGGGTGGATGAGTGGCGCCTGATTTACTGAACAGAAAGTGAGTTTTACTCTTCATTATTAACCATCTTTCTTTTGATTTTAACTTGTCTTGTCTTTCAGTTGCAATGCCACTACGGTGACGGGCATGAATGAGCAATGAGATGTATTCATTGTTCACTATTTAAGATCATTCAATTGAAAAACAAACCAGTCTTTTTTCAATTATGCTCTTTTATTGTATATGACATTGAAATTTTAAAATATTGATTTTTAATTTTATTGGTGAACAGAATTCCAGCTCTCAGGGATGATATACTGCAAAAAAAAGACTTAAATGTTTTAAAGCCCAATTTAATGATAGATACTATGATCAAAAAGATAAAATGAAGGAGATAAAATTAATATTTGAAATTAGTTTGTTAGGAAATGCATTTTCTGGGCATTTTGTGTAGGTCTGAGTAGGCAGGAGGTGCAAGGATCAAGCCACATATGGAATCATGAAAGGAATATAAAACTTTTTGCATAGAAACCCTAACTTCCACACCATTGCTGGAGTACTGGAGTCTGCACCAGAGATAATGAAAGGATGGAAAATCATCTGAAATACCAGCAATTACAGTATTTCTTTAAAAGCCCAATCTTCTGGAATGATTTGCCAAATGATTTGCATCACTGAAATTACTTGGAGCTCAGTAACTTAATGTCACCACACGGGCTGTTATCTTTCCGGGATGCTAGGTAGAGCCGGCCTTACCACATTATAGGAGATATAATTATATTGAAAACATGTTTTGAAAAAGGAAATAACATTATTATTATCTAGTTTATCTGGATAATCTCATCCATTTTACCTTTGATGTGAGCAAAGCCTCAGTTCAATGAGGCTGTAATCACTGCGACATCAGAGGTAAGCCTAGGATAAATGACAAGCAAAGATGAAGGTCCCCATTTTCAGCACTTTGCGTGGCTTCAAAATGTCCTTGTTTCATGCAATTTGTAGTTGTGAACCGCAATTGTGTTGCCGTTGCCTTTCTTTCTTTAGAGAAGCACAACTTTGGCCAAAATGATGTGAAACTCTGTTAGATTACTCTTGATGCTTCTTTATTATTGTAAGCACAATGCACAAGAACCAGGAGTTTCTTATCCAGTTAAGCCAATGAATAAAACGAATTGTCTTTATGGTCTGTCTCATCACCTCTCCAGCAAGGATATCTAAGGATGACCTCCACTTTTGAATATTGATGATGGGGAAGCTTAAAAAAAGTCATCTACTTTATCTCCCATATAAGCTAACTAGGCTGGTGTTAAAGATGTACTTTAATGAAGGCACTTGAGTGAAAGAAAAGCTTGAAAAGCTTGCTGGCTGGGAAGTTCAGTGCGGTATGGTCTGTCATTACAAAATGACAATGAATTAGAAACAGGGTGTGGATGGAGAGTTTAGCACCAGGGGTGTAATTTCAGCAATCTGAAGGGTGGATAGGGTGTCAGGCACGGTGCAAAATTACAGCTAAATCAGAGACACTTGAAGGGAATAAAGATATAGGGACTAGACAAGGTTTGCAGATACTGTGTGCTAGACACATGCCTGCAGAATATACTTAAAATCTTTAGAAAAACCCTTTTATGGGCAAAATGAAAATAAAGTGGGCCTGGACCATCCCAATATTCAAAGCTGGTGACACTGTATTATACTGTATTTATTAAAATGCAATACACTGTAAATCAGCCCAGCAGGAAAATAGCTAGAATCACGCTGAACAGAAATAAACGGAAATTAACTGAAACTGGATGAGCTCAGAGTAACTTTGCTAGTATAAGGTGAGTTTATTTGAGACTAAGTGCAAAAATGAATATCCAGCTAAGGCCACAAACTAAAGGTGCACAACATCTGTGACATTGTAAAAACTATGTCAAATGTATTAGAAGGATTTAGGAGTCGTGGTGGACTTAATCACTGTTAACTGCCAGACAGTGCTCAGTAGCCATTAGGAAAGCAAACAGAAGGTTATGTAGTGGCCTGATGTATAGAGTACAAGTCCAAGGAAGCTATACACAAGCTTTATAACACACTGGTGAGGCCTCATCTGGAGTACTTTGTGCAATTTTACTCTCCAGGCTACCAAAAGGACATAACAGCAGTAGAAAAGGTCCAGAGAAGAGCGACTAGGCTGAGTTCAGAGCTACGGGGGATGAATTATAAAGAAATATTAAAAGAGCTGAGCCTTTTCAGTTTAAGCAAAAGAAGATTAAAATGTAACATGTTGGAATTGTTTAAAATTATGAAGGGAATTAGAGCAGTGGATTGCGATTGTTATTTTAAAAAGAATTCGACAAAAACATGGATACACAGGTGGAAACTTTGTAAGGGTAAATTTTGCACAAACATTAGTAAGTTTTTCTTCACACAGAGAACCACAGACACATGGAATAAACTACCAAGGAGAGTGGTAAACAGTTGGAGTTTAGGGACTTTCAAAACTAGACCTGATGATTTTTAGAAGAATTAAGTGGATAGGACTGGCGAACTTTGTTGGGCTGAATGGACTGTTCTCGTCGGGATTGTTCTAAAATTGTAATGCTCTTACAGGAACACATGTCATTTATCATTTGCCTCAGCATCTGTCTTGTAACACGGTGTTTCCATAACTACAAATATATTATTTACAAGTTCTTCATGAACTAGACAAATATTATTTAACCTATGCATCGTAGTTAACTGTAATGACATAGTTTCATTGAAAGTAGATAATGGAAATGTGTAGCTATACACTCATAATTACAATTCACAGTCAAATAGAAATCCATATTAAAGTAAATAGTGAACTGCTACTGAGACACATGTATAAAGAGTTCAATCTGTGCAAAGTGAAAGTTATAAGACATTCACCAAAATGTAATTCAATTATAATGTAACTTTTCTAAACCTGCTTAATCCATTTCAGGGTAGCTGAGGGACAAAACCTGTCCTAGCAGCATAAGGTGCAGTAAAGGAGCCACTGCTGGAAGAGGTCCCTATTATTGCCTGTTAGCTGAACATAGACATCTTTGGGATGTAGGAAGAATTCCAGGGACACCCACCCAGGCACAAAAAGAACAGAGCAGCACCACACAGACCGTGAACAGTCACAGGATCAGAGTCCAGTGTGATTTGCCATACCAGAAGGACCACTTTAACTTACTTGTCTCTTTGTTTTAAATCTTTCTGTAAGTTCTAAAGGACTTTTGTCTTAAATGTATAGAAAGATATTCAACATGATAATTATATTCCATTACATATTTCTATACTTTTTTACTTTCTATTTTACATGACTGAAGCATTTTATGGACTGTTAATACACTCTGCTCTTTTTAAAAATATGTGACTTGCATAAAATGTCAAGCCTTTTCTTTTGTTTTAGATTCACTGATTTGTGCATAAACTGCTGATGTAACCAAGCTGACAGAAAACACGGCCTTTGCTATGATGCTACGTACTGCAGGTGCACAGCTCTTTAAATACCAGGAGTTAAATAATAATAAAGAGAAAAGTTAATACTTAAGAGTCAAAAAGGCAGGAGGTTGGAACACTGGGAAGCTAACTGTATTGTATGGATGTAAAGGAATAAAGAGCAGTCAAGAATTGTGGTCAAAGGAACAAGCCAAAGTCAAAAACACTGAAAGGGTGAAATCAAGGATTTAAAAAAAGGGTGGTCAAACATCTTAGTCAAACTCATAGCAAATCAAGAATCAAGTATTTTTTTTTTATTTTTATCACAAAACTAGAATATTGAAACTACCATGTCTCCATCTTAAATAAATTCTCAGCAATGGCATGACACTTCATAGAGATGGCATCACATGACAGAAAATATCAGACTCACAGACAAAAAAACAACTGAACTGTCACAAAAATTGTAGTATAAATTAAGAAAAACAATGGAAAAAGTAAAAGGTTTAGATTAGATTAGATTAATCACAGGCGAACATGTACTGTAGATACATACATCAGCATAAACAAAACAAAGATAAAAACTCACAGAACAAATAATAGAATCTATCAATAAATCAATGTATATTGTGCCAGAATTGCAAAATGAACTTAAAGAGTATCAGCATTACTTTTGGGACGAAGAATTGAATTGGCTGATAGCGGCAGGCAGAAAAGAAACCTAGTGGTGCTTTTTAGATGACCCCGGAGGAATAAGCCTGTGGCTAAAAGTGCTCCAAGAGAGCCTCTCCCAGAGGGGATTACAATTATAACCTTCAGAATTATGACACTACCACAATACCAATCATAAAAGCCCAATACTCAAGCAAATCATAGTTATGATATTTTAGAAGAAAGCTGAAATCCAAGCCCTCACAATACAAAAGAAAAAAGTCAATCCGCAAACATTTTTGTTAAACTAGGATGGCAAACAAATCTGTGCCAACATATTTTAAATGCGGCAATGTTTGACACAGCTGGCAGAAATCTCAAAGGAATTACATAAAAATAACCCTGCTAATGTCCTATAGAGTTCAGATCTCAATCCAATTGAGAATTTGTGGCTGTTCACTCATGATCCCCATGTAGCCTGGTGGAGCTTGAACGGTTTTGAAAAGAAAGAATTGTCAGTATCCAGAAGTGCAAAGCTGAGAGAAACCTGTGCACAAACACACAAGGCTGTCATGGCTGCCAAAGGTGCATTTCCTAAATACTGACTTGAAGAGGTGAATATTTTTTATTTTATATCTCTAACTAACTTCACTTTTAATTCACTTTGACATTAAAAAGGCTTTTTCTGTTAATCATGTCAAAAAAGTCAAATTCAATCCATTTTGATTCAATGCTGTATAACAATAAAATGTGAATGCTTCCGAGGGGGTGACTGCTTTTTATAGGTTGTCACTGGAGTGTAAAATCTTCAGTTTTTGAAATTTACACTGATTATATTAAGTTTTAATTATTTTGCTCAAGCAAACCAGGATGAACTGAATTTACAGGACTTTAATTACAGGCACTGCAAGCACTCCTATTTCTACATTATTTCTGTATTGTACCAGTAATTTATGCATCTGTTCCATTTGGATACTTTTTCAGATTTTATGACCTGGAAATGGTAAAAAAGTACAGATGCTTGTGATGATCTGGGTTAGCTCCATGCTTCATGGCTGCTTCCAGGAGCCTCTACAGCCTATAACTGTAGATATTTATTTACCGAAATGAGACTGGCAAACAAGGACACACACATTCAGCAAGGGGTTGGTGCAAAAAGTGCCAGGGCTTTTATTAAAACCAAACAATAAAAAAACAATAGGTGTACAAAAAGTGCAGTAAATCAAATTGTCCCATTAAATAAATAATCCATAAAATTTAATGATTATCATGTGGAGGTTAAAAGTCCAAATAAATGTATATCTATAAAATGAGGTTAAAATCACAGGCAGGAAGCAGTTCCTTAAAAACTCACAAGCCCTAGTGCATCCCTCTTAAAATCACCGCTAACCCTGATGAAGCCTGAGGAGACGTCCCACTGACAAACACAACCACCCTTTGACTGGCTCAGGACGCTGCAACAAGTCTTGCTCCTTCCGAATCCCGCTGCCATTCTTTGGTCTTGCAAAAGAGCTGTCCTGCAGCAGTGTGTCACTCCTGCTTCCTAAATTGTTCAGCAGGAGTGACCCTCAGTCTCCTCTTGAGCGACAGGCACACGCTCCTTTCTTAGGACTCTGACCAGCTGCCTAGCTCCATTCTCCAGCACCGGCTCTTTCCGATTCCTGCTTTTGTTCTCTCATCCTTAACCTTTGCATCTCTCTGTTCTGTTTCTTTCTTTCTATCTTTCTGCCCCCTTCTGCTGTGTAGGCTCCATTTTATCCCGACTGATTGGGCACAGGTGTGGTGGTCTGCCCACTCCATGGTGTGACTGAGGCACCCGAGTGATCCATTTGCATTTGCACTTGTATGTGTGATCAGCCAAGCATCCCAATCAACTCCGGAGCGAAGAATGCTCACATACACCCACACCCAATTGGAGCCTGTACTACTATATATTTTAAAATTTGCACTGCACCATGGACCTCTCATCACAATGCCAATAATTTATAATTATAACTATATTTGTTTGTAGCTAGGGAAAGGAACTGTGGACATACTTAAAAGATTAAACACTTTGATCAGAGTCATTTGTCATCAGGACAAAATAGCCAATCAAATGTGTGCAACATCAGATTTCCTGAAACCCCACGTGTGCATTTCAACATAAATATGACCGAAACAAACTACAAAAGGGCAGCATTAGAAGCAACATCAGAGATCAAGAGATGTAAGACCATCGGATTTGAACATAACCTATGAATAGCACTGATCGTTAAATCAAAAGTCACCCAGGACAGCATCCACCCCTTGCTATTTCTCATTTTCAGCAAGCTTTTGCTTATGTGCAGACTTTGCTATATATTTTACTTTCTGTTGTATTTTCTTCTAATTGGTATAGTTACATGTTAATAAATGCCATGTTGCATTTATATTTTCTACACTTAAACTTTTATCTAGAGCAGTGATGGCAAACCTTTGGGCTTGGGGTGTCAAAGAATCTGAAAATGTCACCACCATGCAAAAATGAAACAATTCATGTGTGGTGCTATGTATTATAAAAGTAAAAGAGTAATGTTATACTCATATCCCTATTTTGGGCCTTTATCCCTCATTATTTTAGATTTCTTTTGCTAAGAGTTTGATGGAAATGGAAGGAAGTGTTCCAGATTCTGAAAATGGAATGCTGACATATGCCTTGTTACACTTTCCCACTGCTATTGTCCACACACAGCATACCATAAAGTTTTCGTGCCACTTACCGTCACTGTGGTGAATAGCACATAAAATAAGCCAGTTTTTAGGTGGGATTAAGAGGGACAGTTGAGAGACATGTAAAACAGTATACACTTAGAAATGCTGACTACTTGCCCTTTGCAGAAGTGTAACCATGAAGAGAAAACAATGTCAGCACTGGTCTTTGCAGACTCTATGGAGACCATATACCAAAATAGTCTTTGAGGTTTACCTCTGCAACAGCATTGTTGAACTGGTGGTGGCACCAAATAATTCAATGCACTTCACACGAGCAATGAATGCAAAAGTTCATTTTATACAAACACTCATTTTAGAGACTTGAAGATGAACTTCCGTTGCAGCGGTTAGAAGTCAGCTGAACTGTGCGGCTGCCATGATGACAAATGATTTGCAGATATGGATGGTGAGAATCCATTTTAATCTCTGTGTGGTGCAGGGTCTCATATTTGTTATTTTTTTGTCCATTCATTTTCTTTAGTAACTTGAGTGTTGGTGAATGCTGGTGTGTCATCCAAAACATCGTGGTGTGTCACCTTTAACAAGTGTGTCACAGGTTTGCCATCACTTATCTAGAGTGATTGAAATAATAAGAGGGTGCCAAATGTGGGGAAAATTGGCATTTTTGCCCACAGACTTTATCAAGGCTATTGAGATCACTCCTCAATAATTAGAACATGTAAAAGAAAGGTAAAAGAAAGTCATTGTTTGGTTGGTAAGTGGCGTATAACCAAAAGAGTTGCACTTTTATGTGTGTCACGATGACACCCGCATTTTTGTTAGTGCTCGTGATGGTGAGTCCCTATGTAGAAAATCCTGTGTGGAATACTGAAAAGTGACTGGCAATTGGCACCACCCGAGACTTTGTCTGACTAGAATCTCTATATGTATGTGGGTGGAACATTGTGGAACATTGCGGGGTGACTGGCAACTGGCACCACCCGAGACTTTGTAGGGATAGAAACTCTATGTATGTGTGTGTACTGCACCTGTGTGTGTGTTAATCTTCAAGGAGTGGTAAGTCTCACAGACTTCATAATAATACAAGGTGCTGCATATGCATCTAATTTTTTTAACTTCAGAGCTATTATTTACCTTGTACTTTATTCTTTACTTCTCCTGCACAGTATTTTTTCTCCATAGCCTGTTACATGTGCATCTATGAGAAACATAAAGCACAACCCAGACAATTTTGTCACTGTGGACTTGGGTTATAACCAATTAGCAGCTATCATAAACATACTGCGTCAATGTTACAAAAATAAATACATCAACAAAATCAAGACTTTAGCAAGCTCAGTAAAAAGTTAAGAATGGGGCACCAAATCTTGATTGCTCCATATAAACTATAAATTTATTTTTTCAAGCTCTCTAAAGAGAGCACACAGTTTACTTCTTCTACGCTTCACTTTTGGAAGGACATGCATTGTATCTCCCTGGGAGCTTGAAGGTTGCTGAAGGGTCATCTTAATGTTGAGTCCCAGTCTTGCGTATTTTGCTCAATAAACCTTTGCTGGAGTTACTTTTAACGTGTACAGACCTACAACAAGGAATGTTATCCCCTTTAAAGAGAAAGATTGGGTGGTGGGGAATCATGTTAAAATATTATAATTAAATTAAAAAAATAAAATTGCTCACATATTAGACAGCTGTTTGTGACAGCTTTATTGTCCTCATTTAACAAAATTCTGTCACTTTGCATCTCGGAAGTGCTATTTTATATGCCGTATCTGCTGTCGAGGGTGGGGGGGGTCGAAGATTTGCACATGAATCAGCTGTCAAGAACACTGTAGTCTGACAACTGTGTGACAGCCACTGAATGTGAGAGATTGGGAGTTTTCCTTTGTGTTCAAAGTTTTTACGGCTTTCTTGCTTCTCTGTTTAATGCAGGAGATAAATATCAAGGTTATCTCATTATTAACAAAAAAATCCATCACTTGCTAGAGGAGAAAGAATAAAGAAAACGCAAAGTACCAACTGAGAATCGAAAAGTAGTTTTTCAGTTGCTTGTTGAAAGTGAACTGCTTGCAGTCTGACTGAGCTGCTCAAGTTGATGGGTGGTTGAGAACATCTCCTGGACTGTTGCTGTCTTAATAGTTACCTGTCTGTCTGAAATTTCACAGATTTTTATTTTTATTATTTTTATACTTTCAGAATCCTGTCAGCTTTAGTATCTGAGATTTTATTTTTGCGTGTTGACAAAGCTTGACAGCTTCTGAACACTCGAGGCTCAAAGACGGTAATGATGAACAAATAATATATTAATAAATCTGTCACTGTTTATTTTATATAGTGTCTTTCGTAGTATGCCCATATGGAAAAAAAATTACAGTATACTACAATACCTGTCAAATGAAAACAATTGAATTTATGGCACTTCTGTTTCATATTACTTTAGATGATATGCAGTGCAAAATAGTTCAGTATATAGTGCTTTTTAAATTTCAGAATATTTTCATAGATTTTATCATGTAAGTACACTACATTAAAAATGAATATGCAACAGTTATTAATTGTTGCTAACAAGTGGAGTTGTGAAACGGTATAGAATTTCAAATGACTTCATTCATCCATTAATTTCCAGCCCCTCTTAATCTAATTCTGGATTTTTGAGCCTAACCCAGCAGCTTGCCCAACAGCTTTACTGGCACCGTGATTAGTGCTGGCACTTTCAAAATCAAAGGATCTGAGTTTGATTCAGTATTTATTCCTGAATTTATCCACATTCTAGTTCTGAATAGTGTAATATTATATTGCAGCTAATTTGGATTTGTCAGTATTGTATTGTATTTAATCCTTCAAAAAGTCTTTATTTCAGAACTTATCAAAACATGTGTGAGATGATTAAATATGTGCTTGGGACAGCCACATACATCCCTGTGCCTTACCTCATCAACCTCATGTACAGAATATGGGCTTGCGCAGAAAGTGAGACAAAAGTATCAGAATAAACCAAAAGAATGCTGTCTTAATCATTGTGTGTGTGACTCTGACCAAGTGTCTTATCTTGTCAATGGGGTTTTAATCACCGCATTAGACTGACTGTACAGCTTAACCAAGTTACTTAAATTGTCAATTCTGTCTTAATCACCACAATAGGCTCGCTATCTGACTCTGACCAAATTATTTGTCGATGCTCTTTTAATCACCACAACAGCCTCTCTGTGTGGCTCTGACCAAGTTACTTAACCTGTCAGTATGCCACTTAGGAATGTGAACAGTGGTAGTGTAATTTGTAAGTCAATGCAAATAAAAGAGTCAAGGTACACTGCTGGGACAAGCTAAGATATTCAGATCTTTTGGATTTTTAAACCTTACACCTGATTATAGCAAACTTATGTACATTTTTTTTTTTATTATTTCATTTTCAAACCCACTTTGTCCTGAAAATTGTTTGTGGGGGTTGCGGAGCCTATCCCTGCTAGCAGACAGAAACAAACCCTGGATAGGGCACCAATCCATCAGAGGGCAAACACACACACAACCACACACTAGGGCCAATTTAGCATCTCCAGTTCACCTACCCGACATGCCTTTGGAAACCCGAGCCACCGGAGGAGACCCACGGAGAGGGAGAACATGCAATCTCCATGCAGGAAAGACCCGGGATGCAAACTTTGGTCTCCTTACTGCAAAGCAGTAGAACTACCACTGCACCACTGTGCCACCCTATGCATAACATCACAGGTAACAAGAAAAATGTTGGCAAAAACAACATATGCCTTTACACAGTCTTTCCAAAAATAGTACCTGGTGGCAGCCTGTTGGCTTCTTGGCCTCATTGATCCACAGAGTAATGTTGTTTTTCGCCCAGCTGGAAGTGAAGATAAGATTCAAAAATACTTAATTAAAAAATCAATGAAGGAAGGAGCTAAAATATTAGAACAAACTAAATTACCAAAGCCCAAAACTCTGTTGCTATTAACAATTTGGCTGTGGTCACCTGGAAAATGGAAACACCCGTGATCAAAATCATGGAACAAAATGAGGTTAAGGTGGTGTAACCAAAATAATAATAAAAATTATAACGTGTTGAAAAGTAGTAATAAAAGCACAAAATACATGTTTAAATAAGTTCTACTAAAGAAGACAGCAATTTTGAGTGTGAAGTTTCTTAGAAAGACATAGAACTAGACAGAAATCACAGACATAGAACACGGCTCTTGATAGTTTCTTTGCTTCCCTGGATTTTCCCATAGGATAGGGCTAGGGAAGTGAGGAGTTGGTTAGTGTTTGTGGTTTATATCATTGTGATAATTAAAATGCTTATTCAGTATTGTAAAACATTGAAACCCCAGAGTATTGGTGACATGTCCAAGTTAATTCACCCATCAGTATTGTACAGAAGGTGGGGAAAGTGCCTCAGGACTGACTGACTGGTGTAATGGTCTCAGTTTTTAAAAATGGCAACTAGAACGTGCGGTGCAGTCACTGATTGTTCACAATTTTCACTCTTCTAAAAATTCTGGAACAGATCAAAACTTCATCAAGGCATTGATATGTTAAAAAGCTTGATAGATGGTTTGGCTAATCCTGCATATTCAAAATCTGTGTACTTGAGGAAGGCCTATTGCAACAATTATACAACTCAAAATTATATATCGAGCACATCTGTTTCGACTAAAACTCTCCAAAATGTTTCCAGGGCATGATCCAACCTGCGAACATTGCAACCAAGTCCGAGCCTCATTAGGTCACATGTTCTGGTCCTGCACCAAATTAACATTATTCTGGACAAACATTTTTAATTACCTTTCAGATAGCCTTGGACTCACAATCCCTCCAAACCCATTAACAGCTGTGTTTGGTGTTCTTCCAGATGGGTTTAAAGCGGAGAAAGACAAACAAATTGTGATTGCTTTCACTACACTTTTGGCACGCAGACTTATTCTCATAAACTGGAAGAACCCAAACTCTTCTCTTTTAAGTCAGTGGGAAACCGATGTGTTATATTATTTGAAGTTGGAAAAAAAAGAAATACTCAGTTAGAGGATCCGTACAGACTTTTTTCAAAACATGGCAGGATCTAATCAGTAATATTTTAAAATAAGTTCATAAAGCACAGAGAATTTATTAATTTAGGTATGTTTACAAGCCTTAAATTTAACGCCGTTTGGCTTGCTCTCTCTCTCAGGGGTGGGGATCGATCTGTTCTTAATTTTTCTCTTTGTAAAAACTTGATTGCTTTGTATGGATTGTAATAAAATTAATAAAAAATAAATAAATAAATAAAAAAAACCAAACAAAATCTGTGTACTTGAGGAAGGCCTATTGCTGTGAACCATGTGTTTTTTTGTACGGTGTGAAGGGCATTGCTTGGAAACCTTACCCATCCGGGATTCCTGCAGCATGGAAAGAAATAACTTGCACATGGCTTTGTCCTCCCTGCATTAGATGGCATCTCACTTGGGTTGCGGATTTCCACAGGGCATCCCAGAAGTGCTTCCAGGCCAAGCTTTGGAAACACCAGAAGTACTTTCAGGGATAATATACAGTAAAAGGAGCTGCCTGCCATAGGTCTGGGAGCCAGAGTCGGGAGGAAGGAGGATGCTTGCATTGAGGAGTAGAGACAGTGACCGAAAGAGAGCGAAAGAAAGAGGAAAACAAAGAATAAGAGTTGTTGTGTCCTTTCTACTGTACTGTGGCTGTGGTGGGAAACGCTTACCAGCTGAAGTGTTTCTCACAATAAATCTCTTTTGTTCATTTTATACTTGTGTCTGAGCCTTAGTGTCAGGTGTTTGGGGAGCTGAATCATCCCCTGGTGGCCACAAGGGGTATGATGTAAGAGCAGGCAGTCCCAAAGCCATTTCCAAATATCATCTTGTTCTAATATCTGTGTATACTCCACATTATGTTGAATGAATTTAGTGTAAGCATTTTGGGTGCAATGAAGACCACAGCAATGGACAGTCCATCATAGGGTCTACACAAGCATACAAACAAGGGCAGTTTTGAATTGACACTAACCCGTATGTCTTCAAGGATTTTGGATCCATGCAATGTCAGTATCAATCAATGTGCTTTCACTACAATACCATTCTTGATGCAATTTCTTTTCCTAGTACTTTTTTCTTGCCTTTCATTACTGTGCGGGGCATTGAAAGAGATTAGTTTTTAGAAGTAGTTATGTTAAAAGAACACATTCCCATGGAAGTACTATACGCCTTCTGCTGAACACACAGACCTAGGGAAACACTGAAGAGTTTCACACTGAGTTTTAATGGACACTTTAAAATTGTAATCTAAATATAAATAAATAAGGAAGTAATATGACTCGCCAGTTACACTGCAAATCATTCACAAACTGACATTCCTAACATTCAGTAAACTTAAAAAAAAAATATGCTGCACTCAGGCCACCTCATTGCTATTCTGTGAAAAATAAAAACAACAACAAAAAGGTCTGAGACTTGATCAGCCATATTAATCTGCTCAAATGGTTAAGCAGACAAAGACGGTCAGTTTTTTTGTCCACACTCTCAGCATTCCACACAGACCACCCTGTCAAAGGCTGATCAATTAAAATGACTTTAACATTTGCAGGCTGTCAATAAGCGGTCCCCTTTGGCTCGACAGTTAAAGAGTTCTTGCCTGTACTGTACTTGAGGGCTTTCGTTTCCGTGTGAGGAGTCAGTAGTTTCCGATCAATGTGCCTCAATGTCATAAACAAAGCAAATTCATTCAAGGGATCGATGCCATGGAAAGCAAATCACTGCTTTACTGTTCCACATCTTGTCTTACAGAGAGCTTTTTAATGTTCTTTTTTCCTTTTTAATTTTTGCCCATGTATGCTTTAGAAGAGCAGGCATGACAAGGTATGGCAGGATGCAATATTTGTATTTGAGAAAAATAAATCTATAATATTTGTATTTCTTTTTTAATAATTACATGAAAAAATGCATAAGGACTTACTATGCTTACAGAATGCCAATGTCTTTGTCACAAGAAGGAGTCCCTTGTCACCCACAGTATCATTTTAAACTTATTAGTAATAAGGATGCAGAGCTCTTGAAATTATCTTGTGATTGAGGGTGAGCAGTAAACTCTGTAATTTGAAATGTCAGAAGGATGCATGTGTAGATATCCAGTCATGATGTGATTGATTGCTTCTCAAGAAATTATGGTAAATGAGAAGTTATCAATAACATTAGCAATCATTTATTTAAATTATCCATCAAGTACAGCAAGTGGCAGAAGACTGACGTTTGTGTTAAACACCCGGAGGATTAAAACCAAATTTAACACAAAATCAGGCATCCATTGTCTAAAGTAGCTTAATTCAAAATATGGTTGTAATTAGGGTCATTGGCTCCGGCAGACCCCCGTGACCCTGTAGTTAGGATGTAGCGAGTTGGATAATGGATGGATGGATGGATTAGGTTCATACTTAATTCTGGCAGTATAGGGTGCAAGGCATGAACATACCTAGGGTGGCTGCCGGTGACAATTTTTTTTATATATATATATATATTTGTGAGCATAACAACCAACATGTGAATATTTCTTCCTTGTTATGAGTTTATCTAAGGAGTGGCACACTAGTAAGGACTGTTTCATCACAAATCTTTTCCCGTTTGCTAACTGTGTGCCCTCCTTTGGCCCACACAGGTTTTCTCCAGGCACTCTGGTAAATATAAAAGTCGTGTTGATTGGTGGTTGTAAATCTGCAAGGTGAGAAGCTATATGCGTGTATGTGCCCTGCGGTACACAGAGGGCCCATCTTGAATTGACTGTTGCCTTGCACCAAATGCAATTACATTAAGTTCTGTAAGTGGGTTTAGACAACACATAAATGGATAAGCCTATTAATATTGTAGCAGTGCTACAACTTCCAGCAGCCCCAGCTGTATTACACCATTGGGCAGATTCAGAGTGCATAGGGGATGCTGGGAAAAAGGATAATTAAGTAGTCTCTTTAAAAAGGACCCAACATGGAGGGGATTGGGATCATCTGTCTGCATTTGTTTCTACACACCCAAACACTATTGTATTACAACAACAACCACCATGGATTGCACTTTCTATATGGCTGTATGTGCTGTCCTGTGCCTGCTTGTCCATGTGATTTCATCATGGTTGGATATGTTTTTGTCTGGGAAGCGCACCCAATCACATCAAATCTTCATGCTACAACTGGAACCTGGTAGAACAAAACTTTGCATTTCACACAGAGGGCTTTCAAAGGGGTTTTCATTCCACACACCGTTGTCATCTACACCTGCTGGACTGGACTGTTTGGATTATATGTCAGTGTTAATGCTTTACTGAGTAGTGTCTGTTGTTTCATTCAGTTTTGCGTATGTAGTGAAAGTTAATAATTAGATCCAGCGGACAATCAGGGATGGCTTTTGTATATACATTGTTTGTTTAGTAATTGTCTTTTTTGTCTTCTTTATTTGTTGAATATATACTTTATTATATCTTCATTATTTAGTACTGCATAAATTTGCAAAAATAAACCAGACCGTTGCCATGTGGGAAGGGGATACCATAAAAATAATCTCAGAAGGGTTGTGAAGAAAATAAATCTCTATGGGTCCATAGATCTTGGGAAGAATGAAAAGAGAAAACTTGAGTCAAATAGCCAGCCAGTTCTTTGCATAGGATATTATAGCACCAAGGATATATATAGGATATTTAGCACCAATGTATAATTTGGCTTATATATAATTTAATTTATTTTAACCTGTTTCAACAGTTCAAATTTGCAGCGGTCACAAGACGTTTAGAGTCATACTGTCCTAAAATGGGGATTTGTTTTGCTTATTTCCGGGATCTGAGACATGCATCCAACTTCGAGCCAGCTCACTTACTCATGTACAAAGACACATAATAAAGTGGCACAAATGAATTGACAATAAAGAGTATATTATATATAAAGGTATACAAAAAAAAAAACATGCGCACGCACATCCTACTCAATTTCCCCGATGGTGGCAATAGTCAGTCAGTCAGTCAGTCATTATCCAACCCGCTATATCCTAACACAGGGTCAGGGGGTCTGCTGGAGCCAATCCCAGTCAGTACAGGGCGCATGGTTGGAACAAACCCCGGGCAGGGCGCCAGCCCACAGCAGGGCACACACACACACACACCAAGCACACACTAGGGACAATTTAGGATCGCCAATGCACCTAACCTGCATGTCTTTGGACTGTGGGAGAAAACCGGAGCAACCGGAGGAAACACACGCTGACACAGGGAGAACTTGCAAACACCACTGCTCCACCAAGACGCCCACATGGTGGTAATAATTTAAGTATATAAAAAAAAATAAACACTGCACACACAAATCCCACCCAATTTCCCTGATAGCAATAATTATTTAACCAAAAGAACAAATGGACCTGATGAAACACAAGCACAATCTGATAAAAGACTAACAACAAAATCCAAACATAATTTAAGCAACACAGAGGAGATAAATGAGCACCCACTGTGCCATGTAATTAAGCCAGGTGATGGAGTCCTCAATGTGCTCATATGTTTCCAGGTGTGTTTCAGAGCATGTATTTTCTATGTCAGGGCTCACTTGCATCCCAACAAAAGCATGCCTTGGCGTCATGAAAGAGCACATTGACATGCTAGACTTTATTGCTTAAAAAATAGAAAGACGTCATAGTTTATTTACACAAAAATGCAATGTGAACTGTTTGGTTTTATGCAAAGCCTTTAAATGTGTTAAGTTCACTGTTTGTGTGTTATTTTTCTTCTTTACATAAGACCACAATACATTCGTTTTACATAAATATCTGCTTACTGTGCGTGTTAATATTATGTGTACTGTTTACAAAAGACTGCAATGCTTATTTATTAAACATTTAGTGTTGTTTATAACATTCCATTGTACTATCTCAATAGCAGTATTTGTTTTCATCAATGTAAAAAAATGTAAACCAGATTTTAATTTCTTAACTTTTTATTGTTTATAGACCTTGACACTTACTTTTCAGAAAAGATTGAACTACTTGAAGTATTTGCATTGAATGCATACATTTTTTATTCTATTTCACAATCCATCAATGTAAAGATTTTAGTGCATACATAATTGCAGCTTATTTAAACACATTTTTATTGAGTTACATTATATACTGTATTGGGGATCAAAAATGGCATTGAATTTCAATACTTTGCTTAATATCATATCTAAGTTTGCATTTTGGTATTGTGACCACTGTACAATCGAGTAGATGTTACTTGTTCATTTATTCTGGTTCAAGCCTGAATTTTCTTTCTCTTGCCTTCAGCATACAGTAAAACATGGGTGTCAAACTCGCAGCCCAGCCAAACGTTTGCCAATGAAAGTAATTACTATATATAGCCATGTTGCATGCATTTCCTTTACACTCAGGTGAATCATTTCCCCCACTATTTCTACCAGCCGATTATATACCTACTATTACGTGCCAGTGCCATGCCCACATCCAGTCGTCAGTCTTGTTTGAACTGACTTGTTTGGTGTGCATAACAGGAAATATTTCACTTTCGGTAAACAAGAAAAATAAGTTTATTTAAGTTATACTTATTAATTTGTGCAGTTATTTAATGTCTGGTAAGTTGATGTATATTCTGTTATTTTATGTTAATGATTATTAATTTTTATCAGTCCTTTGTATTCAGCGTGTTTCTCTCGAAACCAAGTGACCATGTGGTAGTAATAAACAAAAAATTGCTGATGAACATCGAAATTTCCAAGAAAAGTGGGACTTGGAGTATTTTTGCTGTGAAGTAAAAAATAAAATAATCTGCTTAATATGTAATAATGTTATCAGTGTACCAAAGTTATACAACATTAATCGTCACTATGATCAACATAAATCAAAATATGATAATTACAAGGGATTAATGAAACAAGAAAAGATGAAAGAGCTCAAGTCAGGACTGAAAAAACAACAGTTCATGTTTACTAAAGTATCACAAGAAAGTGAAGCGGTGGTGCATGCAAGCTACGTCTCGGACTTAATAGCTAAACACTCAAAACCTTTTACTGAAGGTGATTTCATTAATTTAAGGAATGTCTAATTAAAGCTGCAGAAATTATTTTTCCTGAAAATATGAAGGTTTTTCAAACAATCTCTTTGTCTCGAAATACAGTTGTGGAAGGAATTATTGATTTGGCCGACAATTTAAGTGTTCAGATCAAAGCAAAATCATCTAGTTTTGAAGCTTTTTCCATTGCCTGTGACGTGAGTACGGACATTGGGGGCGTTGCTCAATTAGCTGTGTTTCTTCATGCTTGCGACACGGATTTCAACATTTGTGAGGAATTATTGGAACTAGTACCAATGCATAACACTAGTACAAGACAAGATATATTTAATTGTGTTTTTGAACTTCTGCAAAAATACAATCTACCTCTGTCAAAATTAACTTCTGTAGTTACAGATGGAGCTCCTTCTATGACCGGAAAAAACAATGGTTTCGTGGCATAACTGCAAAAAAAAAAAAAAAACAAAGTGAAATTTATGACGGATCCAAGATTCATCATACGCATTGCATAATACATCAAGAAGTATTATGCTCGAAAGTAATAAACATGGAAAATGTGTTGATATCTATCAAAAAAATCATTAATTTCTTAAAATCTCGAGGCTTAAATCAGCGACAGTTCTCTGCTTTCTTAAGTGAATCAGACAGCGAATATTCCAATTTGTCCGACTACACCGAGGTACGTTGGCTATCTTGCTCCAAGGTTCTTAAACAATTCTGGAACTTGAAAGAAGAAATATGTCAGTTCTTAATAACTAAAAATCAAGACACAAAACTGTTTTTTGACAGTGTCGTTGCAAGATTTATCCTTCATGGTTGATATAACAAAACACTTATATGATTTCAATTTAAAACTGCAAGAAAAAGATCAGGTCATTACGAACATATGTGACCAAGTTAAGACATTCAAATGTAAACTAGTTCTTTGGGAAAAGCAGTTGAAAAATGAAGATTTAATTCACTTTCCGACATGCAACATGAACAAATCAAGTTTAAGTGAAACTGCATCGTATCAAAAATCCATCCATCCATCCATTATCCAACCCGCTATATCCTAACTACAGGGTCATGGGGGTCTGCTGGAGCCAATCCCAGCCAACACAGGGCACAAGGCAGGAAAGAAACCCCGGGCAGGGCGCCAGCCCACCACAGCATATCAAAAATACTCTGAAAAAATTGTAAGCTTTAGAAGTGAATTTGAAACAAGGTTTGCAGATTTTACATTTTTGGAAGACAAGTTTTCTTTGTTTTCTTCGATGTTTTCAATAAATATTGAATCCTGTACCTAATCAAATACAAATGGAGGTATTTCAGATCAGATTTGAAGGCAAAATTCAGTGAAGTTGGCGTGCCTGGATTTTACAAACATTTTTACCTGCCAGGTTTGAAAATACCCGGAAAATTTGCATATGAAATTATATCCATGTTTGGAAGTACTTATCGGTGTGAGCAGTTATTTATAATTATGAAGGGAAATAAGTCTCCTGTCAGATCCAGAATTACTGATATTCACCTTGGATGAGTTTTTAAAGTAAACACTGCGAACAAGATTTCCCCTGAAGTAGGAAAGATTGTAGCAGAGAAGAGATGCCAAGTGTCAGCGAGAAAACATGAATTTTATCATCGTTCATGTTCTTTTTTTATACTGTACTTTTCAAAATATACCTGCATTTGTATGAAAATTGAAGTTTTTGTTTTTTTGCGGCCCACATAAACTTAAACCTTGTTTATCTGGCCCGTGTTAGCCTTTGAGTTTGACATCCTTGCAGTAAAACCTCGATTGGGGTCAGGACCAAGGCTGTGTTGGATAAGAGAAAAGACAGATAACAGAACAGTTACTTTAAAAATGATATACAGTAGATTAGTTTAGCAAATAGTAGTATTTATTTACAAAATATAGATATTAACAAAAAATAATATAGTATTAACAAAAGTAATTAATTTATATAATATTGCAATGACCAGTGTAATAAGCAAATACAACTCACAGGTACTAGAGCTTTCTCTGTTTTACTTGGAGTCTTCGTTCCGTAACAAACGGTGCCCTGTCTTATAGTCCATTATCTTTAATCCAATAAAAGAAAGCTTTCCATACCACTCACGTTCTGTCTTTCTCTATGCTGCAAACACTCTTGCTTATTGTCTCTTGGCTCCCTACTCCAATCTTCCTTCCGCCACCCCCTCCTTTTTCTCCTAACCTCTCCTGCTAATCATCTCCTAAGAGGTGTGTCCATTAACTCACAGAACAGAAGCGCTTCACCCAGTCCTATCACAATCACAAGCTGCCTGCACGTCACAATATATTAACTAAACGTAATATAACAGAATTTAAAAAGAAAATTAAAATGCAGAAGAACATTCACATTAATACAGAATAGCATTACCATGAGTGGGTTCCATTTTCATCACGTTTTTCAATTTTGTCGGTATCACACTTTATATTGTTCAATGTTGTTTTTCCTAAATTGAAGGAATACTTGAAGCGCTTTTAATTTCAATTTTTTGTGACAATTCCAACACCACCTGCATATGTTTATTGGCCATAACAATGTATAGTAGTTTAATTATAAGAAAAAAGAAACGCTACAAAACTCTATTAAAGATAGGTATATAACTAATAAAGGCAGGACCTTTGTGTTTTTCCCAGTTGATTCTGGGGTCTGTTAGGGGTGTGTTTTTGCTCCTACTCTGTTCAATGCTTGTATGGACTGGGTGTTGGGCAAGGTTGTGGGGTCCAGCAGCTGTGGAGCATATGTTGATGAAGAAAGATTCACGGATCTTGAATTTGTTGATGATGCTGTGATCTTCGCGGAGTCTATGGAGGCTCTGATCGCGGCACTCGAGAGACTAAGTGAGGAGTCTGAGTGTCTGGGCTAGTGAGTGTCCTGGATAAAAACCAAGAGCCAGGCTTTTGATGACCTCTTGGGCACAGCCATCAGCAGTGTGTCTGTCTGCGGAGAGAATGTTGACCTTGTCGAGAAGTTTACTTACCTTGGCAGTGACATTCAAGTCTCTGGTGACTCTTCCTATGAAGTCAGTAGACGGATTGGGAGAGCATGGGGGGTCTTGAGGTCGCTGAAAAGGGGTGTGTGGTGCTCCTGATATCTATGCAAAAGGACAAAGGTCCAAGTCTTTAGAGTCCTGGTGCTTCCTGTCTTGCTATATGCTTGCGTGACATGGACGCTATCCAGTGACCTGAGACGAAGACTGGACTCCTTTGGTACTGTGTCTCTCCGGAAAATCCTTGGGTAGCGTTGGTTTGACTTTGTGTCAAATGAACGGTTGCTCATGGAGTCCCGA
Organism: Polypterus bichir lapradei; assembly: GCA_026402145.1. Classification (NCBI taxonomy): domain Eukaryota; kingdom Metazoa; phylum Chordata; class Cladistia; order Polypteriformes; family Polypteridae; genus Polypterus; species Polypterus bichir. The sequence continues at coordinate 18,043,450 of JANRMT010062829.1, forward strand.
ATGCAGCACATTACCTGCATTGTGAGGGAGCGTCAGTTACGGCACTACAGCCATGTGGAGCATTTCCCCGACAGTGATCCAGCTCGTAAGATCCTCATTGTTGGGGACCCTAGTGGCTGGACCAGGCCAAGGGGTCGTCCACATAACACCTGGCTGCGGCAGATAGAGGGGAATTTCCGGAGGGTGGGACTGGACTGCGTGTCTGCCTGGGGAATTGCCAACCGGGATCCCAGGTTGTTTCATCATGTTGTCAGTGCGGCAACGCACTGTACCAGTGCATACTCTCCAACTTGACTTGACTTGACTAATAAAGGTATATAACTAACACTGTGATTTCAAAATGCAGCATGACACAAGGTGCTGGGGAAGAGCACTATAAGCTTGCGCAAGAATGTGTGTGATAGTAGTAATAGGTAGACGCTTTTGTGTGCAATGTTTTGTTTTGTTTTTTTGCCTGACGGTTAATGGAAACTGAGGGTTTATCGAATGATGGATAATCAAGGTTTTACTGTATTTTAAAAAGTATCACTTAAGTGGCAGTGTGGCCAAAGTGTTTAATTCCAGGCTTGCTAGTCCTGTCCAGAAAATCTTTCATGTAATCCTGTTTCCTGACATTTGTTCCATATAATTTGACATTAGGTTATACAGTCAAAACTGAATACGAGGAGCAGATTACTGGTCAGCAGCTATTTTAAAGCCAATGAAGGAACCACACTTTGTGCAACATGCACTAGCATACAATCATTCCACCATTTTACAAGGTGAAGAAGGTAGGAGTGAGATTAAGAACGGTAATGCCCTGTTTCCAATGGTATAGCTATACTTACTTCATTTCAGCAGAGTGTGGTGACTTGCTGAAATTTTGATTAGCACACAAAGTCTACAATGTCACTGTATTCCTTTAGAAGTGACAATAATGACACAGTGACCCAATGGAAGGTGCACCAATAGGTAGACTTTAGTATTGAGAACTGCACACCAGTCCTCAGTCTAGTGTAGACTCACCATTTTTTTCTCTAAAATGTACTTATTTACACGTTTCTTTCTTTTAATTTAACTTGATTCCAATACAACTTTTAGAAAATGTGTGAGGTAACAGAATTATGCATGTGGTAACATAGATAATTAATAGAAGGTTTTTTATTAACAAGTTTGCCTTCTTTTAAAATGAGATATACAGTGTAGCCAGTCTACTGAGAAAATAACTTAATAACAACTTTTCCTTGTAACTAATTATACATTTTTTTTAACTGAATGAAAGCATGAAAGTGCTAAAAATAAAAGAAGGCAGAGTTGTGTTTTACTCTTTGGTGTTTCTTTTATTTATTAATTTTCATCTGAATAAAATCTCAGCTCCCAGCTTGTTTTAGCACTGATTAATAACTGAGGCAAATATCCCTAAAATTGTGTCTGTCTGACACTTGTACTGAGAACTTCTCTACATCTACATTTGAGTAAATATTACATAGATTAGTAAATAGTAAATCCAGGCAATGAAAGAATTACCTCCCAGGCTCATGCTCAAGGATTGCTTGCACTGAATAATACCTGTCTTGATTTTAATTGAAATTCATCTGCTATTAGGAAGTGTAAATTCCTCAGTGTTAAATATTTGTGAATTATTAAAATTCCATGCATTTAAACAAAGGGAGAATCATTTCCCAGCCATAAATGTGCTGTGTTCTTAGCGTGCTGGTGCCTTCCTAACCATTTAATATCCGAAGACTGTTTTATTAGACTGTTGACTACATTTGCTTTTAATCTGCACCCTGACAAAGTCAAGACATGAGAGCTGGTTTGCATTGCTGTGCTGTACATCCGGTGTTTCAGTTCAGAACTGGCACCCTTAGGATGTAATCTGTATATAACCATGAGCATTTTTCACATATCTACAGGGGATTCATTCTCTTTAGAGCCTAAACATTGCTTATAGTAGTTAGTGTGGTCTAGTGAATCTTAAAACACACGGCTATCAGTTTAATCTCTGGGTATCACTTCCAGTGTGGCCCATCAGTGCTCTAAATTACACCTACTTATCCATGCAATTATATAATCAGACAATCACATGGCAGCAGTGCAATGCGTAAAATCATGCAGATCCAGGTTTGGAGCTTCTGTTAATGTTCACATCAAGCACCAGAATGGGGAAAAAATGTGATGTCACTGATTTCATCTGTGATATGACATGATTGATGGTGCCAGACGGGCTGGTCTGAGTATTTCTATAACTGCTTATCTTCTGGGAGTTTCATATACAACAATGTTTACAATTTACACTGGGCAGTGTGAGAAACAATAAACATTGAGTGAGCGGCAGTTCTGCAGATGGAAATGCCTTGATGATGAGAGAGGTCAGAGGGGAATGGCCAGACTGGTTTGAACTGACAGAAAGGCTACAGTAACTCAGATAACCACTCCATCAACTGTGATGAGCAGAGGAGCATCTCAGAATGCACAGCACGTTAATACTTGAGGCGGATGGGCATCAACAGCAGAAGTCCATGTCAGGTTCTACTCCTGTCACTCAAAAATAGAAAGCTAAGGCCGCAGTCAGTTCAGGAGAAGACTTGAAAAACATAACCTAGTGTGATGAATCAGAATTTGGCACCAACAGCATGAATCCATTCACACAGCCTACCTTGTGTCATGGTCCAGGCTGCTAGTAGAGGTGTAATGGTGTGAAGAATGTTTTCTTAGCACATTATTGGGCCTGTGAATACCAATCAATTGTCGTGTGAATGCTATAACCTATTTGAGTATTGTTGCTGTCCATGGGTATCCCTTCATGGCAATAATTTACCCATCTACTAATAGCTACTTTCAGCATGAAAATGCACCATGGCACAAAAAAAAGTTGATTCAAACTGAACTCATGAACATGACAATGAGTTCTGTGTTCTTCAATGGCCTTTCCACTCACCTGATCTGAATCCAACAGAACACCTTTGGGATTTGGTAGAATGGAATTTTCACAGCATGAAAATGTCAATGTCAATTTATTTATATAGCACATTTAAAACAACATAGGAATGCTGTGGCCAAAGTGGTTTACAATAATAGAATAAAAGAAAACAAACAAATAACATAAATAACATAAACAGAAATAAAATATATAAACATAAGTAAAATAAATAATAAATAGAAGTAATGTTGTATAAGCACAATGAGGAAACCATCAATATTACTGAAGGTCATGGAATGCAAGTGAATAGAAATGAGTCTTTAATCTCGTTTTGAACAGTTCAATTGTAGACAACTCCTTTATGTAATGAAGTAAAGAGTTAGACAGGCAAGGAGCAGCAGCTGCAAAAGCCCTGTCCCCCTTGGTTTTACACTTGGTACAATGGACAACTGACCAGAAGATCTAAGCACTCTGGATGGCTGGTATAAAACACACAATTCAGATAAATAGGTAGGAGCAAACCCATGTAAAGATTTAAAAACTAGCAACAAGATTTTAAAATCAATTCGAAAACTGACAGGCAGCCAGTGTAAAGAAGCTAAATTAGGAGAAACAGAGTCATACTTTCTTGCCCCAACCAGAAAGCGAGCAGCAGCATTCTGGACAAACTGTAACCTGTGTATCAGGGATTTGCTAATCCCAGAATACAGCGAGTTGCAGTAATCAAGGCGAGAAAAAATAAAAGCATGAGTGGCTTTCTCAAGATCCCTAGAAAATAAAAAAGGCTTGATCTTACCTAATAGACGAAGTCATTTTACCTAAATAGAAGTCATTTTAATCACCATGACAGTTGAGAAGTGATTCCATGTTTCCATCTTGAATGCACATTGTCTTAATTTCCACCAGTGGCCTTGTATCCATGATTGACTATTAACTGAAAAATAGTCAAAAGCATCAAAGCCAGGAAGAATTTTGAAGACTTGGATTAGATGTCTAAGTAGCATTCACTTTTCTGTTCCCTTAAAGTGTCAGAGTTGGTCATTCTTATGATTGTGCTCTTTTAAAATTTTTGTTATAGAGTTTTATATTTTTTTCAATGATATTATGGACTTATATTGATTCAAAACATGTTTAATTTTTTTGCTGTTTTGTTTTCCTGTTGTGGGTGACATGGTCTTCTGGAGTTGTGTCTTGGTTTCTGATCCAGCAGTTGTTGTCCAAATATTATTTTCTACTAATTATTTTCCAAGTGTTTCAGGTTTTGAAACAAGGCTGCAAGTTAAACAACTGTGTTTTCTATTATTTTATTTTACCCATGAAATATAAGACTGATTTTTTTGATTTTTTCACTTTTGCACAATCCTGGCTATGTTTTTTCTTCTAACCACATTGTTTGCCCTAATGGCGGTACAATCATGTCCTCTAGACCAAAAACATACTAAATTAATAACATATTATTACTATTAATATTATTATGATTAATATTATTGTTGCTTTCCTCTGCCTAGATATACTACACCGTTATTTGCAAAGTGTCGCTCCAGATGCAGATGAGAATGCAGTAACAAAAGCACATTGTACAGTTTGGCTATAATATTCCTACATTTACATTCAGCTAAAGGGTGGTATGGTGGGTTAATGTTGCCTCACAGCTTCAGGAGGCTTCATTCTGACTCAGTTACTTTCAGTTATGGTGTTCTGATACTTTCTCCATGCCTCCAGGATAGGGCTCAGCTCCATGCGACTTAACAATCAGATTAAGCAAGTTGATGGATAGATGAATTTTTAGAATAGAGCCCCCATTTTATGTAAATTCATAAACAAGGTAATGCATGACATTTATGGCTCATTATTATTCCATGATGGGTGTGTTGGTCCAATCAGTTTGAGTCTTGTCTGCTTGAGTGCCAAGCTAATTTTCCTTCTGAAATTCATATAAGCCATCTTTTTATTCAGTTTGTGGTAGGAAATATTGCTCATGGCTGAGGCTATAAAAGGTGTTTAAAATTTCTACTAGGAGTTGTGAAAAACAATTTTAAATCATCTTCAAAAAAGGAAAATGCATTTTAATGAAAAAGATGAAACTGCTACATACATTAAACAGAAACATTAATTATAAATGCAAGATGGTTGCAGGAAGAAACCTCTGAAAAGGATTGAGGGTTTTTCATGGACAAAACATTCTGTAGCAAGGCACATACTTAAATGTAAAGGCAAATAAAATGATGGGTTACATTGTAAGAACTGTTGAATTGAAGTTAAGAGACTTTATGCTAAGACTTTATAAAGTGCTCTGTTACACAGTGCTAATTACCCACTGAACCACAGGCTGGCGCTGTGGTCTAATGCCTTTTCTCTTCCTCCCTGACAGCCACTCCACCACTGATGAAACTTTTGTTGTCCACCCTCCCTTATCTGCCCCTTCCTGACAAGTGCTATATAACATGAGAACCAGCCATCTTGGTCTCAGTTCTGTTCTGAACTTGTGTCTAGAAAGATGTCTCAGCAAATTGTTGCATGTTACATCTTTGTGCATTCATTCAGATTATACATCATCTCAAAAGTGGGGCACCAGCTCTTTCACTTTGTTGTGTATCCTTTCAACAGCTTGAGTGTGTATAGTTCTGGTAACTGTTCTTTAAAAAGATAGCAGTACCAGACATGGAATTTGCTCTGTGCATCTGCTGGACAAGCACCACTATTTAACTGTGAACCGGTGACCTTGGGTCACTGACTGACTGACTGACACCTTATATTCCAAATCGTAACCTCAGATCCTCAAATGAGTGTCTCCTTAGAATTCCAAGAACAAAACTTAAAAGAAGTGGTGAGGCGGCCTTCTGCTGCTATGCACCTAAAATCTGGAATAGCCTGCCAATAGGAATTCGTCAGGCTGATACGGTGGAGCACTTTAAAACACTGCTGAAAACACATTACTTTAACATGGCCTTTCTATAACTTCAATTTAATCTTAATTTAACTTAATCCTGATACTCTATATGTTCAATTTCCTCATAATAACTATTCAGGGTAGCTCTACAACCCGTACTGACCCCTACTCTCTTCTCTGTTTCTTTTTCCGGTTTCTTTGTGGTGGTGGCCTGCGCCACCTCCACCTACTCAAAGCTTCATGATGCTCCAACAATGATGGATGGACTAAAAGGCAGAATTCTACGTGACCATCATCATCAAGCCTTTCCGTGAGAACCCTAAATCCAAAGAGGACTGTTTCATTTATGTTAGGTAGAATGCCCAGTGGGGACTGGGCGGTCTCATGGTCTGGAATCCCTACAGATTTTATTTTTTTTTCTCCAGCCGTCTGGAGTTTTTATTTTGTTTTTTCTGTCCCCCCTGGCCATTGGACCTTACTCTTATTCGATGTTAATTAATGCTGATTTATTTTGTTTTCATATTGTGTTTATTTTTCTATTCTTTATTATGTAAAGCACTTTGAGCTACTGTTTGTATGAATATGTGCTATATAAATAAATGTTGTTGTTGTTGTTGTTGTTGGTTACAAAGAGTAAATTAAGCTTCCATACTTCAATGAGCAATAGAAGAACTCCCATCCCCTGCACGTGGGACAACTTCTAAGCTTCAAGCAGTGCAGTTCTGTGCATGCGACACCAGGATGAGTTTTCTTTCATTGCCCCACTCCTGCTGGACAGTTACAATTCACCTGTAATGAGGGAGGTTCATGACAATAACCATTTTAACTCCATGGGTGCGTGTGTGCATGTGGACTTGGGATGTTTGATGGGGTGATGGGGGCTGATGCGTTTGCATATGGGAATGCTGTTAGTTCCAATTGCCTCACTGATTTCCCACTGGTTTTAGTAAAGATGCTGCACCTACAGAGAGATAAAAGAGAGCCCAAACACGAGAGAGGGGAGAGAATAGAATCGCAAATGAGATGGCAGTATCAAGTGTCCGAGTCAGTGTGAAGATACAGGGCGGTCAGGAGCAAGCGCTCGGGGTGGATTGTTCATATTGGAGTGGGGTGCAATGGTCGTGTCTGTGGTATAGCGGGTCTGTGGCTCAAAAAGAGTGGCCATTTTTATAAATAATGAACACGCTCGTGCTGGAGAGTGGAACATGTGCGAGCGATTTACCGGGAAGATGCCCCACCTCCGGGTTGGTGCGAGATGGTCAGTCATCCGTGCATTGCTTTGCCGGCATGTGCGAGCAGTCTGTTTGCCTTAGTATCAGCCTGGGACAGCAATCAGACGATCGCACCTGCAACCACTCTCTAGTCTATAAAGTGGAGCACAGGATCAAAAATAAGGTAGAAAGAAGAAAGAGTTGAGAAAAAAGAGAAGAGAACGGGAGCTGAAGCAGGCAGGAGAAAGAGAAAGAATACAAGCCAGTGAACAGAGTGGAAGCTGGTAGATGGGAATATAACCCAAAGGAGGAGCGAGTGTCCATCACTCAGAAGGTGGGTCACTCCTGTTGAGTATTTTAGGAGCAGGAGTGACCATCATGCTCAGGGGTACTTTTGCCAGCTGGAGCCATTGGCAACGGTGGAAATGCAGAGCACCCACGCCGGGTGGAGCCTGGATTGGTGGTGGTGGACACAGACAGGAAGAGATGGGTGTTAGCATCTGCTGGTCGTAGATGACTTTTCAGGCTGCAAGGTCTGAATAGGACAAGCCAAATAGGTGTCACTTTTAAAGGAAGGCACCAAGGCTTTCAGATTTTTAATGAGTTTCCTGTAATGCTTTGTTTTAACCTCGTTTTAACTGATTTTTCTATGTATTGATTTTAAACTCCCACATGCACTTCATTTTATGGATTATTTATTTGTTGATTTTTTTTTAATAAAAGCACTGAACACTTTGCACCTTCCCCTTGCTTCAGGTGTGTTTTGTCCTCATCTGCCACAATCATCTCAAATACAGTATTGACAGTGTCGGGTTCAAGAGGCTTCCAAAAACGGCCAACTCGCAGCATCAGTGTCCTTCTAGGGATCCCAAAGATACTGAAAGAATAGTGAAAGATGGACTCTTGGAGTGTTTAGGTGGGCTCTGGCAGAAGCAGTTGGGACAACAGCCAGAAGGGGGGACCACAGCTGCTGACATCTCCACCTTTGTGGTGAGCTAGGGAGACAATGAAGAAAGATTCATTGCAGCTTGTAGGGAGAGAGAGAGAGTGGAGAAAGTGCTTAATGACTGTTTGCTTTTTATTATGATTAGTTATTATGGATTATTTATTGCTGGAATTAACTCACGGAAGAACAGTTGGTTTTATGAAGGATAATATTTACTTATTGAATACTTTATTTGAAACACTGCACTTTGAATATTGATTTGTTGAAGCACTTGGATTATAAAATAAAAACACTAATGCACTTTCACCACCTCTTGCTGACTGTGTGTGTCCTCATTTGTTCGACTCATCCTCTTATCGGATGCCTGGGGGAGTGAAGCCAACATGGACTGTCACATCACTCCTAACCCCATCCTCCTTCCAAAACTGAATTTGACTAATGGCTCCACGGTTTCAATCTGTGGTGCTGCTAACCAAGCAACCCTCCTCAGCTGCAAACTTATAACCTTTTCGTTATAAAGATGCAAAGAAGCTTTTGCATCTTGTAGAGGAATAAGAATACTTACACCCCCTTCAGATCAGACAACTTCTGAGCTGCAAGCAGCACATGTGATGTCAGGCTGAGCTCTCCTGCTCCTACATGTCAGAGGGAGAACGTTTTTTGTACAATGGGTGGTTTTCTCTTATAAATCTGTTACAGGTTATTGTTGATGAATGTCTAAAGGACGTAGACATATACCTGTCTTGCAAAAGAGTTGGAATGTTTTCATTGGTGTCTCATGAACATGCAATATTGTGATACAGGATTGCCTGCTTCCTTTCACAAAAAACGTGTTCTAGGGATATTCGTTTCTTATCAGGGTACAGTGATATATGTACTTCTTGATAGCTGACTACGATGCTCTTTTTTTTAACCAATGAAAATATGTTTACATTACTGATAATGTAAGGAAATTGTATGTACCATTGTTTTCTTGAATGTCATGTTGAACTAGGCATAGACTGAAGGAGTTATATACTTCTAGGCAGTGGGTGTTATAGGGGGAGATGGTTCACCAAGAATGCTGTCAAGATCACTGGAATGGAGCACAGGCACTCACTGGCAGACATGGCTGACAAGACACGAGGCACATGAGTGGTGACACCTACCTCTGGGGAGGAAGAGACAGTTTCACTGGAGAGACGCCTGATCCGACAAGAGAGGGACGACTCACCGGAGGACCGCGTGAAGCCTGCAGACAGGAAGTAAGACTATTGGAAAACAAGCACTTGATGAACTGAGTGTTTCAGTGGGACAGTTTGAAGATTAATTGTTCTGATAACACAGTGCCCAACCTGGCCTTCACACCATCAAAGGTTATATCCTCCATTGTTTTGTTTTAACTGAATTTTATAGTGTGGACCGTGTGATCTCTTTTTAAAAGGTTTGCACTCCCAATAATTTTTAGACTCATATCTACTTTTATATTCTTGGTGTATTTTATATTGTAATATAGATTACTGTTGTTTCTCTAGAAATTACTGTTGTGTCTTTCATTGTGTGTTTACTCACTGCCCAATTTAAAGAAACCTGTGTGCTATTATTTATCTTTAAATTTCAAGAGTTCCCAGACTCTTAATAAAACAGGGTGGCGTAGTCAGATATTTTAACTGTGTGTAGGTTAGATTACCTGTAACTGTGACCAGACACCCATCACATATACACACCATTGAACTGTTACAGGAACTCTAGAAGTAGTGAGGAAAAGAACAACTAAAGGATAAAGAGCATAATCTACTCAGACAGGTCAAGGGAATTAAACCTCTTTAAACTTCAGCAGTAAATGCCATGAGATGTCTTAATCCAGGCTCCACATTCTCAAAAGCATAAATAAGATAGATCCATCAGAATTCTTGCACTTAAAAACTAAATCTCATACTTTACAACACTTGTGAAAATGAAGAGGATGTGCCCTCATTAAGCACTTCTTTACGCAAAAAGGCATGGAAATCTGGACAGATTGCCATATCAAGCTATACAGCCAGAAACCTTTAAACATTTTAAAAAATATCTGTTATTGAGGGTTACTGTATATACAGGTTTATCGTTTCATTTGAATAAACTCTATCTCATGTGTCAACTTACATTAGCATTAAGTACAGAGCAAGTTACTGCATGATGCACTCTAAACAAGTTATGATTAGTGAACTATTAATTGGTTAATATTGCATCTGTTATTTGAAGTAGGAATAATATAACTCTGCTTGAAAGTGAACATGGTTTATTTCAGTAGGCTGTCATCGACCATAACAATAATGTTTCTTTATTTCATGTCACTTTCATTTTGTTTCAGGATTGTCATACAAGGAAAAAGTGAAGCAATTTTTTTGTCAATCATTTCTGTCTAAAAGCAGTTAACTTTCCTTCTAGCCAAAGAAACAGGTAGTTTTAGAAGAAAGTAATATTTACAAGTTATAGGATAATGATTTATCATGACTGGTTGAAGGAACAGTGTGAAGAAAAATATGTTGCATTTGTTTCACAAGAAAACCCAAAGAAAGTTCAAGACTGTAGAATTACCTTACAGCAAGCTGTCACTTTGAAGATGACCTATTGTGATTTATGGTAAATTCTTTTTTTATACTTTATTTTATTTCTGTATTTTAAATTATTCAAAATAATGTATTACTATTTTAATACAGTCACCACAGTTCTTTTATTTACTATTATTTGGATAGTGAGAATTATCATTTTGTTTGTTTTTTCATAAACGTGGCCTCTGTGATAAAATGCATTTGGGATCTGTGGAAGTGTGCAGTTTAAAAAAAAAATCAGTCTGTGCACGTGATAGTTTGGACGGGAGACCCGGAGTGTTGATGGGGCATATACATGCAGACATGGGGCTCTGGGGGGCTTAATTAGGCACCTGCACCAGCTAAGATATAAAAGAGCCTGAGAAGGACAAAGACAGAGATGAAACAGAAAGGAGAGCTCAAGAGAGAAAGAATAAGAAAGGCTTGAAGGTTAAAGGGAGGAAAGAAATGAAGAATAAGGTCTTGGCAGAACTGGTGTGACAATTTGGAGGCAAGCAGTCGGGGATGGCCCTGGGTTGAGTGAGTGGAAGGCGCACACAGGGCAGGGTTGCTACTACTGAGTCCTCAAGGAGAAGGAGCAACCAACTACTCCAACTGCTCCTTGTGGTCCTCACAGATGCTGAGGGATGGTGGTGAAGATTAACTATTTCAAATGAATGACTGAAGGCGTCACCCGATGTCGAGAAGACCGAAGGGGTGAGCAGTATGGACATAGACTGAGAAGGAAGCACCACAACTCATAAAAGGTTTTCTGGAAGATCTTGACTGTGTTTTAGTCTTGATTTTAATCTGTTATTGGATTTATTTATTGATCACTTTAACCTCCACTGTGAACAATTTGTATGGACTATTTATTGATTTAATTATTAATGATGACTGCACTACACTGTTTACACTGTTTAGAATAAAAGCACTATGCACTTTACGCTTACCTGTTATGTGTCCTCATTGCCCAGGCCATCTTCATTACATGCCGAATGTTAATGACTTGCTCTGGTTTTAAAGGGAGTATGCCATCTGCATTTATTTTGATTAACGTTCTGTGTTTTGGGCATCCTTAGGCCTCCGGCATTGTACTTACTTTCTGAAAACGATTTGCACTGCTGTTTCACAGTGGCAGTACATTCATGGCTTTTCTTAAACATCAATGCAAAATGGTGCCACCATGAAGTGAATCATAATAGGAAATCAAAGCATGATGTTGCTTGAGACAGCAGCTAAATATGAACAAGATCTGCACACGTTAGGTGTTCACAATCTTGACTCCTAAAATGAAATATTTCTGTATCTGATGTTCCAAGGGAAATCTTGAGCTAATGAATTCAGCCTGGATGACATTTAAGAAGTGTTTTATAACTGGGGCTGGAACTTGGATACACCACTATGGTTCAGAGTTCAAATGATAGTTATAACAATTGAACCATGTTAATTCCCGAACATTAAAGAAATTCAGAGACGAAGATGGTGCCAGCAAGACTGTATAGCCCATAATGATTACATTTCTCAGGAGAAGGGATGGGAAGTACAAATTCAGGTGTGGTGTGTGGGTATAAAATTGGCTTAAACACTAGGAACAAAGGGTTATGGTGAGAGAAACCTTTTTAGAATTAAGTGATGTTAAAAGTGGTGCCCCACAGGGATCAGTTAATATACATAAATGATCTGAAAGAACAAGCTGGTTTACTTTGCAGAGGGTAAAGAGCAGATAATGTACATTAATCTGAATTCTGTTACAGGGAAGCCTGGACAGAATACAGCTTTGAGCAGATTTGTGGTAAATAGAATGCAATGTGAGTAAATATTAGGTATTACAAGTAAGTAGTCTAAAATGTTAGATTTGAACACACAATGAGAGATTTGAATCTAAATTTGAAAGTACACCTTATGAGAAGGACAGAGGTGTCATAGTGGACTTGTCACAACTTACAACAAGATGGTGTACAGAAGCGATCAAGGAGTCTACTGGAATGAAAGGTTGTATAGCATGATTTGTAGACCACAAGTCAAGGAAGGTTATGCTTAAGGTATATAGCACACTAGTAGGCCTCACCTGGAAAACTATATAATTTTGCCTCCATATTACTAAATAGACATTGCAGCCTAGGATTGAGAGATATTAGCAATGAGGACAGAAGGAGCTGAACATTTTGGATTTAAGAAAACAGAGATTAAGAGATATCATAACTGAAGTGTTTAATATTATGAAGGAATTTAGTACAGTAGATTGGTGCTCTTACTGTAAAGCAAGAACAAGCTGACACAGCTATAGACTTGTTAAAGGATTAGTTTGGTATTTTTCAAGTTGAAGTTATTTGTTCACAAACATGCTATATATCCATTTGCCGTACAAAATTGTGTTGTAACGTTAATCACTGTCTAAAAATTAAAAAAAAATATCTTGCCCATATTGCTGCCTTACATCATCTTCAGTGCAGTATGGGTGAAAGGCTAAAAAACTTGCCAAGCATGTCCACTTTTCAAGCCAGGACAGTTGTCAAGTATTGATCCACCAATATTATAAGATTTAGCCATTTTAAAAGAAGACCAACTGAGAGTGACAGCTCAGTACTTTGTATTAACTTTTCACCCCCCAATAGACAGGTTCTTCCCGACAGACCAAATCACAGTAAACTTTTCATGCCATGTGATTGGTTTTGTTTTGATCTACGCACATCAATACTCAACAATTGTCTTGGCTTGAAAAATGAATGTATTTGGTATGTTTATAGACTTTTCCGCCATACCTCATTTTAAAGCGGGCAAGGTATTTTTTTAATTTTATAGGAATTGCTTAACTTTAGAGCACAATTTTGCATGGCAAATGCATACATAACATGTTTGTGGGAAAATCACACTTGAAAAATACCAAACTTACACTTTCAGGGTAACTTTCACACCAATATGAGAATGTTTTTCTTTAAAGAGAAACCCAAATAGTGTTATCAATGACCCATTCTCAATTAATCCTAATTTTGTAAAGACCCACATAAAAATTAAATATTACCTTGTCTGCTTTGGTGTTGATAGCAGTCAATTGGGGAAATTATTCAGCCCATTTCTATTTTATGAGAATGTGACCACTCATACTGCACTGGGTGAAAAGACTACTCTGCTAAACTGAGGACTCAAAGAGATGCTACGTCCACCCTAACTTCAGACTTTGCAATGTGCCACTGTCACCAGAATCTGAAGAGCTACCTTCACTGGATTCATTATGTCAATACGTATTTAGGATGTCACCACAACTACAAAACTGACTGGTTACTTGAGTAATCCAAAACAGTCCATTTGAGAGGCATAAAAAAGCTCCTTAAACATTGCAGCAAGTGCACTCGTGTTCATGGTATGTTGAAGAATGAACTGTGTTTGGGTTTACTGATATTTCTGTTAGTTAGTCAGGTTCAAACTGTTATGATGACCCCTAAAATGATCAGTGTGTGAAAAGGGCAGGTGCACCTAATAAAAAGTTTAAGATTTATCAGTAAGAAGGATTGAATCAGTCTCACTATGCTCTGTCTCACAATAGCTCCCATGTTCTTTTCTCGAATGTAAACTGTACTGAAAAGAAGTGGCATGACCACATTCTAATTACAGTGGTGTTCTTTCTATGCTGGCAATTATCAACCATTTATTTTCTTATTAAGTTCAGGGTTGAAAATCAAATGAAAGCATTCAATAATCCATAAAGTGATTCACACCACAAAAAACATTATCGAAAGCTAAATGATAATATTAATTGTATTTGCTGTCAGCTGTAAAATTGGAAATATTGTAAGTTTTTTTTCCTCCAAATGTAAGTTTGCTTACTATATCCTAAGCGAGCTACATTTCATTTTCAGTTTATGTATTTTTTTAGTATAATAAAGTACTTGCCTTCGGACCGATCACCAAAATCTCCTTTGAAAAAAAAAAATCTTTGGATATTGTTTAAAGTGCAAAAAGTGAAGGTGAAAGGAACCAAACCAATGTATGTGGAAAAAAATTGTATTTCACAAATACTTTTGATGTATTGATTACCAAAAGCAAACCATCAATTTACAAGAACAGTGCTCTAAAAAAAATGGAATCCCATTAGCAGAGTCTACAGAAAGTCTAGTCGGGCCAGCCAATCAATGCAGTTCAAATCTTTCCTAACCTTTCCCCATTATTTTGAAAGGATGCTGTGGCTTTTTTTTTTCAAATGGATAAACACATATCTTCGTTATCAAATTGCTCTTGAAATGTCCTTTGCAGCTTTCTAAACTTCTGCACGAGGACACTTCAACGTTCGTTTTTATTGCGCCCTGTCAGTCTGCAGTATTTTTCAACCACTTCAATATGTTACCTCAAAAGCCCATCAGTATTACACCGAGGCCATGTTTAATTTAAAAGAAAATTCATTTCCAAAGAAGCAAGGCAAAGGGAATGAAAATAAACACGCAAAGCTCTCAACTCTTAGTCTTCACTCCTTTTAACTATGTAATGTTTTGCAAGCCTTTTATCTCCCATGACACTCCCGCCATCTTTTTGTAACACATAAAAATAATCTGTGTCAATATCTATATGTTTAAAATTAAAAAAAAAAATCTATACAACTTCACTCTTCATTACCCTTATTTGTTTTCAAAGTCACATGAAGTCAGAATGTCAGTACTAGCAGGACTAGAAGACAGCAGTCCTTCAACGTACATCACAGACATCTTATAAGTTAACCCATTTTGAGACAGCACTCAACTGAACCCTATGTCTTCAAGCTGCAGATGATGGAGGCAACTTTCTTTAATGCAAGAGGATCCTGCAAACCTGTAGGAATAGTGTTTGACCCAAGTGACCAATTCGTCTCCAACTTGACCTAGGCTAAGACAAACTTGATTTTTGTCCTTGCATACTCACGGCCTGGGATGAATCTGCATGAAGAGGCTCCTTGTTCTTAATTCATACTTGTTCTGACCTGGTACTCTTTGAGTAGAACAGGCTTGCAAGAAATGCTTTTCTTCTGACTAGTGATTTTTTTTTCTAAATATGCACTACAAACATACATGTCTTAATATAATGTAAAATATAAAAGCAAATCAACACATGTCTTAATATCTCTCTATTATAATAAAAAAAAAACTGGGACGAGATGAGACTTTTTAGCCTGGGATGAGACGTGACTTTTTCAGAGAGATACTTTCATGCCCCGTGAGAGAAGACTTTGTGCCAAGAGATTTAATCACACCCGGGGTTGGAATAAAAGACAAAGAGTAGATGAGAAAGGAGAATGTCTTAAAGAATTCAAAAATGTTGGTGTGATATACTTGCAGAGCAGGTTAGAGAAAATGGAAGTACTAAGATTCGAAAGACTCAAAAAAATGATAGTAAAGATCGCATTAGCGCAAACAAACAGAAATTATTACTCGGTGAAATAACGGAACAGCGAAAAGAGATCAAATATATTGTTTGGATTTAAACTTTAATTCAGAGACTTCTAGATCGTCTAATTTGTGTTGCCACCAGATAAACGTAGTGTTTCTTCCAAATGAAGAGGTGTATCCGCGAGAATTAAAAGATTTATTGTTTGGTGAAAGTGAAATCCACATACGTGAGTGGCAGAGACAGAAAGTGGCTGGCGCGTAGCACAGGTGGGGAGGAGGTTGGCGAGCGAAGTGGGCAGGGGCTGGAGCCCCCTAGTAATATATTAAATATGAAAGCAAATCAAACCATATAATTGTTTGAAGGTCCATCCTCATGTTACCTTCCAAAAAATGACTTTGCTTTGATCTGCTTGTTTTCTTTTACTTATTTGACACAGTGTGTGGCATGGTGGCACATGGTTAGTTCCAGAATCCTGTGTTTGAATATTGGAATAGTCACTGTCTGGGTGAAGTTTGGAAATTTTGTTTGTGTTTATGTGGACAGGAGCTCCTATTTTCATCTAAAAGCCATGAATGTGCCTTAGGTGGGGGTCTGAATTCTGTTTGGTTAAGTTTGACTTGACTGTATGTCATGTTATTTTCTTCCAATAATGTTTTAAAAAAAGCCATTCAAGTCAGGTCAGACTTACATGAATGAGCATAGATGTGCAACTGAATGCACCTTATGACAGTGTGGTGGCCAGTCCAAGGTTGGTTCTTGCTTGGCCTTTCATGTTTCGAGAATACAGTTTACAATACAATACAATACAGTTTATTTTTGTATAGCCGAAAATCACACAGGAAGTGTCGCAATGGGCTTTAACAGGCCCTGCCTCTTGACAGCCCCCCAGCCTTGACTCTCTAAGAAGACAAGGAAAAACTCCCAAAAAAACCTTGTAGGGAAAAATGGAAGAAACCTTGGGAAAGGCAGTTCAAAGAGAGACCCCTTTCCAGGTAGGTTGGGCGTGCAGTGGGTGTCAAAAGAAGGGGGTCAATACAATACAATACAATACACAGAACAGAACAAAACCTCAATACAGTATAAAAATAAAAATTTTGGAAGTGCATAAAAATTTTGGAATTACAATAATTTAGAATAAGTTTTGGCTGTTTGAGGCCCTGGACTGATGGGATTTGACTGCATGGATTACACATTGGTCACAGTTTTTCTCTTTAAAGCCCAGTGACTTTTTACATTTTTATTATGCAAGTTGTGCAGACTTTTGGAGCAAAGACCACCTGAGAAAGGACAGGACCCATGGACTCCTCTAACAAGGCACATCTATACAGAAACAAACCTGTAAAATGGCATTACTGCTCGTTGCAGCACAACTCTACCATGAACCATATTCTTTTAAGTACATTGCCACTATAAAGTCTTCAAGGTTTGTTATAAAATGATTTGAATTATAAGCACAAGTGCCTACTGGGCTCACTGTCTGTGATAAGCTCAGCAGTATGGAAGTACCTTGAAGTAGAACTGCTGCTTCTCTGTAATCAAAACTGAGCCAGTCAAGATAGTATGGTCATGCAGTTAGAATACCTTCTTGACACATCCCATGGGCATGGTGGAATGGAAGAAGACCCAGGTGGCAGATCCAGGGCTATGCTAGGGGAATTATATCTCTCATCTGGCCTGGAAGCCTCTGGGAATTCCCAAAGAGGTGTTGAAACAGGATATTGTGGCCTGGACAACCCTCATCAGGATAACAGGAGTGAAAATGATGATGATGATGATGAGATCATCCTTTATGACATAGCTGAGCAATAACGGCATTTAGCATTGGCCACAAATGTAGCAGAACACATTTAGTGCAAGTGACAATTTTGTGAACTATGGATGATACACAACGGTTTCTGCAGATTTCATTTTTTCAAAGCCGCTGTGTGCAGCTGTACCAATTAAATCCAACTGGAGACACAAACCAGGCAAAGGCAGCATAGGAGACATGCTGCTAACAAGCCACCACACCTGTGTTTACCTCCACCTGGGGAAGACGTTCCCTCTGCTTTCGTCGGTTGGTACGCTAAATAGGACAGAGACAGGCCCAGGGGGACAATTAAAACACTCTGCCAGTTTACCTTATAGCTTCCAGGGATTTCACAGGAGAGAATGATGAGTCTAATTGAGCTCCATTATTAAACGCATCTTGACAGCTTGTGAAGTTCCCACCTGTCAATCAGAGTTATGAGCGCTCTGTTTTCCATGCACACAAGGCTATTTTATTATTTTTCTAGGTTTCGTTCCACACATTTTTCTTTTCTTTTGTTTTACAATGGAGGATCTCTTGAATATGATTATGCATTTATTAAAAATGGACTCGCATTCAGTGTTTTTTCCCTGACATCTACACTTTTGGTTCTTGTTGCCAGAGTTTCAATTCCTTTCACCTTCTGACTTCATCGGCTAGATTAAACTTTATAGAGATTCTTTCTTCATTTTATTTTCCTTTATTTCTATGATCATTTAAGGGTGATAAGTTGATTAATGCCAATGCTTTACATTTCTAAGGATCTGACTTTTGCTTTTAGGCTAGTCTCTATCTGTGTGGAGCTAGCAAGTTCTCCATATCTCAGCATCCCAAAGACATACATGTTAGCTTAACTGGCAAGTCTACACTGGTCCTATGTAAGTGGAGCTATGTACCTCATCCAGAATTAATACCTGTCTACAGCCCAGTGCCCCTGGGATAGGCAATGTTTCTCCATTACACTGAACAGGATAGTTGTGTTGAACAATATACTGTTTGGAGAGGTGGATTAAATACGCCAGAAGGCAGGGTTATGCAGTGGTTAGCATTTCATCCTTACACATCAAGAGATTTCAGCTGAATTCCTATCTATGTGGAGTTAACATGTTCTTTCAATATCTTTTTGGATTTTCTCCTGTGACACAATCCAACGATGTGGAAGTTAGTTTAGATTAATGACAACAGACAACTGTAAAGGTGTGAAACAGAATTGAGCATGGGTTTGTGCACAAATGTATGTGGTTAATGGGCAACTGTAAATTTACCTGGTGCGAGTGAGTGTTAAGGTGTCCTTTGATCGACTTTGGTCTTAATAATAGACTTTTATGGATTATAATGCTGCAGGTGCTCTGCAGCCTTGGGTTCAAGACATGGATGGATGCACAAATCATGACTTGGCAATATGAATGGTGTTTCTTCAAACGAACAATAAAGGCTTCTTTTTCTAATACTATTACTTTTAATACTTAAACAGTGGCAGTTAAAAAGAAGTGAATTTAAGGGAGGTGCAAGGAAACATGTTTTCATACTAAAAATCATGGGAACCTGGTTACATGCAATTTTAAAAAATTCTTATGTTCGTATGTTGTAATGTAATTTTAAATCAAAACAAAATAAAAAAATATGACTATAATACCATCCAGCAACGTTACACAACTACATGCAAGATTGTAAAAAGCACTCCCTGTCCATTTTGACTTCTCCTTTACCATTCTATTACTTACATCAACTGCAAACTTGAATCCAGTGCCACCTCAGAAATACAATACAACAGTACAAACGATTGTGTTCTTACACAATACTCCTCACCAAGAGCAGGCGCAGAGCACCACAACAACTCTCAAGGCAAAATGCAAAAATAAGCTATACCACTCACTAAATACAGAGCTATCATGTATAAGGATAGAGTTCTGTTTAAATACATCAGAAACAAAATAGCATCCAATTAACATAAATGAAAAACAACAACGTCTGTCCATCAGCTAACTGTAAAATCAAAGCCAGATTATAGAAAAGGAGTTGGACAAGCCAGACACAGTCAGAGTCCTGGAGACCTCAGCCAACAAGCTGTTTCCCCCCTACTGGCCATTCCACAGCTGAGTGAGTGCTGGGCTGGCCAGTCTGATGAAAGGACCCTACTAAGACATGATTCCAGTGCTCCTTTATCTGAAGTGACTTTTTCACAGGCAGGCAAGCAACTTGGCAGAAGAGTAGTGGCACCAAGTTCCACATCCTAATACTGAGAAGAGAAACAGAATATGGGAGGGTTAGTAATCTTATATATAAACATCTACGCATGAAAGTGGGTGTGTGCGTCTGTCCGTCCCAGAAGTGAGAGGTGGAGTAATCTCTGAGGATACACAAGCGAGGCCAGGACGTCGGCAAAGAGAAACCTCTGAAGAAAGAGTCAGTCGCTTAGCCGCTAATGCACAAACGATGTGAGCACATAGGCAACACAAAACCTCCTAGGAGAGAGATGCCCAGAGTAGTTCCTTTCAATTACCATGACATCTCTACATTTCAATTTTTTTTCTGACTATTTCAATAGTTTCTAGGACCCCGTGCCATGCATTATGTACAGCTAATCATCAGCTCTAGTCAGGGTATACTAAACTGAAATAGTGAGTCTTTAGCTGGGATTTAAAAGCTGAGACTAAAGTGGCACTTCTTATAGTAGTAGGCAGACCATACCACAGCTTTGGGGCCCTGTAACTAAAAGTTCGACCTCCCACTGTTATTTTGCTAATCCTTAGAATCACGAACAGGCCGATGTCTTCAGATCTTAATGTGCGCTCTGGTTTGTAAGTAATGATAAATTCAGATTAGTAAGCTGGACCTTGACCATTTAAGGCTTTATATGTTAAAAGTAGGATTTTGACATCTGCCTTAAACTTAAATGGGAGCCAGTGTAAGGATTTAAGAACTGGAGTTATGTGTTAAAGCTTTGTCAACATTATTTAAAAAGTATCTCTTCTTTAAACGTATGTGGGACTTTATTTTCTCCTTTACTCCTTCGCATACAGTATTTTTCCCATTTTGCTCCTTTTCTCTTTCATGTGCTTTCTTTACTTAGTTGTCCTTCTTCATTCTTTGATGTATTTATTTTTCAGTTTATTGTCTTTGTCACTGTTTGATATTTTTTCAGTTTGTTTTCTACCCTTTACTCTCATACATTTACTTCCTTTTCTTGATTTTTCACTGTTTCACACACATTTATGTCATTTTTTTTCTAATTCACTCTCTCACTTACTTTATTTTCTTAATGATTCCTCTTCATCGCTTTACTTATTTTCTCTTTTTTCCACTTCAGTCTTTAATATACTTTATTTTATCTTTTTAGGTGTATTCACAACAAAAAAAAATGTACATCTGTCTGTCCACATGAAACTACCTACTGATTTTGTTGAAATTTGGCACACTTATTCTTCAAGAAAATGTGTTTGGAAAGTTTACCTCGAATACAGCACATTGTACACAGTTTTGAATTTTAGAATTTTTCATGTATTGGTGAATTTGCCTAGTTGTCTAACCTTAAAACAGAAAAATATTCTGTGTGCTTTCAACTATGAATTAACTTACTGTATCAATTTCACCTTGAGAGTGGTTACTTCAAATTGTATATTTTTAAAAATGATTTAATTTTTCTCATTCTACAGCCGCTCCAGTGAACGGTGGAACACCTGCAGTCGTGGGCGATGAAGCAAGTTCACCTCGCTGCACAACACATCAGATGTAGCCAGGGTTGGATGATCAAAAGCTAACATATAAGGGATGTAAGATTTGATATGTATATGTATTTAATTAATTCACTAATAATGATATTCTTTATTTGTTCAATTTGGTAATAATGATTTTCACTATTCATTCCAGTACAAGCGGATATGTGACATGATGTTCATGTTTGTAAAAGTAAAACAGGCAAGCAACTTAACTTATATATCTTTGCTTCTTTGCTGTGTTACATCCTGAGTTAAAAGCCATGGAAAAAGGTGTAAACATGGTGGAGTTATGCTGATGATAAAAAAAGAAGTGGCTACTCTGTTGATTTAAACCTGTTGGTCTTTGACGATCAAAATAGGCAAGAGGAGTCTCTAGTTGTTGCGGTGCTCCTGGGATCGGAGATACGCACTTCATCTGCGTATTGTTCCAGATTGTACTTCCATACTAGATTGTTCTGTTTTAACAATATTGTACATCTAAAGTGTTGGTGTGAGTATCCAGAGTATTTGCTTACTCGAACTTGTGCCACATTAGCCTACTCAACAAGTGGCTGTCAGTTCTTTAATGAAAATGGCTTTGATAATTGCCAAGTCTGTATCTAACAAAACTTTTATTACAAAAAATGTTTTTGTCTCATGAGATCTGATTTTGTTTTATTTTTAACAGACATATGGATCAAAACTGGTAAGTTATCTGTTTCTGTTGAACTTTGTTCAATAAATTGTTTGATTATTACTACTAGATCTGTTGGAGGAGGTGGTGGACTTGCTACGATTTTTTATAAAGTTGACACTAAACTCACTACTTTGATTTGTGTTTTGATTAGTAGGCCCCCAAAGCACAACAATAATTTTATGACTGAGTTCACAGAATTTTCCCTAAAGCTGTTCACTATATGACCCTCTTTTGATTTTTGAGTGACTTTAATATTTATACATATTGTCATTCTAAATGTATGGTCAAAGAATTTATATAGGTGCTGGACTCTTTGTTTTGCTCAGTATATCAGTGCTACTATTCATGTACATGGGCACACTCTGGACCTCATTTTTTCCTTTGGGTTTTCTATTGATAATATTGTAAATGAGGATGTATGTTTTTCAGATCATAAGCCGATTGTGTATGATGTAACTTTATTTAGTCCTAAGAGCAATAAAAAAGTTCCAGGCTGTGCCTCCCTTTTTCTGAACTCTCTCATCTGTTAAGTAGTTTGTTGAGGCATACTTAAATAATGCCATCTCATCTTCTATTCAGTCTACTGCTGAGCACTGTTTAAGTACAGATGATTAAGTTTCCATTTTCCATTCCTCATTTTGAACTATTTTGGATGCTGTACCTCCATTTGAATATAAATACTTTAAACCTGAGTGGGAAGAGCATGAGGGAGACTTCTGTAAATCTGAAATGGTGACAAAGGGAACTCAGTACAATTACAACTAAATTAGAGATCCAGACATTGAAATGCAGATTGAATTCATCCATGTCACCGCCCAAGAAAGTAAATACCATCATCCCAGCTAACAAAGCAACAGAAATGATGCACTCTGTGCACTCCTTTATCCAAATATTAATGACTTTAAATATAAACCTGTGGCACGATCTGAGCAGGTCTGACCTCATCTTACTGCCACCTACAAGCCTGTTGTTAACAGCAGCAGCTCTCTGGTATCGAAGCCAGAAGTTATATGTGTTGGGTGAGGGAGATTGTTGTTTTTATTTGTTTATTTATTTTGGAGCTTCTCTAAAATTAAAATTTCTTTTTGGGTACAAATAAAGTATCTATCTATCTATCTATCTCATGCCAAAAATGTGAGCATGCTTTTTGACTCCACACTTAATTTTGACACCCAAATCCATTCATTTGTTAAAAGTAGTTTTTACCAGTTAAGAGCTATTTCTAGAATTAAATCAATTTTGTCTTATTAGGATCTGGAAAAAGTAATTCATTCATTCATTACATCATGATCGGACTATTGCAATACTTTATATCTTGATCTCCCATAGTCACTACTTGGTCATTTACAAATGTTCCAGAATGCTGCTGCACATCTTTTGTCTGGCATTATAATGCATGGGCACATCACTCCAGGCCTGACTTCTGTTCAATGGCTTCCTGTTCAGTATAGAATTCCATATAAAGTTTTTTTAATTGTTTTTAAAGCTTTAAATGGGATGGCCCCATCCTGTATTTCAGATCTTCTCTTCCCTTCCTTAGCCCCCAGGTGTCTTAGATCCCCAAATCAAACAAATCCTGCATGTTCCACGGACACATTTAAAATTTTCTGTTGCAGCTGTACAAATTTGGAATGGTTTGCCAGTTGATGTTAGGTGTGCTTCCTCCATTTTTGTTTCTAGGCTTAAGACTTATTTATACACTCAAGCCTTTTTAGACTATTAATAAATATTGGCTATAAATTTTTCAGAATGTTATTATTATTATTATTATTATTATTATTATTATTATTATTATTATTATGTATAGTACTTTGGTCTGTGAAAGCTGCATTAAAATGTGTTTTATAAGTAAATTTTACTTACTTATGTAGAAATGTATAAACGATATCTCATCTATTCTTCATTCTACAATGACTAAACGTGTACTCAGTATTTCCACTTAAAAAAACCTCACTACTATATTATCTAATGATTATAATAATTAAATATTTCTCACACATTGCAATTTATCAGGAAAGCACAATAATGATCTGCTATCAATCATATTTCGGATGCAGCTGACAATGTTACCTTGAGATTTCAGTACAGATGCTAAATCTCCATCGGGTAGTTATCTGAAATATTTTATGTTTAAGAAATTTGAACTGAAATTAGCCACATCGTTACTTAGCTTCTGTCTATGAGAGCGATTTTATCCATATGATATTATAAATTGATAATAAGAAATACATTTTATTTACTCTACTAGTACATTTAATTACAATTTCAGTTATCACTGTTACTTTTGAACATGACTCGCTGTAACAAAAATAGAATGATGAAGTGACTAGAAAATTTTAAAATGCTCCAACTTTCAAACCAGCTAACAAAGTCTCTGAATGCAGCTGAATGTTAACACCACACATGTGTACATTCACTTGTACATTCACATTGTTTCATGTTCTTTCCTATTTATTTTTAACATCACTTCTTTGCTGATCATTACAACAAACAGCTTCACCTTACAGTCTAAGGTCAGTTGTACTGTAAATTACAGTAGGTTAGTAAGATCCATCCGTGAAGACATCCATTGATTTTCAAATCTCCTTAATCCAGTTCAGAGTCATGTAGGCCAGCAGCATCATAAACATGGACGTCAAGGCCCTGGATAAGCATCAGTCCATCACAGGTCAGACACTCACAAAAGGCCGATTTGTAATCACCAATTAACGTTACATGATTGTCTTTTGAAGGTGGGAGGAAGACCTGGGTACGTGGAGGAAATACACACATATGAGGAAGAAACATATACTCACCCAAGCTGTGACTTGATCCCAGGGCATCAGAGATGAGAGGCAGCAGTGCTACTGTGCTCCATGCTCTTAACATATAAAATAAATAAATAACTGATTCAAACAGAACACTGAAAATGTAATGGTGCTTTGCCATGCGTTATTCTTAAAATCTTTTAAACAGTTCATTGAGAGAATAATTGTTTGTACAGAGCATATAATCTATTGATTTATCCATTTTCCAATACAAAATCATAGGGAGCCATCATATATCTTTATTGAATATAATGCCAAATTAGAAAGCTGTCACATTAGGTTGTTTCTGCTGCTGTAAGGTCCCAGTAAACTGGTTTTAAATCCCAGCCCTGTCACTATACACATGGAGCTGGCCATTTTCTCCTTGGTGTTGTGGACTTTTCCTGCCTCATCCTGAAGACAGAGAGGTTAATTGTTTACTCTTCATTCATATAGTTATTGACTGTAAGTATGAGTATGAGTGTGTCTTGTAATTATTAGACTGGTGCCCTAACTGGCATTTCTTTTTGCTTTGCACCCTATGTATGAATTAGATTAAGTAGGTTAAAAAAGTGATGAAAGGATGAACCATATCAATAAGCCTTTGTTTTACACAGCATTGTACAGATGTTTGGTATAGAGCACAATCCATCTGTTCCCACAGCTAACTGGTTTATACCCACTAATATTATTCAAAAATCCATTCATGTCTTAGTTATATTTTTTGCACTGTGGGATTATACAGAGCTAAAGCTAATTCCAGCAGCAATAAGCATAAAACAAAAACTGGTCCTGGACACAAGTCCTTTATTGGGCACACTCATACATGGTTGCTTCCTCTGGACCAGCTGTACCCTCATCAGATAACCTAAAATGAGCACATTTGGGATAAATACTTAGAGAATATCCCATTTTGGGATATAGGGAGAATGTACGGACTCCGTGCAAGTGAAAATCAAATTGGGGTCCTTCCAAGAAAGGTCCAGGATGGCAGGTACTTTTATATCCTTCTATTTTGTTTTAATCATAAGTACAGTAAAGTGCAAAGTGCTACACTTGAGCAAAATGAACATCAATTATAAATACAAGATTGGAGACACTGTCATACAGGAAGCAACTTCTGAAAAGGATTTAGATGTATATATTGACACCAATGGATGTTATGCTCAAATTATACAATGCACTAGTGACACCACATCTGGAGTATTGTGTGCAGCTCTGATCTTCACAGTACAAGAAAGACATAGCAGCACTTGAAGCTGTGCTTCCAAGTGCATCCCTGTTTCGTCGGCATAGGAGACTATGTGGGAGCCTAATCCTGAGCTTCAGAATCCTCAAAGGCATTGATAAAGTAAATCCAGTGCCATTCTTTCAGCTTAAGGGTAAATCATTTACTCAGAGTCATAAGTAGAAATTAAGGGAAAGTGCATTTGAAACTGAAGCCTGGAAGAACTTCTTTGCACCAAGAGTTGTGGAGCTCTCGAACAAACTACCAAGACTTGTAGTTGCAGCAGAAACCTTGACAACCTTTAAGAAGAATCGGGATGAGATATTGGAACAGTTTATCTATTAGCTAAACAAACAGGCTTGATTGACTGAAGGGTCTCCTCTTGTTTGCCATATTTCTTATGTAATAATAAGTTAGTGGTAGCAGATGGACGTTTTTGACTTTATTAAAAGTATAACCGTACCCTTATTTATATACTTTGTTTTGCAAATGTCCAAAAGAATAGACACTACTATGTGTATATATAGTCACGCACACGTATTACAGATGTGTTCTGGAATCCCCCTGACTGACGTAAAATTCCTTCTTCCACACCAGAGAGGAAGACGATCTCACTGCTGATGAGTGATCTTGTTTCTGGCTGCTCAAGAACCCACCTCTTCTGGTCAACACTGAATAAAAGACCAGCCAATGTTGTCTTTTGATTCAGCATCTGCAGGAGCCACAGTTGCACGCAGAAGACTTCTATTTTGAGATGTTGCCAGGATTTAGAAGCTTATTGCTTTTTCTTTTTGTTTGTTTGTTTGTTTTACTCTCATCAGTTAATTGCATTGGCCCCATTTAAAAGGCTGATCAAAGATGACCTCAACCCTTTAACGCTGATGTTTGTCTTTTCTCTTTTCACAATATACTGTGGATAGACAGATAGATACCTGTGATGCCGGTAGAATGTGCCCATGTGCATATGGGCCAAATATGTTACCATGAATCCTTAGGCCAGCCTATCCTAAAGCCTTTGTTCATTCTAATATAGACAGTATGGTGTTGATAACCTTCCCCTAATCAAGGGTCACTTTCCTGCCTCCACATGTCCTCCTGTTTTTTCCTTCCTTCTGGCACAGTGTCTCTCACTTAGAAATTATTTTTATTCTAAAGCTCCTTCTTTTGTGTGATGAGTCTTAATGCATCATTCTGTACTTTTTCACAAAAGGCTACTCGCTCTTTTTCTTTTGGGCACTCTTGCCGCTGAATTCTCCTGACTCTGCTTTCCTGCTGGTTTATTTCTTTAATTGAATCCACCTGGAATTATCAGTGTCTAGAATTAACCTCTCCAGTAAGACACAGCTAATGATTTGAAGGCTTTTATTTACTTGTCTTCTTTTTTCCCTTTTTCCTGGATTTGTCAAACTCCAGGATGGGTGCCGGATGACAGGTGGTATCATATCTTCTGTTTTCCATTCAGATTTTCTTTTAATCATAGGCAACTGATGGGTGATGGTGGGGGTAGCGGTTGGACTTTTTCAGTCATGCCACAACTGATGCCTATTTGTTTTTTTATCTTTGATGAGTATGTTAATATCTGATCACTAAAAGGAGCAGTATTTCATATTGCTGGGAAAAGCACAATGCTGAGTACTTCTGCCTCATACTTCTAGGAAGAAGAGTTCAAATCCCGACCTATTCTCCTTGTGTCTGTTTATCCTTTTCTCCAATATGCCGAGGATGTTCGGCTTAGGTTAATTGGTAAGTAAGTTGGCCCAGTATAAGTGAGTGTGGATGTGTATGTGAGTGTTTTCTTTCTTTATGCCTGATGTTTCCAAAATGAATTTTGGACCCTGCAAACCCTAACTATAATAAACAAGTTCAACAATGGATGCATTGATGGTAAATGTACGGTGGCACAAAGTGATTAGCAGTGCTGTGTCACAGCTCTAGGGTTCAAGTCCTAGCCTTATTTGTGTAGTTTGAATATTTGCCTATAAACCTTCTGAGTTTTCCTCAGGTTCTCTCCCATATCCCAATGTTGTGCATGTTAGGTTAACCTATGGTCTCTTAATAGGACCTTCATAATCAAGCACAGATTTGTGGGCAAGTGTAATAGAATAGTTCTTTCCTTGTGCCTGATGTTGTTTGAATTGGACCATATGGGCTACATGATGGATGGGTGGATGGATAGATAAATGGAAAAAATATAATGTAGCGTAGCAGGTACAATAAAAAGTGGTCAAACTACTTTTTTGCGTTCACATAAGGTGTCTCCTAGTTATTTGATTTAGTCACATAATTTAAATGATTAATTCAGACTGTTACTGACATTACATATCCATAAATAAAATAAAAGGAATAGTAAGCAGGTGCCCCATCCAAGCTTGATTCCTGCTATGCAGCTAACACTGCTGGGTTAGGCTCTAATTCCCACATCATAAAAATACATTAAGTGGGTTTTGAAATTAATTGATGATTAAAACAAGCAAGAATTATGGAGAGAAAAAGGAAAACAAAAAGTAGGAGAATTATTGAATAAAGGCTTGAATTGCTACTGATGACCATGCCATTTTGTCAATGTCCAATGTCTGTGTAATTTTGCCAGTTATAAGAACAATATATGAGTGGATTTTTAAACTTGCCCAGAGATGTGGTTCTTGATGTGCACTCAATTTTTCTGGGTTAAGCTGCAGAAGGAAAATGAATAACTAAATAAATCCAAAAATGCTAAGTGATCAGTTTGCCTGAACACCAATGTGTTTGAACAGCTCTGTTCTGAGATGGCATTTATTTAAAGATATAAGCTGTCCTCTTCAAGGCCACAAAGTTACAGCTTGCCTAATTATGTGCAGCACCAAGAAGGCTAATTCCCACCAAATTTCATACAAAGTAGAACGCTAACATAAGAAATGAAAGATTTCATCCTCGAGTTTCCGGGACGGGTTGTAATCTTTTGTTGCAAAAAAGGCACTGGGTGTACAGTGTGCCCACCATTAGTAGAATGGCATGGTTACGCATAGCATGGGGCCAATGAGGGTCTGGATAATTTTAAATGTAAGCATATCTAAATATATATCACGGATTCTTCACTGATTTGCGGATTTCTGCTGACAATGGGTCTTTTAATTTATGGTACATGCTTCCTCAGTTGGTTTGCCCAGTTGATTTCATACAAGGGACATTATTGGCGGATGGCTGAGAAGCTACCCAATTAGAGCACATATTACGTATTTAATAAAACTCCTCAATGCTATACGATATGCTTCCCGCGCAGTGCTTCGCATACTTGAAAGCCCGAACAGCACGTATTGATTTTTGATTGTTTGCTTTTTCTCTCTCTCTCACTCTCTCTGACATTCTCTGCTCCTGACGGAGGGGTGTGAGCAGAGGGGCTGTTCAGACACTGGCCTAGAGAATACGGACGCTCCTCTAAAAAATGCTTAAAGACTACCTTCACATTGCTCCCTTCCTTGCAGCTGCTTTCTCCGGCAGTGCTTCGCATACTTAAAAGCCCGAACAGCCCTATTGATTTTTGATTTTTTGCTTTTCGCTCTCTGTCTCTCTCTCTCTCATTCTGACATTCTCTGCTCCTGACGTGCACTCCTTTGAAGAGGAAGATATATTTGCATTCTTTTAATTGTGGGATGGAACTGTCATCTGTCTTGTCATGGAGCACAGTTTAAATTTTTTACTAAAGGGTGTTATTTCATGTCTAGAGGGCTCTAATAATGTTAAAAAACGTATTTAGAAGGTTGCAAACAGGTTTTCTATGCTCTAACTGTGAAAATATTCGATTTATAAATAAAGAATCCTACTTCGCGGAAATTCATTTATCGCGGCAGAGTCTAGAATGGATTAACCGTGATAAACGAGGGTTTATTGTAAATCCATTAGTTCCATTTGCAGGTCCTCTGAAATGTCAGGTGGGTTTTATGGTGAATGGCAAGGTAAACACACACATTTTCAGCTTAGGTTGGTTCAGAACTTGTAAAATGCTGCCAAAAGTCAATCTTTAGTTTTGTTATTTTCATTTTGTATCTCTGCTTGTGCTACCAATGTCTCTCAAAGAAAGGTTCTCCGCAAGTTGCGCTTCACACAGATTTAGATTACACTAAAACGTGCGGATGCTGTTATAATAATTTGCTACAAGTTTGTTTCATCCTTGCAGGTTTGTGCTGAGAACGCTCAAGTGCTCAGTGATATCCACCATAAATTCAATATCCTGAATCCATTTGGAATCACTCAATTCTGACACTGTTTTTCCCTTTTGATTCATATGAAGTCTAATTTCCATGCTTATTTCATAAAAACACTTGAGTACAACTTCCCAGCTTCACCATCTTACCTCTATGTGGTACGGGAGGCTATGGCAAACATTTTGTTCACTTTGCAAACTATCAGACTGGTAGTGGTTGACTCCTTTTGCGCAGAGGAAATTCATTGTTTTGATATCAACAGTCATGACACGATCCATTTTACGGGATTTGTTGCATAATTAGTTTTAATGTACAATGCAGTGAAATATGCAAAAACCTTTACCTCCACTGGACTGGAATTTGGCAACTACCCCTGTTTTTTCCCCACACATTGACGGTGCCATCAGACTAAAAGTGTGAGCCCAGTCCACTCCTAGTTTATCCAAGGATTCAACCAAACAATTAAAAGTGTCACTAGCAGTAGTTCAAAAAACTCATTTAAGAGTCATCAGCACCTTTGATGAAAACTGCAAGTTGAGCTACATCAGTAACATTGGTGCTCTCATCGATTGTGATAGAAAAATAAATAATAATAATAATAATAATATTTTTTTTCTTTTAAAGTCTTGCATCAAATCCATGATTCTGTATGCTGCTGTTTGTCTCGACAAACTTACTGTATATTTGTACGTCATTTGTCAAGACACCCCAGTTCACCTGCCGTCAACATGAATGTTTTAGTAAAGTCCACTTGGGAATATGACTTCTATGCTGATGCAATTTCATTGGGAATAATATAGCCAAAATTCACAATGTGAGCTGGAGCACTGTCCAGACAGCACTGAGAATAAAACAGAAACCAGTCCAGCACAACCTAACAGTCCATCAAAGACACTCTTACACATACATCCTTGGTTAGACTGGTTATTGCTGAGCTCAGACTGGCATTCTTATTTTTTTGATACACCCATTCATATATTTTCCAGTGCTTATCCTCTTCAAAGCCAAGGTTCAAGAAAGATAAAAATTTCCTTGAAGTGAAGGTAGCAAAATGAAATAAATCCATGAGGTAACATCGGGATGCATATTTATTCATGGATCTCAATTCTGATGTAAATCCATTTCTCAGAATGTGTCCAGTGTGAGGCTGCGCAAATTACATTTTTGAATCTGAAATGGTTTTCTCGTGTCACTCTGTATTACAAAGCTGATTAACATCATCAGTTTGCTCCTAAAGTAAACAATGAAGAATAAAAATGTTATTATAATATAGGCATCTGGAAATAAAGGGAGATGTCTGGAAATAGTACCATATTTGTACGAAATTCCTGCTGACATGGTTGGAAAAGGCTTTAAAGGTTTGTATCTAAAAATAAAAATGACTAGAAAAATGCACCCACTCTTTCATATGATTGTCACTGCTGACACACTGTAAACTATTGGCATAAATATAATGTCACAAGTGTTAGCCCTCATGAGTTTTCTCATTGCTGAGAATTTTTTTTTTACCTCAGATAATGTTATTCAGTTCATGTGACAAAATCTTTAAATAAGCCTTAATTACAAGCTTCATTTTCATGTGAATGTTTTTTTTTCACTTAACATCTTTGTTTGGGGTATTAATTCATATTTTTGTCATTTTAGTTTAAGTGTGTCACAATGCCATTTTTAAATCTTAACATCTAGTTAACACATTGTTAGGTTACCCATCATGACTTTTAGGGATTGTCTTCCATGAGGCCTTACGTGAAATCTCCACTATAAATCAATGTCTCAGTTCTTTGTCCAAGATTATGGATTTGCATTGTGAGCAAGTGTCGGTGTAGTATTGGCGCAGGTTCTGATTTTTCCGGTAATGACTCATAGCTTTTTACATTCCAATTCGATTCACAGTTCTAGAATTTTATACTTTTGTAATGACTACAGAAGCTTTTTTTTACTACAATAATAACAATCTACAGTGTACTTCTTCTACTTTCTGTCTCAAACATCACACACACACACACACACACACGCGCACATCTCCTGGGGCCTCATTTATAAACGGTGCATACACACAGAAATGTTGCATAAGAACGTTTTCACGTTCAAATCGCGATGTATAAAACCTACACTTGGAGTAAAGCCACGCACATTTCCACGGTACCTCATACCCTGTCGTACGCAAGTTCTCCGCTCGGTTTTGCAAACTGGCAGCACCCAGCATCAAAACAGTGCTACTGTTCCTGTGTGGTTACCCTTTCTTAGATCCACATTCCTGACGCGGCTTTATAAATACACTGAAACTAACCACATATTGTTTATTATTGTAATGCATCTGATTGTAATTAGCCTGTAACAATATAATGGTCCAGGGAATAGCCATAGTATTCCAAATACCATAACTGCTTTGGCGTTGTTACTCTCACTGCACCTTTTTTTTCTTCTTTCAGCTGCTCCCATTAAGGGTTGCCACAACAGATCATCCTTTTCCATATTACTCTCACTGCACCACTCGGAATATTTTTATCACTGTATCTGAGTGGGGTATCACAGCAGCAGTTGATCGGAAAGAGAATTATCGGTATACAGCATCAAGCCCACTCTGCCTCAGCCACGGCAAAACGTTTCAAAGCCTTTCCTGTACGGACCTCGCGGTTCAGAAATAGTTTTATCCCAAGAACTATAAACGCACTCAATCAATTGCTCCTTGTAGAACTGTTTGTACTTATAAGTACAATTACCCCACTGTAAACTTGCACTACAGTTATAATATTGCACAACCTGCACCACTTTATAAAGCGCGTATTTACATATGATGACGGTATCATTTGTAAGATGAAATGCAGCAAAATATGTTGATTATATTATACAGATAAACTTTAACTTCATTTAAATAATCTATATTGTTAATAATTAAACATGTGAGGACACGGTGGCGCTGCACTAGCAA
This sequence comes from Polypterus bichir lapradei, assembly GCA_026402145.1. Taxonomy (NCBI): domain Eukaryota; kingdom Metazoa; phylum Chordata; class Cladistia; order Polypteriformes; family Polypteridae; genus Polypterus; species Polypterus bichir. The sequence goes on from JANRMT010062829.1 coordinate 18,076,620, forward strand.
GTTCACGTATTGTTCCTGCCTCGCGCTGTATATTTGCTGAGGCTGGCGCGACACTGGAAGGATAGACGGACAGAATAATTAAACATGTACTATGAAAATATTTCAATGTTCTTTAAAAGTTTTGAAGAATCGTCATTGTAAGCTTACAGATGGCTTAACGTCTATTACAGAGCTGATTGTGTGGTGATTGGGTATTTGGAGAAAGAAAAGTAAGGACAGGAATTGAAGGTTAGTACATTTGAAAGAGACAGTACTGCTACAATAAATTATTTCATCAAAGGTCGCGCATGGCGCAGCAGCATCTTGTGTGAGACATGAACAATCACTGCGCCATAGTGTTTCCATGTTTAATAACATGCTTTCATTCCAATCATCATGAAAATGATATCACATATACATCTCAGTATTTTAATTATTCAGAGAGCTGTAATATCACGAATGTAATGGATTCTGTGTCCTGTCAGAGAAAGAGAAAGAACAGAAGCACATAGTGATTCACACACGTAGAGCACATAGAAGATCAAATACAAAACAAAGCATTTAACATGCTACTTTAGTTACGATGGGATTTGAGAAACTAGTAAATTAAATGATTTTAAGATGAAGTTTATGATGTTCTACTTTAATGACAAAATAAACTACGTGATTAAAGTGGAAATTTCGAGATTAAAGTTGACATTTCGTGCTTTTTTTTGTCTGTACCCTAATAAGCTTTCATATGACATTCAGATGGTGGGCTACAACTCGCCTTTTCACTGCGACTTTGATATGTGACTTCTTTTTTATTTCGGGCACTGTACGACTTTGTAAACTTGAGCTTTCAAGTTTCTCCAACACACTTTGTCACTTGATCAACTTCCTTTTGTTGATTATACCACGGTTTAAATCAACAAATAGTATGTTTTTTTCTTTGCCTCCACTTGGTATTCACTGAAATTCTTATATTTTCCCCCGTGCTTTTCCCATTGTCTTTTCACAGAATGCTGAGCTTAAGGGCTATTTATATTGATTTGCATATTCAAAGAGACGTAATTCTGGGAGGAATTGGGGCGGGACAGCAGGCGCGTGCACGTGTGTTACTTTTCACGCTGACTGGGATTTATGTAGTGGAAGAACTTGGAAGTTGGAGTACGCACAGATTCCTGCATCTGGATTTTTCTGTGCGTAAGCACATTTCGGCTTTTGTACTTACGTCATGTTATAGTGCGAATTCTACGCATGGCGTTATGCATGAGGCCCCTGGTCGGTTGCTAATGACACCAAGTAGTTGCTCTCTCTCATTTTGCCAATAGAATACTTGTAGAGGGTGGTTGAATATTAAAAGGAAAGTGGAGAACATTTGTTTTGAGTCGTTTTGAGTACTTGTGTCTGGCATAACAGTGCTAAAGCTGATGATGCTTGGGTTGAACATCTCCCTGTGTAACTGAATCCAGGATGGTCTGATTGGTGAGCTTTTCCCTCACTTGTATCTATTGTAGTAGACGACATGGGTTGGGTGGTATCATGGTCAGGATAGATGGCTCCTTACCTGGCTTGGGAGGCCATTATAGTGGATGGACATGGGGAGACTGCTTCCTAGGCCCATATACTTCCCCAGTACATTGGGTGACGACATCCTTACGACATGCTTCCTGTTTGGACACCGACAGGGCTTAATGGGAGTTGTAGTTTTGATGGGCAGCCCTTTTAGGGTTCTTGGGTACCACTAGAGGGAGCTGCTTAAGGCAGGCTCTCTTGTCATGAGGAGATTACGACTGGTTTGGAAGTGCTTTTTTGGATGCAATGTGATAGCACTGGAAGTACACCTGGAAATGGTATAAAGGAATCGGGTGCACTTCAGGGAGTCAAGATTGGGAGAGCAGTTGTTGGACATAGCTCACCTGGGAGGAGAGGAGAAGGGAAGTTGAAGCTGGAATTGTTGACTGTGTGAAGGAAGAAACCTGTATAAGGAATCTGTTGCAATATCTGTGACAATAAATCTACAGACGTGTGTAAAGTTATGTCAAGAGTTTGGGGGTAAGAGAGGCCCAGTGGTGGCCACACTATAAAGAATATTTGTGAATATAGCAATGCCTGAAGAAAGGCCTTTCCATTTTCTTAGGCCCCAAATATCCAAGCAAAACGCTACCATCCAGCAACCAATACTGTAGCATTTGATGGCATGCTAGAATAGCTGAAAATTGTTTTTACCCAGAGGAAGTGTTGTCTCTGCATTCAAAGCCAGTGGGGTTCTGCCTTCCCCAGTCTAGTAAACTCACCCCAATTTAATGTATTGTTAAAATGTTTATAGCAAATCCTACTTAGCTGTCATAATCCAATTTATGCAATATCCCATTAATGCTAAAGGCAATTTCTTGCATTGAAAAATATTTCTTTTTGAAGTATGTGAAATTTTCTTTGTGGCTGGTGCCACTAGCTTGATTTTCAAGGTGCTCAGGCAGGCCTTTGTACCCTGTAGTGTTCTTTGCAATCTTTTGCTCCTGTGTATCCATGTGCAGTGTAAGTGCCATGGAGGACAAACAGGCATACTTGCTGGATGATGACATGACCTCTTGCCTAGGGATGGATGAGCAGAAGCTGGAGGCCAGGAGCAGTTCCATCCCTCATACATTAGGTGACAGTGGTCCGCTGGAGGTGTCCCAGCTTAGACACACACAGGGTTCATGGGAAATACAGTCCGGAAGTGCAACCCTGTCGGGATCCATTGGTGCCATAAGGGGGCACTGTTGGGGGCCGACTGTCCCGGTTCCCAAACAACTCAGAAATGCACCCTACAAAACATGCCGGGCCACTGGAAGCCTTTCCGGATCAAGCATAAATGGAGTAGCGGGTGACTCTCAACTCGTGATGGAAGAAGAAGGATGAGTTTCCATTCTTTTTGTATGATTATAACCTGTGTCCATTGTACACAGTGCTTGGTGGATTAATAAAAATCTATTATGTGAACCTGTGACTGTGTTATTGGGCGTTATTGGACATTATTGGGTCTGGGATTTGGGGCTTGGTGGCATCCTCTACTGGTTACAGTGGTTTGAGCTTTTCAGTTCTTCCATGAGGCTTGAACCCCTTTTAATTGACCTATTGGTTGACTTTTTGTCGTGCAATTTAAAGCATGTGTAAACATGTATTGTTTTGGAGTAGTCGTCATCATTATCATAAATTACGTCGATTGCATATAAACAATAAAGTTTATCAGTTTCCTCATTAAACATATTTTTTTCAAAATATTGAGTATTTGCTGTTGATTTTTAGATATATTTTCATTCTCTCATTTAGTGGATATACTGTATGACAAAATATGTTGATAGTTTTTTTTTTGTGTCTGTTTTTTTTATAAAATTATATAGATGACATTTAATCATCACTGCTGCTGATAGCCTCATACACTCTAAAATACTGTATCTCTCCCTCACTTCAGGACTTGGCTGATTTTCCACAGCTCTTTACATGGAACTTTTTTCCCCGTCCCCTGCCTGTATATGCATGCCACTGGCTCTACTTCATACCACTCATTTGAGGAAAGAGCTAATGCCATCTGTAATCACTTTCCTCAATGTAAGCTAGAAACCTCCTGGAAATCAGTGGTGGCCACTGTATATACTCAGGCCAATTAATTTATGCAGGGGAAGGCAGTCATAATGTCTGCTCTTTAAGTGCTTCAGATCCTTCTAGATTGCTTCTCAGCATGACTCCACCGCTTCTCTCAGTGTGTGTGTGTCTCTCTCTCTCTCACTCAGGTCCGTGTGGCACCAGTGCAAAGTTCATTCCAAAAATGCCACTGCAAGCATGCCATAAAAGTGTTAACTCTCATAAGTTCATCTGCTTGAACCATAACCAGGACCCTGCACCACCTATCAGTTTACATTACCAGTTCAGTAATGGTGGCCATCAGAAATTTAGTTACTTTTATTGTATTGACTTGTTCTGATTTGTTGTGTTTAGTACAAATGGTGTGCTTATATCTGATTTTTATAGTTTTACTGTAATACTGTTTCACATTTACTGTGGTTAGATTTAGTAATCTATCATTTTTAGCTTGTACTATTTTTCTGCTGCATTTTGATATTTTCTGTACCATCAAACAACAACAAATACTGTTGCTACACCATACTACAAGGTAAAGTATATGATAACAAAATGAATTGAAACACTGAACATTTTCTAGTTCTATACAGATGGTGTCTAAGCTGATAGTAGAATCCAGGTCCAAGAAACTGTGAATTGGGTCTCTCTGAATTTATTTGATCTCCCAATTATGTTATTTGCATAACAAAACATGCTATATTTAAAAAAATGGCAAAATGATTTTATTGTTGTCCACTAATAGGTTTTTAAAACAATTAATCTACCAACTGTAGGTTCTCACTAGGATATTAGGATATAACTTAATACACTTCCAGTTCTTAGACATAATATATGGAGCAGGCCTTTGTGAATTATGTTTCTATCTTTTGATCTCCTGTGGAGAGTGGCCACTTTAATAGGTACATCTACCACATGTCCATCCCATATTTGCCCTCAGAACAGCCTGAATCTATCAGTGTTTTAAGGTGTGGTATCAGGTGGCTCGGACTTGTCAACTCCATTGTGTTTCATAAGTGTTGTAAATAGCTGCTGCTGGTTTGAAGTTCTTCATTGTTCATTCTACTCATATGTGATAGCATTGAAATCTGGTAAGTGAGCTAATGATTGCTTTGAGATGAATTCACAATCATGTTTCTAGACTATACCAGACCTTTCCTGGGACTTGCAGCATTTTGAAACCATTAATGAATGCACTGGAATTAGTAGTGGGCAAAACTCACTAAACCTGTGGCTCTGTTGCATAAAGGCATGTGCAGCCCAGCATGCAGGCATGTTCACTCAGATATTGAACCTCTCACTACAACAAGCAGTTGTTACAACATACCTCAAATCTCCTACAATTATCCCAGTGCTACAGTCTACACTACAGTCCACTCCTAGTGGACTACCGTCTACAGTCCGTAGTCCCAGTCTACGGAAAAGTGTCTGAACGACTACCAGACAGTTGATGTAACACCCATAATCCTGAAGTATTTCGAGAGACTGGTGCTTTCACATATCAGATCTGGATAAGCACCAGTTTGCTTACTGGTCAAACCACTCTACAGATGATACTATCCCGATTGCACTTCATGTAGCTCCATCTCACTTAGATCAACCAAACAACTACGTGAGAATGTTATTTGTAGAATTTAGTTCTGTATTTAACACTATCATACCTCAAAAACTGAAAAACAAACTGAGCAGCTTAGGCCTGGATATCTCTGTCTGCTCTTGGGTGTTGAACTTCCTCACAAATAGACCGCAGAGCATCAGGATTGCAAAACACATTTCATCCAAGCTAAATCTGAACACAGGTTCTCCACAGGGATGTGTATTGAATCCAATGATCTTTTTCCCATCTGACACCAGATTGCAACCCCTTATACCCATCAAACACAATAGTGAAGTTTCATGATGACACCACAGTAATCAGACTAAGTTCGGATGACGATGAGACAGCCTACAGGGTGGAAGTGGCACACCTTTCTGAGTGGTGAATCAATAATAATCTATTCCAAAATACCAGCAAGAAAAAGGAAATCAAGACTTATAGACTTCAGGAAAACAAAAGGCAAAGAACTTCTCCCCCTTCAAATTCATAGTGATGCAGTCTAATGTGTAGAGTTGTAATATAGCAGGTCCGTGGCTCAAAATGAACTGCCAATTTTTTTAAATAAATGATCGCCGGAGGGGGCATGGTAGTGTGGCCAGAGCTGTTCCCAGGCACGATATTGGCATGGTTGTTTCCGCACTGATGTGCACAGGTATGTGATCGCTTGTGTCCATAATTTATGTCGGGAGCTGCTAATCACCACACCTGTGCCACGCCCCCATTATAAATAGGAGGGGAGAAAACAAAAAAGATCGGAGAACGGAGGTTAATGGAAAGAAGAAAGCAGGAGGTGCAGAGGGCCAGTGAGTGAGTGAGTGAGTGCGTAAGTGAGTGACTGAGCGAGAAAACGCAGGCTCGCTGGTGGATGCAGGGAGCTCGGAGGAGAGTCCCTCAAGAGGAGTGTCAGGTTGTCACTTGGTGGGGGCAACAGTAAGAGGTCGCTCCAGCTCAGCAATCTCAGGAGCTGGAGTATCACCGAAGGTGGTTTGCTAGCCGCGGAAGGCAGCGGGAGTCAGGGAGGCTTAGGAGAGTGAGCCCTAGTGTGAGCGCCCTGGTCGCTGGGGACCCTGCGTCTTGGATCGACAGGAGCTGTACGGAGGCAGGGGACAGAAGGCTACTGGACCAGCAAGAGAAGGTCAGCTGCAGCTGCAGGTGGGTTGACTGCCCTGTTGCAAAGCCTGATGGAAGAACCAGGCGAGCTGCCAAGTAGAAGGATGAAGGCACTGGGTTTTTAAAAAGGGACTGTTTCCAGCCTGTTGTTTTAAATCTCATTTTCATTGGATTTATTTATTTAGATTATTTTAACCTCCACCTTTATTCACCCTGTTTTTATGGATTACAGTATTTATTTAAGGATAATTTTTGAAGCACTGCACTTTGGAAACTGCCTTTTGTTTTTCTTTTAATAAAAGCACTTTTGCACATTTACATCATCCCCTTGCTCAGTTTGATTTGTTCCCATCTGCCAGTTCATCCAGTTACATTACCATTGGTGTTGGGTTAGACAAGCTCCCAGAAGTAAGGTGGGAGCATGGAGCAGGACCGACACCATTACAGGAGAGTCTTAAGTTCCTAGAAGTCTGTATAACAAAGGATCCCACTTGGTCTCTTAACATCTCTTATGTGGTGATAAAAGCTCAATGACTTCTTCCTCAGGAAGCTGAGACAGGCTCATCTACCTCAGCAGCTTTTAATCAACTTGTGCAACAGAAAGTATTTTCTCCTACAGTGTACTTGTGTGGTATGCCTGCTCACAATTGCAGAATGGAAGGAGCTATATTGTGTGATGAATTCTGCGCAGCACATTATTGGGGCAGACCTCCCAAACATGGACACCATCCATGCTTGCTGACTTTGGACAATGGACACAGAGACACGTATAACAGGTACAAGACCTTTATTTTTCTTCACCCGTGGGCACACGTCTTCCCCGTGACCCACAGGCAATACACAGTCCCACAAACCACCAGTCCAATGCACAGCAACACCACCTTCCTTCCTTTACTACCACTCCTTCTCAAGCTTTGTCTCCTTCCTCCCAACTCTGGCTCCCCTTGAGTGGTGGTGGCTGGCCCTTTTTATAACCCACCCGCAAGTGTTCCAGGTGCTTGACCACCTGGTCCTAATTGCACCTCCGGGTGGGGCTGAAGATTCGTCCAGCCAGGCTGCTGAGTCCATGCAGCTCCCCCTAGCGGCCATCCGAGCCCCCAACCAGTCTGTGGAGGACTCCATCTCCCATGGAGCCCTGCGGGTGGTTGGGGAATCACCGTCAGCCATGGAGGCTGCCACCAAGCGTCCCGGGGGAGGTACTGGAGTGCCCATGGTGGCTCCCCCGGAACATAAGCAGCAGCAGTGACACAAACATCTATTTGCCCTGCTATTGTCTGGAAAGAGGTTTAGGGCAATCACATTGCGCACTAACAGACTGAAAAATAGCTTTTCTCCTAGAGCTATGATTTCCATCACACCTCTCCAAACCCAATACTCCTCCAGTTTATAATATAAACATAACAATTACAATAAAGAAACATTTTACCTTATTTACAGGCAATGCATATTGACACTCTAAATGCTATCTTATTGAAATGTTTTATTGCTACTTGTTTTTTTCTTTGCTGCAAATGGAAAGTTGTCATCAGAATTTCTTTGTACAAAAGTATCATGACAATAAAGTGTATCTGTGAATCTGTATAAAAACCTGCTCAGGTCTGCTGTTCTTGATACACTTATGCTGGCATGCCTGACATTAGCCCCATTTCACATTCAAAGCCACTTTAGTTTTTCCTGTTCTCTTTCTGACTTGCAGACAAACACAATCTGTCTTCCTATAATTTCGATCGTTAAACAGTACTGTCTGTATGTGTGATGCTGTCATTGTTTGAGGTCTCAGTGACAGCACATGAGAGGGTAGGTGGACCTCATACAGTGACCACTTAGTTTAACATGAATGATAGGAAAGGTGGACCTAATATAGAGACCACTCACTTCACTGTTAAGACTACAAAGCTGCATGAATGAACCTTTCCTTGACAGTCACTTTTGACCCATGCTAATGCTTCAAAAAATCAGACAATGCGTTAGTTTATTTCACTAGACCACCTTTCTTGTGTCCAAGGTGCAAATGGTCATCTCTACACCATTGAAATGAAATTCCATATTAAAGCTCATACAATAATAAAGCCAGACATCCTAAATCTCTCATTAAAACCCTCAAATGGATAATTGTTTTTTTACACTTTCTCTGCTTAAGAACTTTAGGAAAAGAAATGAATTATGTTATAAAAACTGTTTGTTTTTCTGTTAAGATAATAAAAACAAAGAGTTACACATGTTCAAATAAAGCAGTTATTAGCTGGGAGCATTTTTTCTTTGTATTCCAAAAGTATCCTTATTTTTAACTATGGAAATCATATCAATTCTTTTGAAGACATGTTAAAGGCAAACAGCATTCCATTCACCAGATGCTGACGTAAAATAAATTGGTTCACTTAGAACTACATTGTAAGTTTATCACACATGTCCTCATTTCCATGAATACACAAATAATATAAAAGAAAGAAGATAAAAGAAAAAAGCGCAACACAACTTGAAAGCAGTTTGGTTCAGCCTTTTGATGCAAAAATATTTTTTTTTCAATTACAGGAACAAATGCTTTAACATATGCATGGAGCCTATTTGGTCATTTAATATTTAAATTAGAAGTAATCTTAATACACTTTGAAAGTTCAGTTGGTAAATTAATCATATTGGAGATAATGTGTCAACCAGGAATTGGTGTTAACTTATTTACAGCTTATATTGGTACCGAAAGTTGTCTGAAATTAAACCAATAAATAGACAGAGAAAATCCCTGAAGAGAAATTCACTTGACATGTGTTTGTAAATCTTTCACAGCAGCCATCTGTTTGCATGATAACCGCTGGGTGAGTTGACCTCTGTGAGAACTATGATGATGATGATCTGGAACAGAAAAATCAAGTATTGGGAAATATAATATAATATAATATAATATAATATAATATAATATAATATAATATAAT
>JANRMT010062829.1:18087513-18098209 GCA_026402145.1 Polypterus bichir lapradei
ATTCAGACTTAAAAAAGAACATAATACTCCGATCTTCCCACTGCCAAATAAGGGAACCAGCCACTGTGCTGCAGTGTAAGAGGCTTTACTTCAGGTGCTGACTTCCGAGGTTTGATCCTTCTAAGGGGATGCAAAGGTGCGTACACCTGACAAGCTCCAATAAAGTTGAAACACGTGTCATGTACTCTTTGTATTATTTGGCAGATACTGTATCATATATATAAAAAATACTAGGGGTTGTTTTAATCTGTCATACGATTATTTGTTAAACACTGGGAGTAGAACCTTGATTTTGGACTTAATCAAAAGCTTAAGAAATGATATGCGCTGTTGAAGAAAGTGGCTAGCCGCAACCTCCATTAAGTTCTCGGGATTCATGTCTTTCTTATGGTAAACTGCATAGGTAAACTGATCGAGAAGGTGACATGGCAGACAGAAACAGAAAAGCACTGAAATTTGCTGAGCGTGAAGCAAACTGCTGAAGTCAATTATGTGATAGGAAGAATAATAACAGCTCCGGCATCTGCTGTGGAACAGCAAATGTGGCATGGGAATCTGCTGATACTAGTGCACTTGTGGGGCTAAAACCTTAATCTTGAAAGTACCGGAGATCCATATGTTTCCTACTTCTATTCTATTCTGTTATAAAGGGGTGGGCAAAAGAATGTTTACAGTTCTTCATATGGAGAAAGACATTCAGGTTATGATTATTACTATAGCTTTATTAACTCAATAGATTTATTAACTTTATTAACTTAAAAGAATGTCCCAATGGCACAGTAAACTAAGGTATAATCTTACAAGTGCTCAAATTGCCAGCCTTCATTATTTACACATTCTTGTAGTCTACTGGCTACACTCAAGCACACCTTATGACTACTACTGCTACTACTACTACTACTACTACTACTTATAATGATAATAATTATAATAAAACTTATAAGAAGACAAATAACAAAAATAAATACAGTAATACAATAATAAATAAATAAATAAATAATACAAAAATAAACTCTGTGTTTCGCATACTCCCCACTGAAAACCTACTTTTGCCCACCCCTGTATGATAATATTCTCAAACCTGCCTCATTCCACTGGGAGTTGTGGGGAGTTAGGGCCTATTTCCTCATCAAAATGGTAAACATAGAGTAAACAATAATAAAATCGAGACTTTTTTTGAGTGATTAGGAGTTTTGTTATAAGTGGAGTATGGCCTTCTTCTGGCTGTGTATTAAAAGCCAATGAGGATAATATAGAAGACCAGGATTTTTAGGATATACGGACAGGCCTTTATCAAGCAGCGCATGCAGTAAAGGGTGTGAAGAAGTAAGGGGAGTGGTATCATAAAGATAACAGGGTGAAGCTTCATCTAACACTGCATGACTGAAAATGACAATATTGATATTGGATGTTTTGAAGTGATGAGAGTAGAAGCATAAAGATGTGGCTTGGGGAGAACTTCATTCATATGTGGACTGACAGCAAATGATATGAATTGATTTTGAAAAGCAAAGGACAGAGGGGTGTGATGGAAGTTCAGATAGGGTTTCCTCAACTCGCAGCTGATGAACAATGGCTTGTGATGATGATAAAGATCAGAGCATGTGTGGAGACGACAAAAAGATGTTTACTGACCTTGGGGACAAAGGCTAAAGATAAATTAAGTGACGAATGTCAAAAAACAGCAACTTGCACAATAGTAGGTAAATAAAGGCATCAGTGTTTTTTGATGGAAAAGTACATATTTTATAAAGTAATGAGAATAATCAGTCATCCATCCATCTGAAGAGCCAATTTCAATCAATATTTTTTACAGGAAATAAAGTCGAAACAGGTCCTGGTAGCATTAGGACTAATGCGATGCAACAATCCAGAATGAGTTAAGCAAAGGGGGCAGAATTTGTTCATTATAATCTTACAATAATGGTTAACTGAGTTCAGCAAGTGGCTGGATGGAAGGATGGGTGCCTATGTTGCACATTATCTCAGTGTGTTGTATGAAGCAGATTAATACACTGAAATGTTGAATGTATGCTCCTTGCATTTCTGATGAATACATTTTGTATATTTAGTATGTGTGATTCAGGTAGCAGTCACAGATGATAACGTAAAAGTAGGTGCGTATTAAATTGACACATTCCGTTACTTGAGACTTTTCTTGTATTTAACTCAGCAGTCAAGGCAGTCTCAGTTACAGACATTTTGAAAATGTTATACTAATGTTCATTATGTACTGCAAATGTGACAAGGGAGATATGAAAGTGCAGCCTACAGTAGAACTGCTTTGTTTGAGCATTTACAAATCAAGGAAAACTGCATCTGGGGTGATGTACGCATTTCCACGAAATCCCTTGACAGATCTTGAGTTTGTGTAAAGTAAACATCATTTAATAAAATGTTCATCAGATTTCAATTAGCGCTTCTAAATCTGTTGCTTGTTGTATTGTCCTCCTGCTGTGTAAGGTGTGGGTAGATTGCAGGTTTAACAGGAATCAATCAAAAATAAATTTTTTCTCTGAAAGCACGTATATAAAAATTAACCCTTTCATACAGAGTGAATTTTAATTAATAATTCTCAATTTTAAAAAAAAGATGTGTGTGAGAGTGGTGATGTTTATCAAGTACTGTATATCAAATGTTTTGATTTATTTTCCATATCTTAAATCATATTATGTTTATACCTATTCCTGGTTATAATCTTTAATTTTTTTAAAACCAGTTGTTCCACTTTTCACTCTTGGAGAGTGGGGTCTGTCTTGTCAGCTCTGGATGAGATGGCAGTCTTTCACAGGGGAGATGACATTTAACCATGCCATGCTAAATTATAACGACTAAAGTGCCATCGTGCAACTCCACATATATGCTCAGAATAAAAACATATCAAAATAACATTTGTTAGAGAAACAACTTTTATGGTGTTAAATAGCATCCACACATACATTTACAAATTGTGACCCATTTAAAATAAAACTTGCAGCATGGCAGGCAGTGTGGCGTAGTGACTAGGGCTTTACACTTTAAACCCTGAGGGTGTGGGTTCAAATCCCCCTTCTGAAATTGTGTGACCCCTAGCAGGACACTTGAGCTGCCTGTGCTCCAATTTGAAAACCAAAAAGAAATGTAACCAATTGTATCATAAATGTTGTAAGCCACCTTGGATAAAGGACTCAGCCAAATAAGTAAATGTGGCTAGTGTGGGGGTCATTTTATATTCCATTTATTTAGAATAGGCAACGTACTATTCAACCTCCTTGAGCTATCCTGAGACAAAATATCAGCCAAAGTGTTGAATTAAGCATCCTTTATAATATGCGTATATTCAAAATTCAACCTGTCCCTCAAATCATTACTAAACTAGTTTAATAAAGTGGAACTGTGAGAGGCAAACTGACAAACATTGAACACATCATGCATCCTGTGTGTTTGATGCTGCTGATCCCCCCAATTTGTATTGGTGGACGTGGGTTCAGAAAGTGGACAGCTGTTTATATAACACCATTCAATGTCCGGTAGACATCATTTTTTTTTTTTTTTTTTTGTAATGGATTTTGATTTTCGGAATATTTTAAAAGAAGGACAAAATGAAAAACAGGTGCACCGGTTTAACTGGGAACACTGGTGGAGGCACTGGAGACATGTATGCTCAACTGTCCTTTACTAGAAGGGAGATCAAACTGAAGGAAGTACACTGCTGTATCCCAAGATGCCAATCCATTGCAATTAAGGTCCTTCACTTTTTAAAGAATTTTATTTCACAGATGCCATGGAACATATCAACATCCACAGACAGCCACAGGTGACCTCAAATGTTTTCTTGAAATGCAGTATAAATTAGTGTATAAGGTAAAGGGCAACAAGATTGGACAATACTATTCAATGTTTCAGAAGGAGACTCCAGGACTGAACTGAGTTCATTTGGTTCTCAACTGCTCCATGTAGTGATCAATAAAGAAAACAGAATTTCGAACGTGGATGCAGAAAGAGTCAAGGTGTGAACTGAGAGATGGAAACCAGAAATCTCTAAAGGTTCAGAGAGAAGAAAATGAGGTGATTTGTCCCAGTACTGGCATTAGAAGGTATCCATGTCTGAGCTAAAAGCTTATATTAGATTTTTATTGAGCCTGCAAATATGCTAAATGATTAGACTGAGGATTTACTGAGGGGATGTCTGTATAAGCTCCGAAGACCAGTATGGCCCTGAGTGAAACTGTGGCCTCTCACTGGCTTTACGTACAAGTTTAGACAACCAATCTATTGTAGTATACAATTACACTGTGCCAATAGTCTAAATAATATGAGCATCTTAGAGATGCAGAGTGGGAGAGATATCTAAAAAAATATAGGAAAGCAGGTTGAAGTAGTATGGGCATGTGATGAGGAGAGACAATGACTATGTGGGCAAAAGTGTAATAGGAATGAAGGTACAGAGGAAGAGAAAGCAAGGGAAGCCAAAGCGGAGGTGCATGGAAGAAAGCATAAAAAGATCTGAAAAAAAGGGCTTGACCTTCAAGGATTTGCAGGACCAAGCTGTTTGAAGAAGGTTGATCAAGCACATCGACCCCACAATGAAGCGGGAAAAGATGAAGAGGAAGAATATAAATAGTTTTTTAGGGTGTAGGAAGAATCCCACATAGACACAGAGAGAATGGGCAAACTCCACACAAGATGCTGGAGTTGTGAGACTTTCTTGCAGATCATCATGTAAATGCTAAGGAAATTGGTATGCCAGCTGAAGCTTTTTAGACGAGATAGTTAAAGTATAGACAGGCAGTTCGAAGCACAAGGATGAAGGTTATGTTTTCTGCCATTGAGTGCATGTGACCCTGAGCAAGTCTCTTAACTTGACTGTCCTTTAAATTGCAGAAAGGAGGAGGAAACTGTTATTCTGTTCCTTTGCAGAATCCTGGGGTGGGGATGACCGAGTTAGACACATGATAGTGTTAACGTCACATCTTATATACAATAGTTTTTACATTAGATTTTGACAGATTCCCATAAAACAGATCCTGCTACCTGGCCTAAGATGAGGCAAATGAGCTGGTTTGGACATCTAGCATGGGTAGACATCTCTTAGTTGACCTGACAAAACCTGAGAATGTCCCACATGGAGGTGGAGAATTTTGTTTGGATTGGAGAAGCCTGGTGTGACCAACCACAACAATTATAGTTTTTACCTGGAAATGGGGAGTGGAAACGAACTGACATATAAGAAAAGCTGCAAATCTTTACTAATATCAATATTACTTAAGAACTAATAAGAAATTATGTGCTGTAATGTTATTCTCATTTAATTAGAGACTGATCAATAATCCAACATCTTAAAAATAATTTCAAAGGGCAACTGTACAGGTAATTGCTGCACTTTTTCTGCTTTCTCTCCAGGTTTTTTGTTCGGTTAACACGCTGCAAAATGAAAAACCTTTTGAAATGTAGTGATGGGAAAAAAAATGGTGTGGCTTCGGCATCTTTCATTGATTACTCACCAATTAGCACTAATTAGGAATTTACTGGGATTTTATGCAGAGTTAAACAGATGCAATATCTTTGTTAAAGTATTAATTATCAACTGCATTTTAGAAGTTACGTCCCTGTAGCCCAAGCAGCTGATTCTGCAATCACATTATGGTGTGTGAAAGTACAAATGCACAGGTAAAGGAAGCACCACTACACATACAGTAAGGTGTTCTGGTACTCTTTGAAAAATGCTAACACCCTTCTGTCAGTAACTAAAAGAAACAAGGGGACAAAAGTCATATTTTTTAAGCTAATTGTTGAGATATTTAAATGATTCTTACTCAAGAGGGGGTCATGTGGATCCACTGTGACAGCTCCAGAATACTGAGCTTAAATCTCAGTCGGTATGTTGTTTGCACCTTCTCCCCATGTCTTGGTGAGTTTTACTTCAGGTACTCCAGAGATCCCAGAGATGAATGTTTTAAGTTAAATTGGCAACTCCAAATCTGCCCCTGTATGAGTGAGTGTGAGGTGTACGTCCTGTAATGGGCTAACACTTCTTCCTAAGAGGTTTTCTACTTCTTGCTTAATGTGGCTGGGACTGTAGGGAAATCAGTAAATGGGTGGATGGATTTTTTTTTTTAGTCCCAAGTGGTAATGGCAGCAAATAAAATGAGATCATGTCACTTATATAAAGCTGACAGCAAGTCACATACAATATGTGTATTTTTAAGTATTTAGGTGTTATATGCCGATCAATAAAAAGAGCTATACAGGGTACGTCATCTGAACCGGTTATTAAAATTCAGCCTTGCAGGAAACTTCGACCTCCAATCTTGGTGTCACCAGGTAGAAACAAGGTACCAGTCCATCTTAGGTCACACTAAGTAATGCCAGGCTAATTTAGAATTGTCATTCAACACAGCCTGAATGTTTTCTATATGTGGGTTTAACACTGGAGAGGTCTTTGAATAACCCACATAGACATGGAGAGAACACACAGTTCAACAAAGATCTCTGGAGCTGTGGGGCAGCATGCTAGCCTCTGTGCTGCCATAAATTATACAAAATTCAATAAAACAAATGATAATGAGGTGAAGAAACAGAGCTGGTTCACGATACCATAGAACCTACATGTTGTCTTTAATTTCCTTTATAAATACAGTGTACTGCTTCATTTTTCATGTTCCTATCTTGTTTGCACACCTTTTATGAGCAGCATATGGTATGGGATTATGTATCTTCTCTTTATTAAAAACAGCCTTAATAATTTAAACATTGGAAGCACTGATGGCTCTAAGCACATGCCTGGGGTGAAAGGTCATGACTTTGACATACCAAAGCTTTACTTGGTCAAAATGATTGACAGCACAAGGAAGTCTACTGATGCCTTTCACGTGGGAATCACAGCTTGGAGCAATTTTAAACAAACTTGTCTGCAGGAATTTGTGGGAAAACTTAATTGTGTATGTCTATTTTTTTTTTCTCGTCAGAACTTTTTTTTCCCAAACTTTGCTAAGGAAAAAAAAATATTTAACTTAAATTAAAGGAGCAGCTGTGTTTTTAGTTCTTCAAATGAGGTCATCTGATGCTCCATCACTAAAAATAACCAATCCATTGCTAAATAAGCAGAGATGGAGAGAGAGAAGATGCTTTTAAAGGTTGAACTTGTTAATCTGCAGATCAGAAAACATTCTTTTTCATTAAAAAATAAGAAGATGTGACTGCTTGCTGCATCTAAATGACACGACGTTACATAAAAGAGAAACTTCAGAAACAGACGCAGTTGTCAGTTACAGGTTAAAATATCACTATGAAAGATACTGCAGTATTAAATCTGTTATATTTTATTTTTAACCTTCAAGATAATTCTCTTGACAGGGGTGTTCTTTTGAATATTTAGTTACATTGTTGAACAATGTTCAACAGCTTACTGAATACCC
Organism: Polypterus bichir lapradei; assembly: GCA_026402145.1. Classification (NCBI taxonomy): domain Eukaryota; kingdom Metazoa; phylum Chordata; class Cladistia; order Polypteriformes; family Polypteridae; genus Polypterus; species Polypterus bichir. Next base: position 18,094,911 of record JANRMT010062829.1, read on the forward strand.
TTTTAACTCCTGGGCTCTACTGGTGCAGATTGCTTAGCGAACATCAGGGTTTGCTTTGAGGAGGCCGCAGCAGAAGACTGCGATAGAATGTAAGACCTAATGTACATGATTAAAGGAGAGACATAGAAAAAAATGTACACCATCCCTAGCAGATTAAATGCTATGCTGCCATTATGTTTTTGAGTCTGAATAGATCAGACTCATAAAGCATACTGGGAAATGAAATATAAATGAAAGTCACAAACCTAGGTGCTTTAGCACCTTTGATACAAAGCACATAATGGACCATTTAAAATGCAGCAATATAACAAGGCTCAAGTTCTTTCAGGTTGTTCAATAGTTTATGTAGACTTAATATGTTACAAATTGCCTAATAATCTGCATTCAGTCTAAAGTTGTAATGCATTGAACATAATGTGCATTTCATCACTTTAATTAGAAAAACTATATTGAATAATGGAATTAATTGATACCCACTGCAGACTTATTTTAAAGGCTGCTGTTTGGCACAGGTAACTACTAATTTGTAAAGTGCCTCTAACTATAAATAAGACTAAGACAAAAAGTGTGTATCATTTGTACTAGCGCACTACTATGAGATCATATGACATTTAAAATTTTTATTTTGTTCTCTAGAACAGTTTATTTATAAGAAGTCCTAATCAATAAACCAGAAATTTGCCAAAATCTAATAATCTGTTTAACTATTTTGGGAACATTAGATAACAGTATGAGATAATTGCATAAAAAGAATATACCATTTATCTGGCTCTTGATTGGTATAAAATGAAATGCTTTCTGACTGTATTATGCAAATTAACCTAACTTATTTGAAGATGCCACTTAGTTAGATTAGGCAGTCTTGTCACAGTCACTCAGCACTGCACGTGGCAGAATCTAGCTAGCTTGATGTAGAAAAGGACATCCATCTTGAAGTAATTATTAGTGTCAATTCCCACCTACTTTTTTGTATGAAGTATTTACCCTAAAAGTAGCACTAATTATTAAAATAGCAGCATGCCACAATGACTATTTTGCTTGTTTGATTGGATATTGTCATGTGTGTGTGCATAGGGCACAGCTTAAGTGCACTGGTGATTGCAGTTCCAAGCCTCTCCAGTGGTTGGTGCTGTGACCTAATGTCTTTTTTCTTCCTCCCTCTGCAGTCCGGAAGATTGACGGCAATAACACCACTGACATCACTTCCTGTGTCCATCTACCTGGACCTGACTTTTTCTTTCACCCAATGCTACATTTCTGAAACAATGGCAGCAAAACTCATTTAAAATCATTAAATAGAACCGATTGCACTCACAGATTTTACCATTGCACTCAAAACTCCTGTACTCTGATCTTTGTTAGATGCAGCCATGGTATTGCTGCCAGGTTTACAAATGCCTAATTTGAGAGTTGACAAACTGTTAGTACTTGGAGGTTTAGGCGTGTAACATTTATAGGTCAATATGGGAAAGTAACAAAGATTTTTAGACTTAAAAATGCAGTATATTGTCTGGTGATAACATAAGGGGATCTATGCATCTAAAAGAAAGTGTTCAAGAATAATATAATAAGAATAATAAGACTCTTTTAAAATGGACAGTAAATATTATTCTTTTTTCCATGTATTCTGGAAAATAAATGATACAGTACATCATTGGGATTCCTATAATATTTGTAATTGTGAAGAACTGGGAAACCCATTTGGCAGGTTACACATTTTTCATTTTTGTTTCATTTTTCTTATATTTTAAAAGTTATTTTCTAACTCTGTTGAACATATATGATTTTGAATGTATTTATTTGGTTTTTTTTTTTTTCATTTAAATTTTAAATCCATCACACTGCAGTTTTAAAAGCCACTATGGGTGTATAATATGTTACTAAGTAATCTTGCCTGGTTGCTAAGGACCACCTCGATGACTTGCGTCATGAAGACTCCCTATAAATTACAATGCAGTGCAGAAGCTCCTTTGTCCAGAATACAGATTTGATCATTGAACAAGCAAGGCTTGATTTAAATAGTCTGGTTTTGACTCATAGCTTTTTTTTGTCTCAACTCAGTTTTTGTATTAGTGCTTTGGCTCCAGAACAATAATAGAATTTAGGGGAGCAACTCTGCAGTTGTTGTTGAACTACAATTACAGATAAACTCTCTGGCTTATAAAACAACTCAAAAGACTTACAAAGGCTTCCTTCTGTTTGCGATTCTATTTTCAGTCTTTGAGAAAATCTGCTTATTTCTTTTTTGACTTTATTACCAAAAAAAGCACATATCCTGCTCAGCTGTTTTAAACAACACAGCAGCTGCTCTTAAACACTAATTTCCAGAAGATTATCTGGGGCTGTCAGTTTTGGGAAAAGATGGGCAGGGGGCATCCACATTGCAAAGCTGTCAGGCTGCCTTGTGTTCTTGTATATGGCATAATACTATTCATAACTTCTATCTGTCTATCTATCTATCTATCTATCTGATAAAACAATGATAAAAATTTGCGATGGGACATATGACACAAAAAGAAGCTGCCCATGACATTGCTATATAGAAAATGACAATGCCCTTGAAAAGACAGATAAACTAAACTTTATTTCTCTCCAGGGAAAATGTGGCTTCTTATAGAAGCTCATTAAATAAATAAATAAACTTTTTTTTTTCACAGTGATGCAGTGGTAGTGCTGCTGCCTCACAGTTAGGAGACCCCGGTTTGCTTCCCGGGTCCTCCCTGTGTGGAGTTTGCATGTTGTCTGCATGGGTTTCCTCCCACAGTCTAAAGACATGCGGGTTAGGTGCATTGGCAATCCTAAATTGTCCCGTGTGTGTGTCTGTGCCCTGCGGTGGGCTGGCGTCCTGCCAGGGGTTTGTTTCCTGCGCTGTGCTGGCTGGGATTGGCTCCAGCAGACCTCCGTGACCCTGTAGTTAGGATATAGCAGGTTGGATAATGGATGGATGGAAAATATTTTTGTATATTTATATATATTGTGAGACTTCCCCGGACACCACCAGTCGGAAACCACATCTTTGTAAAACACACACATTTATTTATAATAAATAAACACAGGTTTCAGTCCCGAACACCACACACAATACACACAGCAGATAATCACCACAATAAGTCCTCTTTTTGGTCCTTGGCCACCTGTCTCCTCCTGGGAGCTTTGTCCTGCTCCCGCTCCCGACTCAAGCTCCTCGATTGTATGAGGGTGGCCCCTTTTATTCCCGCCCGGATGTGCTCCAGGTGGCTGATGATGACCTTCTGGCAGCACTTCCTGGTGTGGCAGAAGTGCTTCCCTTTGCAACGAAA
>JANRMT010062829.1:18098219-18147111 GCA_026402145.1 Polypterus bichir lapradei
CCGCAATCTTGCCTGGTGTGGCGGAAGTAACAGTTCTCTGGGTCCCAGAAGGCTTGAGGCACCCTCTGGCGGGGGCCACGAGTCTAAACAGGCCAGAACCTCTTTGCTCCTCTTCCGTGGTCCTCTCCTAGTCCAGGGTGGTTGCCCCCTCGTGACCCAAAAGCTATTCATGTCCCTTTCCGGTCCTTCCAGGCGTCCCGGCCAGGTAAGAACCCCAGCAGTCTGCCACAATATATACTAGCCATCCCCCACGGCTTCACCCGCGTATTAGTGAAACAGGACAGTGAGGAGGGCCTCACCCAGCCCTCTACTCCTGACGTCACGCTTCCCCATCCCCAAAGGCCCACAGCCTCTGTCTCGGAGTAGCACAAATATATTCGTTTTGCAAGCGAACTATGATTCTTAGCGCAATGAGAGAATTCACAAAATCAACCGGAATGTTCAAGCAAGTTATAGAAAGAAAAAAGATCTAAATCCGTTAAGTAGTTCTCTCGTTCACTAACTAAGTGGAGTTAAGATTACGCTCTGAGGCAGACGCGTGAGTGGGGAGGGAAAAACCATGCGTGAGTGAGTCAATGGTATTTGGCTTTTATTTATGTAGATATACTGCATATACACACACAATATGATCAGAACACACACCAGAATGACTAAAAATGGAAACAAATTTTAAAAGGAAAAAAAAACTTCTGACTTGACAATCACAGTCACAGTGAGGCATTATGCAGGTGTATTGCTGTTGGCATGGAGGAGCCCCAGTAACATTTCCACACTTCTGCTGAATAATTCATTAGCTGAAAATGTCAGTGTGTCATGGGGAGGATGTGCTCAGAATACCAAAAAAGATGTCTTTGAATGGACTGTGCATAAATACTGGAATCAAGTAATCAAGGGCTCAGGTACTGGAAGGGATGTAGACAAAATTAACACCTTGAATGCCATGAATCCAAATTCTGTAAATAGATGTTTCCCTCCCACTACCACTTTCTTTCAATGATCAGACTCCCCACTCCATCCCTACTACATCGCAGACTCCAACCATGTCAACTGGAATGACCAGTGACCATCAGTGTGGACTGTTCGTAACTGAAGACCAAGTAAGGAGACAGCTGAGGAAGCTACAAAGAGGAAAAGCTACTGGACCAGATGGAGTCAGTCCTCAAGTTCTTAAGACCTGTGCTGACCAGAATTGTGGTGTCCTCTGTCACCTGTTCAGTCTGTCCCTAATGCTTCAGAAAGTGCCTCTGCTGTGGAAAACACCCTACATTGTTCTTGTTCCGAAGAAGGCTGACATCCCTTCACCTAATGACTACAGACCAGCGGCACTCACGTCTCACATCATGAAGACCTTTGAAAGTTTCATCCTGTACTATATGAGTCCATTTCTGGCAGACCACCTGGACCCACTGCAGTTTGGATATCAGACAAAGATTGAAGTGGAGGATGCAATTATCTGTCTGCTCTAAAAGACTTATTCTCACCTGGACAAAGTTGGCAGGCAGCACTGTGAGGATTATGTTTTTTGATTTCTCCAGTGTTTTACTTTGCAGCAACATAAAGTAAATGCCTTGCAAAAAATCTGATTTTGATTCTAGTTTTGTTTTTTGAATTTAGCATAATCCCTTTAATTTTGAACTCTTGTCTAATTATGTTTTGCCTTCTTTATGACTATAATCTTAAAAAAACTTCTCTACAAACACTGAGACTGAAATTAAACAATAGTTTCCATCAAGATAGATGGAAAAAATGACATTAATGACAACAGTCAACCTAATGAAGACTTCACATCATTCAGAAAAATTTGAGGCTCAGTGATTTTTCCTTTAATTCTCTCTGCATGGTCTTTTGTGGTGTGCTGTTTGCACAACCTGAGAGAGTTTGTAAAGTGTACTTACCACATATGCGGCCTTTATGGAGTTCTATTCTACTTAAATTCTACTAATTCTGCTTAAATGCACACACACTCTTCCTTCAATCAGTGACATTTATTATTACAAGGCCAGCTGTGTGATTAAACTCAGGCATATGCTCTTTTGATAAATGACATGTTAAATCTTCAAAAATGTCAAATCTAAGGCTCAGATTTATATCTAAGAAAACATTTTCTTAAAGTTAGCCATTAGCTTTAAGGAGTCATTCTTAAGAGGAAATTCACTAAACTCATCACCTCTGATTGTTCCTTCTGTGTCCATTCCTTGTACACGTGTCACGTGAAAACATCTGCTTGGTTCCAATCTACCACCATCCCTATTAAAGACTGAAATGACCAGCCATACACTGCAACTAATCGCAAACAATTACCTTCAGTGGTCAAATCCCTTGGCACAACTCTTCGCCTATAGTGTGGTTGTATAAGCGCACCTTGTATGTTCAAAAATGGTGAAAGAACTGTTTCAATTCATCAGAAAAGTACCTGGTGATGAACTGCTGTTCCAAATAATAGGGGACAAATAGCCATTTAAGATGAGCTAATAGAAGCTGAAAAATATTTGATGACAGAACTTTTACAGATCTATCCAGCTCCTTACAAAAGAATGGTAAGGCAAAATAACCATTTTTAGAAGTGTGTTAGAAGTTTTGTAAATTAACTTATCCATTTTATTTTAAAAGTTAAGCTTGTCTTAAAAGGAATGACTGGAATGTTTCCTGCACACATGCTTTGATGCTGCCATGTATATTCTGAAATATTTAGGTCAGTTTTTACAACTTGAAGAATATGCACATAAGTTCATATTTAATACTATTTGTTTTATTATTATATGGAAAACGTGGTATTGCACATGAATGTAATGGTGTTGCAGTGGTTACTGACACCTCTACAGACCTGGGTTCCATTTCCAGTTCACTGCTCTGCATATTTTTGTTTGCCCATTGTGACTTTGTTGCCATTGGTTTTCTGAAGCTGCAGTTTAAGTTAAATGGTGAGGCCTTATGGGTGTTTCTGAGTGTTCCCTGCAAGGATTATTCTCGAAAAGATAAGATCTGGCTTTATGTGTTGTGGTAATGAAGAATGAATGGAATTGTGCTTGGAATTGCTGTCGAATATGAAGCCAACAATTTCTCAGAGTGTTTCAGTTTAAATAAGGTAAGGAGAATCAATTTTGGGAATTACTGACATGCTTCCCCAGTAACATACACACTGAGGTCAGGCCACTTCATAATTCCCAGATCACCAGGTGATACTGGACAAAAATACCAAAAGACAGCCTTGGGGCCAGGAACCAAAAACCAATGGAAAGAATTTCCTTTACATGTGGAGGGTCACTACCAGCAGATTCCAGATCTGTCATGCCTGGAGATTGCTGAAGATGTGTTAGAGAACTTTTTTTCTTTGAATCCTTTCTTAATCATCGGAATTATACTGACATCCTAATATATTTGACATTTTTACCCACTGGAATGTTCAGTGTGGCACAGCAGTTAGTGTGGTTTGCTCACATATCTGATCCAATTTCATAAATAGGAGTCAATTATTTCTGTTAATTCAACATACATTTTTGGTCTTCATTTTCATTTAGTCACTTTTGTAGAATTCTTAAATGGCTGCAATCACAATTTTTAATTGTTTCTGTTTTTTCTAATGAGCTGCCAATTAACAATTATTTTCAAATAACAACGAAACCAACAGCTCACCAGCAATCTTTATCCCATTTAAACCTTTATGTGTTCATCTTAAAGTATTTGTTTCAATAAGACATTTAGAAATGAATGAGGTGTTGAAAGTGAGGTATCAAAAATTGCAAATTTGCTGTGGTTCACAAAGGATGTGAACAATGTCCTCACAAACATAAAATGAATGAAAGTGTAAATATCTGATTAGGGAAAAAGTCATGGAATTAAAGTAATAAATGTAATTTAATTAGAAGCATCTTTGGAGTAAAAATTTAAAAGCTATTGAGCAAGTTTGGGACCAAGGCTGAGGACCACTGGTCTAGACATTTGACATTTCTCAAAATTTAAAAATTTCCTTGTGATATATTCTTGACCAGCATTAATGTGGTTTATAGTTATCCTGTCATGATTGGGTTTTATGCTATGATTTAGTATAATTTTATTGTTGTATTTGAGGTTATTGAAGTTTAGGATTCTGTTCAATTTATTATTTGCCTAAATTTTGTAATGATTCAGATATTGTGTTTTGTTTTGCTACGTCTTGGATGCCATTTTAGGTCCTCAGTCACCATCATTTTGTAATGCCACTGTTAAGTCCCCTTCACCGCATTTCTAAGAATGTGGCCTATGAGGTCATGACTTGTGCTTAATCGACGTGACGGGATAAAAGGACAGCTGGGAAGCCATTTCTTTATCCAGTCTGTGCCAAAGTTTTCAAAAAAAGCTGTATACAAAATGTCTTACATGTTACTTTCAGCTTTGACCACTTGCTTGTTCGCTCCACCTCAAATCAAAAGTCTCGTACACTTTTTATTTTTCTATGCGCATCTTCTGGTTGTGCTCAAAAAGTTTATCTGCCAGTGTGCTGTCAGAACAGATCTGCTGTGTAAAATAAATTATATAATCATTGATTATTTGATTGATTGTTGAACAGAAAACAAACCAATCTAGTCACCTATTTCATCATACTTTTAAAATCTAATCTTAAAGTCCTGTGCTTTATGGTTGAACTAAAAGAACTCCTTAGCTCCTGTGAAAAGCTCTAAAAACACAGAAATTTCCAAAGAAGTAAATCTTTGGCTGGCACTCTGTGGAAAATACAGGAAGATGTTCGAAGGAAGTCTTGCCAAAAAATTAGAAAGCTTATCCACTAACTCATACAAAATATCAGCCTTTCTTTCATCTCCATATCAGCTTCAAGCTTAGCTGCTCCATAAGAATAGGGCACCCTATGGCCACCATCAACAATCCACACATGTGACAAAAAATGATTGTGCCCAATTTGTATAAAAACTGGCATGCTAAAAAAATGATGATTGAGTAGGAAATGATTCCAAATCAAAGCACAGGCACTTTTATTGCCTGAGAATGTGTCTACAGACATTAGTTGTTAATAGGCAGTAAAACTTAAATTGCTGACTGCACAAGTGACTATACATGAAGGCGTGATGTTAATTATGCATTGTGTTATTGCTCCAGAGAGGAGGAAATGGGCTCTAGAGAGCTTGGTGTAAACTTTACTTGACGTCCCAAAATGTCCCATGCATGATTTTTATGATACAGATCCTAGGATGTAAATGGCTAGAGAGTTGCTCTGACACCACTTAGACATTCCCAGAAATGGTATCCATATGTGGTCAGGCAAGTCTGTTGTGAAAAGGGCGACACATTCTCCTCATTGCATTACAAAGTTGAACTTCAATTACGAGGCAGTAGAGAGGTTATTATTAACCATATGTGGCCGTGTCATAATGCAATGTAAAATAGTTTAATTAGTTCCATTATATTTTATTTTGTTGTGGAGTGTGAACTTCATCAAAACTTTACAAATTGAAAGTAATAACTTAGGGAACAGAAGTGTGGTGTCCAAAGTTTCTTCTAATCAGACGCATCTTGAATACCTCCTGAGCACTTTCACACTTTCTCTCAAAGCATAGTGGATGCTCAAGAGAGTAGAATGTGTTTAGTGCTCTCTGTAATGTTTGTGAATGTTCTTGTGCAAACTTTGTAATATGCATATACTTTTATTCCTTTTCTTTCATAAAAAAGGAGACCCTTTGTAACGCTGTAACATTTGTTCAATACGTTGTTATTTTAATATTAATCAAAGTTTTAAGAGAGAGACTAACTTTTTTCCTGTCGCTGTTGTTATGCTTTTCATTGGAATGGAGAGCTGTCAGTGTATGTATTTTGTATTAATACTGCCCCATTCTACTTTTGTATAAAGGTACGATTAGTTACGATTTTCTTTTGGGGTTGTGTAAGATTGGTTTAATTGATATTAAAGGGGTTTTGAAGGTTTTGTTATTCTTGGGAAGCCTCTCTATGGACTTTAAATGTAGTGTTTATTGAACTTTTATGTTTCAAAGAATGTAATTATTTTGTATATACATTATTTATAGTATATCCCTATATTATGCTTTATTTTATGGATAAAAATAGTTCACAATATTTCCTTTTTTTAATTCATATTCTTTAAACTCATATCTTGCTTTTTTGTTCTGTTTATATGTTTGGTTCTACTGTGTTATCGTTAAACAAAATGGAAGTGACAGTAACTAATGTAAAAATAAGGAATTTGTAATGAATAATGATCAGATTTATTGTGTAATAATATAATAATGTATAATATAATTGTGTAATGGTATAATAAATAATATAATTATTGTAATAATATAATGTATAGTGTGGAAAAAAAGTATAGTGGATGCTTGAGACAGAACAAAGAGCATTCTACTTTTGCTAACTGAATAAACGGGTTACTGTTCATGATCCTGGATGTCCATGGTTCTTCATTCCATTGAATTTCGATTACTGCCAAACAGTCGTTTACACATAGGTTGCATATTGTGACACCTGCCATTCCTGCACTCAGACACTTTAGGATGTTTTATGATCGTCCTTGTCATCTGCTGGTTTATATCTCAGCCCCAAGGGAGAAGCTAGATGCTTACTAAAGATTACCTCATACTTGTTCACAGTGGCTGCTTGGGACCAACCTCAACACATACACAGTTGGCATTAACAGTCAGTGGCAGATTTAACACATAACATGTCTGCATTACCTAAGGTATAACCTGGAGACTGATGAAGAACATCACCTCTCTTTAGATGACACAGATCTTTGTTGTACTGTAGATCCAGTTTCATTAGTAAAGGTATCCAAACATTCTTCCCCACAGATACTTTATAAGAGTTTTACTCTTTCTGTTGTTATTATCTATACTAATAAACGGCAAAGCCCTCACTCACTCACTCACTGACTCACTCACTCACTGACTGACTGACTGACTGACTGACTCATCACTAATTCTCCAACTTCCCGTGTAGGTAGAAGGCTGAAATTTGGCAGGCTTATTCCTTACAGCTTCCTTACAAAAGTTGGGCAGGTTTCATTTCGAAATTCTACGCATAATGGTCATAACTGGAAGCTGTTTTTCTCCATTTACTGTAATGGAGATGAGCGTGAAACCCGTGGGGGCGGAGTTTCGTGTGACATCATCACGCCGCCCACGTAATCACGCAGTAGGTAGAAAACCAGGAAGAGGCCCAAAAAGCGCTGAAGAAAACATGCATTATATAATTGCAAAGGCAGCGAAACAATAAGAAGCGAGCAAGTGACATATACAACCATATTCATGAGTTCTGCTACTTCGGAAACAAAGCACGATGTAAACCTAAACTTTAAATTAAGTTCATAGACAGGCTGCCGCTAGCGTTTGTAATTTAGTGCCTGCCCATATAAGGCCGTCCGCAGCGGCAATCAAATAGAAACACTGCCACGGGTAAATATTCACGGGTGAAGGACTGTGCTTATGCAGAGGAAGATGAGATGGTCAGGGTGGTGTTTGGCACAAACTCAGCGAAACTGCGAGAGAAAGTTTTAAGTGCCGGGACTTAGGTAACATTAGATACAGCCATGGACATAGCACGACATGGCACCAGCACAGCTGGGAAACTTCGATGCATGTACACCGAGCGGCTCACGTGAACTGACGCAGTGCACAGACAAAAAGCAACAGTTCCAAAGAGCGCTGAACAAAAACCGAATTACACAATTGAAAAGGCAGCAAAAAAATATGAAGCGTCTGATACATACAAGCATATTATTCATAACTGCAGCTACTGCAGAAACAAAGCACACGGTGGAAAAAGTGAATGTCCCGCTAAAGGAAGACAGTGTTAAAAAAAAAACCCGTGCATGCAGTGTGTCAGGTCTCAGATAAAGAAGAAGACGAGCTGTTTATTAATGCAGTAAGAAACTAATCTTTTTCATACCTTCTTTAACACACTACGTCTCCGCTGCGATACGCGGGTATATATATATGTATATATATACCCCGATCTACATACTCGAATAATGAATACTTTATTCGCCATCAATGATTGTTTTGGTAAAGCCATACTCAGTGTATTCATTAGATGAACGGTAAAAAAGTAAGAGCGAGGGGAGGGTGACTTATTGAGGCATGCAGGCAAAACCACAATAGCACGCGGGCTCGATGTACGAAAAAATATATCTTTTCAAGTTCTATTTAGTCCATATGTGTCAAACTCAAGGGCCACGGGCCACATCCGGCCCGGCGTGTAATTATATCCGGCCCGCGAGATCATTTTATATACTGTATTATTGTTATTACTGGCCCGGGTATATGAAGCGCTGGTAACACAATAAACTACAGATCCCATAATGCAGCGCTTCAGCTGCCTTGCCGAACACTTACCGCGTTAATCAAGTCTAGCTTATGACGCAGCAAGTTATTGCGAAGCTAGCCCACACGATGCTGAAGAGAAAAGTTGATTCTGAAAATAGAGCCTTTAAAAACCGATGGGAGGCTGAGTATATGTTTACTGACATTGCCGGTAAACCCGTGTGTCTCATTTGTGGAGCTAATGTGGCTGTAATTACAGAATTTAATCTAAGACGGCACAATGAGACAAAACATCAAGATAACCTGAAAGACCTGAATGCAATGCAGAAGATACAGAAAGCAGAAGAATTAAATAAGAATCTGACACTTCAGCGGACGTTTTTACCCGTGCACAATCACAAAGTGATTTCAAGTGAAGCTGCTTTTATGGGAGACACAAATGCACCAGTGCAACTTGCCCCACTTTCCCTGTTGCCAAGTAATGTTGAACCAAGTTGTCAGTACGGTGTTCCCAAATACGCACTTTGCTGATAAACTGAGCGCACTGAGTTTGCACGGCGCTTTGGTGACTTTGAAGAACAAAAAAAGTCCGTCTACATGCGGCTCGAACCTTGTGCATGTTTGGTAGCACATATCTGTGTGAGAAGCTCTTCTCAGTGATAAAGACTAACAAAACAGCACACAGGAGTCGCCTCACTGATGAGCACCTGCAGTCCATCCTGAGAATCTCCACAACACAGAATCTCACACCAAACATAAACGAACTTGTTGCCAAAAAAAGATGCCAGGCATCCAGCTCTAAAATGACATATGAGCAAAGACAACTGAATGATTTGATTTGTTATTGCTGAAAGGAACACATTTTATTTATATTTCCAGGTTTTGTTATGCAGCATGTTCATATTTGAATTTGTATAATTTTGACAGGATATATTTTTATGGAGAGCAAAATCTTTTGGGATATTTAAAATCTAAGTTTATTTTTTATATAAATTTACATAAGAGTAAAGAAATTTGAATGTTTGTTCTTTTAACGTTTACTTTATTTCTAACTTGTATAATTTAGACAGGATATATTTTTATGGAGAGCAAAATATTATAAGTTGTTTAAGGTTTGAGTTGATTTATTCAGGAATAATATTCCTGTCTGTTTTTACCATTCCTATCAAAGATATTTCTGTCGACTAAATAAAAATTCTTTCTATTTAAAATTTAAATAGAACTTGAACAAATACGATAGTTCATAATATCCACGCAGACTTGCACGTAAGAGCGGGAGTTATCCGTTTTAACAAGCAGCGTATTGCACTGATACGAAATAGCTGTGTGTGTATATATGTAGATACGTATGTATATGTATATATATGTTTATATATGTGTGTGTGTATGTATATATATATATGTATTTGTGTGTATATATGTGTGTGTATGTATGTATGTGTGTATGTATATGTATGTGTATATATGTAGATATATATATATGTATGTATATATGTGTGTGTGTATATATATGTGTATATGTATAGATATGTATATATATATGTTTATGTGTGTGTGTAAATATATATATATATTTATATATATATATATATATGACAGCAACACTCATCACTCACAACAGTGACAAAACAATTACATTGACAATCATGTTACGTTATTTTCAAAATGTTTCCTTTTCTTTTTCATTGCTTCTTTAACACACTACTTCTCTGCTGCGAAGCGCGGGTATTTTGCTAGTTATTGTATAACTGTTCGACCAATACATTTCTAAACTTGCTGGCTTATAAAGACCAATAACATAGCCTCTATGATGAAGCTCAATAAGTTGTTAGGTCCACTGACAAATCTCTTGGTGAAGCATACACTGTGTGTTATACCAGGAGCACAAACATCCTGAGATCATCTTGATTCAACCCTGTTTAGTTACATGGCAAACCACCAAGACCACTAAGGTACATTTGGAACCTCTAGAGTGAGTGCACTGGTATTCCTAAAAGTAGTTCAAGACCAGCGGCACGGTGGCGCAGTGGTAGTGCTGCTACCTCGCAGTTAGGAGACCTGGGTTCGCTTCCCGGGTCTTCCCTGCATGGAGTTTGCATGTTCTCCCTATGTCTGCGTGGGTTTCCTCCCACAGTCCAAAGACATGCAGGTTAGGTGGATTGGCGATTCTAAATTGGCCCTAGTGTGTCCTGTGGTGGGTTGGCACCCTGCCTGGGATTGGATTTGTGCCCTGTGCTGGTTGGGATTGGCTCCAGCAGACCCCTGTGTTTGGATTCAGCAGGTTGGAAAACGGATGGATAGTTTAAGACCAAATCACATCAGAGATCTGATGATTCTTGAGTTAATGTAGAATTTAGGCAAGGTCTCAGAAGGGAGCGAGAAACATGTGATATGAGAAAGGGTGAGTATTTTGATGAAGCACCATATGCCAGACGTGGAAACTCCTGTGGAGGCAGGCCATAGACAGGCAGCAGAGACAAAGCTAGCGAGGCGAGATTATGTTGGTTTAGACATGTGCAGAGGAGAGCTGCTGGGTATATTAAGAAAAGGATGTTAAAGATAGAGCTACCAGGCAAGAGGAAAAGAGGAAGGCCTAAGAGAAGATTTGTGGATGTGGTGAGAGAGGACATGCAGGTGATGAGTATGACAGAGCAAGATGTAGAGGACAGGAAGATATGGAAAAAAGGTGATCCACTGTGGCAACACCTAACAGAAGCAACCGAAAGAAGAAGAAGAAGTTTTCCTACCACTTCTCAATTATGTGCTTGTTATCTTAATTGGTTACCATCATTTGGCAATGCATTTGAAAAAAGGCAAATAAAAAGTTAGGTTATATTGTAAAAACTGTTGAATTTAAATCAAGGGATGTTGTGTTCAGACTATGTTAAGCACAAATGAGACCACATCTGGAGTGTTGTGTGCAGTTCTGGTCACCTAAGAACAAGAAAGACATACTGTAGTAGCACTTGAAGCTGTACAGAGGAGAGCAACCAAGTACACCCCAGGACGTTAGGACATGTCATACTCTAATAGACTCAGACATTTAAACCTGTTCAGTCTGGAGCAGAGAATGCTGTATGAGGACCTAAGCCAAGTCTTCAAAATCCAAGATATTCATGAAGTTGATCCAGAATTTTTTTTTCAGTTTAATGGTGAATCATATACTTGAGGACACTAGTGGAAATTAAGAGGAAGAGCATTTAGAACTGAAGCTAGGAAGCAATTCTTTATGCAAAGGGTTTTGGGAATCTGGTACAAACTACCAAGACATGCAGTTAAAGAAGAAACCTTGACAGCTGGAAGAGATATTAGGACAGCTTCGCTATTAGGTAAACAAACAAGCTTGATGGACCGAATGGCCTCCTCTTGTTTGTCAAATTTCTTATGTAGGAGTGAGAGGGGGTATGGCGTGAATGTGTTCTACAAAGCAACTGGGCCTCCATCCACAACTGCTGAAAAACCGTGTACTGCTAATATGGCCCCCAATCCCATAACTAGGAACTGAATTAAGTAGGTTTAATTATGGATGGATAGTTTTCTCATTTGTTCAATAACACAAATGCTACTAATGTCTCTATGTAAAGTGAATATTGATCAATTAGTTTACGCAGGTCTAACATTCTGTATCCCATTAGACGAAATTTGTTTCCAGCTGTCTGTGCTTTTCATATCTTATGTGTTTTCAGACCCTGTGTCCATAATTTTAACCCAGACCATGTTTTGACCTTTTAATGCCCGGGTTTTATGTCCTCCTGCAGAACTCACAACTTTAAATATTTATGTTGTGTCTCCTTACTAGTAAAAGATTCTCCATGTCCATTTACTGGCGCAAAGTCATCATGTTGGGCTCTTTGACCAAGAATGAAATAATGAAAACCACTCTGCTGCATGAACAAATGTTTCTTAACATCAGTGTACGATTTCCTTAACCAGCCTGTAGCTTTGCTCTCTTGTCTTCATCCACAATGCCCTGCACTTTGACTTCAGGTTGGCCATTTCCTTCACACTTCTAAATAAGAGCTGAAGAGCAAAGTGAAACTGTTCATGGATATGCAAGGTTGTTGATGAAGAGAAGTAAACCTGCAAGCCCCCGAACTATCAAGGCCTGCAATGCAGAGAACGTGCATTAGCTACTTCTTTCAGGAATCAATCAAGCACTACCCCTTGTTATTAAGTGTCACTTTAATCGTTGTGTAAAGCATGGAAGTGAATGTGAATGACAAATCCTGTAATTATTACGTGACAGACAGAAATTTTAAACAACTTGAAAAAGAAAAAAAAACGGAATCTCTTGAATGACAATCCACTTTCAAGAAGCAGAACATTATTGTTCATTAAAAGAAATGATCGGCACGTGCAGAAGCAGAGAATCAGGAATCGGAGAAGAAAACTGTGTCAGCTGATGGCAACCGCAGGATGGCAAACAAATCCAGAATGTTTCTTGCTCTCTCAGATGGGAAGATTTGGGGTTTCAGACTTCTCACCCACTCCCTGTAAGGTTGCCTCTCACCCGGGCAGCTAAGCTGGAGCCGCTCTGTATACAGAGACAGGCTCTGCTCGCTCTCGCTCCCTGCCTTCCTAACATTAATAACAGTCTCAGTCCTAACTCTGGCACATTCAAGGATAATTGCCCCTGACAAGAGGGTGAATCATCAGCGAAGACTTGATAAGCATTACACAGAGATGACAGCACGCAGAAGTGTATTAGCAACGCCATGACATATCACATTACTGCTGTGAATATAATAAAGCAGGATACTAAACACTGTGGCAGCTTAAAGACAAGCCATTTCTTAACTCTCCTGTGGGGCCATTATGTCTCATTTACTGGCACTGATAAGCCTCTCCCAACTGTCACCTTGGAATAGAGACACACAGCTCATTAACCATCCGTTTGCCAAGTTTGTGCAAAGGCCTTAAAACATACGGCGGTGTACTGATGGACAATTTGCTATTTTTAAGGGATAAATTGGAATATGAACATTGTGAATTGCCCTCCATCTTTCCATGTAACCTTAAATAAATGCCACACTATAGGCATGGCTACATAATAGTAGTTTCCTCTAGTATCCCATGGCAGGACTATATAAGCAGTGTCCTAGGCCGCATCTCCAAAGACGGGGCATTTGAGCATGGAGCCAACCCGTCGGACTGGCAGTTGGTGTGTCTGGTCTTTGGTGCAACTGTTTCAATGAGTACCGAATGACACCCAATATTAGGTGAAATGCTGGAGTTTGATCCAGATCTAACTTGTGATATTGTGTATTTAAAAGCACTCTCATTTTAAAGATATCGTAAAGTGTTGAGAACCCTCGAAATGAATAAGTGCATACATGATAAGAACATATCAGGTCCTGTCACATCTGGGGCACTGCACTGGAAGATTCTTATTAAACAAAAATTAAGCTTTAGTATATCCAGCCCGTCAACAATTTGAGCTAACGATTTCCCTGTTTAATGCATGGCACTCCACATGTAATCATTTAAGGTTTAGAGCAGCATACAGGTCAGTCCCTCCATTTTCTGACGTGCTTAAGGCCATGTCACATTCGTCAATTTTTCAGTGACAGTCTTCATATACTGTACATAACCTTAGCGAGTCGGAGGCATTTGGTGATGTGCTCCCATGATCATCAATTGCCTACTGCTGACATAACCAGCGACTCACTCCAACAAGACCACAACAGGTTTTATTGTGACTTTAGTCATAGGGGTGAGTTCTGTGTGCATGAGAGCTGATAACCAATGAATGCTGTGATGAAATAAACAAGACAAGAAGGCTTGAAAAGAGTTGGGGAATTGCCCCGTATAATGTCCAGAAGATATGCAAACAAATCGCAGTTATTTCGATCAAAAATCAGAGACATTTGATAACATGTAGCAGTAAGTAGGTCAGGTTTATAGACAAAATGGAGGCCAGTACAAACCTTGCTTGGGGTTAAGCAGCAAAAATCAAGTGAAGTCACAATGGCAAAATGCAGAATGCTAAAGCAGGAAGGTCCTGCCAGGCTCCTTCTTTTATTTCTTTATCCCTCTAATCACATGATAACAGCCCAATTATGATGGGTAAGTAACAGATGAGGATGGAAAGGGCCAGGGGTGGAGACCAGGCTAATATTGACAATTACTTTTCGACTACCTTATATTCGACTACCTTATATTCACCCCCCCCCCCCCCCCCCAAAACACACACACACACACACACCTCATGTCTATTCCATTATAGAGCACTTTCATGAACTCACCTTTAAATGCTTATTTTGTAAATTTCTGTGATGCTGTGCCTTGATTCAATTGTCTTTAGCCCCCTTTCTCATAACCTGCCCAAAGCATCCCCATCATAGAATTGGCTGTGCAGTGTGCCCCCTGGCCCTGAAAATGAAAACCCCCCATCCCACTGTGTATTCGAATACCACATCTACTACTGTCAGGGCCATTCCTATAGTGCTCTACCCCTGTCATCAGTTTCACTCTCAATCCCTTTAGTCTCATTTACTCTATTCAAACCTACCACTAGTGAAAAACTCACAACAATATTAGCTGAGGGGTTTATCCATATTTTTGGGTCAATGAGAAGAGAGCATATCACAGAAGCATTGGGCTCAGGGCAGAAAACCAGCCATGGATGGGAGTGTCAGTCCAAAGTCCAAAAAAAAATCCACTCAAAAGACTGCGTCTGAAGTAGAACACTGAAGCTCAAATGTAGCTGCGCTTACCACTGTGTCATTACCCTACTCTAATAATTTGTACTATATTTTTATCCAGTTTTAATTGCTATACTTTGCAATTACACAAAGTAGAAAAAAGGATTCAAAAATTAATGATAATAGTGCTTCAGTTCTGTTTAATGTAAGCAAAGAAATTTTACAAGTTTGAACACCTCAACCTCATCAACCTCATAAGCTCAGAGCTTAATTAAAGAAGCTAAACCAATGGTGCTGTAAGAAGAATGGATTCACACACACACATACAGTATATCCACACTGTCACAAATGTGCACCAGAGGATCACCTTCCAGGCTAACCTAAGCTAAGGTATGTGGTACCACCCTGGGATGAGAGGAGGTGCTGTTGCTAACAGTCTTGTCTCCGTTTTAACTCCGGTAGAGTTACATTTCAGACCTGAGAGCTCAACTATCAGGGATGACTCCAGATCAACACTCTTTTAAGATCGCCACTAGAGGAGAACAGAAAGCCAACTGTTTGTTGTAGCACCATCTTGCGCATGTTTTCATGTACTTTTCTTTTATTTGAATGAAAACTATGTTTGCCCCAGATATTTTTGGACTCGCTCTGCCTCATCACTCACCCCGCTACAATACATAGTTTCTCAAACCGATGTGATTCATTTCAGAGTCAAGGTAGGCCTGTCTCAGCAGTACTGGGCAATAAAATATCCTGAACAGACCAGTACAACACCGAGCACATGCACTCACACACCCACTCACACTCACAGGGGGTCCAATTTAAAATCATCAAAAGACCCTCTGTGTCAGTGAGAATACTTGTGTTGTGTTGTTAAATCAGTCACAATCAGATGTTATTGTACATTTAATTATTTTACCTATCCACAGTCTGTCTAATGGGAGTGCAACCTTTTCCTGAAGATGTGCACCATGTAATACTAACAATTACTAAGCTCAGGATTCTGAATACAAAGGTTATCTTTGAAAAATTGTCTTTTCGTAGTCAGCTCATGATGATCAAGAGCCAATTGACTCGTCTTACTCCATCTTGTGACTCAGAGATCCACTGTCTATCCCAGTAGCACTGAGTGCAGGATGAGGACCAACCTTAAATGTGATGCCAGTCCATGACAGACATTCTGAAGCCCAAATAATTAAATTCTGGTTCAATTTTATGTTTAAATTCATATCAGAGTCGTGCAGCTATCTTGAGAAAACAGGACTTTTTTTTTTTGCTTTTGGTGGAATTATGCACACGTGATGTATGGATTTTCATTCCATAGATGTTGTGGCAGGTGGCTGGGTGTGGTTACCAATCAGCCACCTACTTAAGGAGCCGCCGCCCGGCAATCAAGGCTGGAGTCAGGTGAGGAGGAGGACAAGGTCGTGGCAGTGGAGGCGAGGAGAGGCCCGTGTGTTTTGTGTGAAGACAGTGGCTAGTGAGAGCCTGGACTTTGGGTGAAGGAAGTGGCTATTGAGAGCCTAGACTTTGGGGAACTGGGGGGTTGGTGGCGGTGCACTTTTGTAAATACTGTAAATAAACGTGGTGTGATGGATCAAACGGTGTCCGCCTGTGTGTGTCCGGGCCGGTATACTTCACAATGTGTACTACATTAATACATTTTTGTAAATTGGCTGAGGGTGGCACGGTAATGCAGTTGTTAATGTTCCCATTTCATAAATCTGCTGTCTGGGATTGAAATTCCATGTCTGAATGTTGTCTATATATAGTTTGCATGTTCTCCCCATGTCTGAATGGATGTTCCTTTGGGTGCTCCAGTTTTCATCCCACAATCCTAACTACATGCTATTTTGGTCAACTGTCAGTCATAATTGGTCCAGGTGTGGGTGTATATGTAAAGGCCATGTCACATTAGATGACTTTTCCAGAGATTTTTAGAACGTAGTCTTTATTTACATAATCTTAGAGAGTGAAGGGCAGTTGTCTAGTGTAACATACCCAGTGGCCCACTCCAACTATAGTCAAAGGGGTGTGCTCTGTGTGTATGAAATCCGACAAGCAATAAATGCTTATCCAGAAATACAATGCATATAATGCAGCGATGAGGTGTTTTGGATCTTATGAACAGAGGAGAAGCTTATCTGTTTGTTACCTTGTGTTTTACACCCCACGACTGAACGGAATAAAGAAACTGCAGCTGACCTCTCCATAGCTGTCAACCCTCTATATAGAACTGGCTCTGCCAGGCAGCGTGTCAATGGTTGCCAGAAAAAAAGGGCAGGCATGGCTATTCTAGAAAGTCAACACGTGGTCATGTATTTTGACATGCCCACTGATTTTCATTTGTTCAAATTGCCATCATCCAGCAATAAGACCAACAACTGTAGTCAGCAAGTCTGACTTACCCTATAACTAGAAGCGTGCAACGTGACAATTGGCTTAAGTGGGCCGCATCATAAACTTCCACAAATTGCAGTGCTGTTTACTGATCTGTGTCCAGGGCTGCTGGGATAGGCCCCATGAGATCCTGTTCTGGATTACGCTTGTTTGAGAATGTAATGATATGATGTGATACATTGGCTGAGTGAATGTGCCCTGTGATGAACTGGTGGGGTTGGATTCTACCTTCCTCAGTTTGATAAAATAAGCTCTAGTTTCTCTGAACTGGGTGTTAAATAATGGATGGATGCTTTGTGTTATTCTCATTGTACCACAATACAGTACATATATGTGTAAAATCATCCTTTCTGCTGTCGGAGATGGCTGAGGAGGCGACCCGGCCAGGACGCGCAGAAGGACCAGAGGAGGGCTTGCGCCTTCCCCAGACCATGTGGGGGCGACCGCCGTGGTACCTTTGGGGGCCACAGGTACAGAACTTTGAAGCTCAACCCTGTAGGGGCCCGTGGTCACCGCCAGGAGTCGCCCCTATGCTTTTGGAGCCCTGAACCTCAGCACTTCCGCCACACCCGGAAGTGCTGGGGGGAAGAAGAGCAGGGACACCCGGAGTGCTTCCGGGGATGCAGCCGACACTTCCGCCACACTGGGGCGTGTCAGTGGAAGATTGCCGGGAAACACCTGGAGCACATCCAGGTGATTATAAAAGGGGCTGCCTCCCTTCATACAATGGCTAGAGTCGGGTGGAAGATGGACGAGGTGACAGAGGCATAGTGTTGGTTGTCCAGGACTTTGGGGACTTTGGGGTTTGTGACACTGTTGTACATTGTAGAATGAAGAATAAACGTGTGTTGGGTGATATTGACGTGTCCACCTGTCTGTGTCCGGGCTGGCTACCACACTGCATACTGTTCGGTAGTAAAACAAGTAAAATGACATTTCTTTGTCTGAACTGACTAAGGTAACTTGGAGAGATGACCCCACAATACCAATCCTTTCACTTTGGGTGCTTTTGGAAGCTGGCTGTCCTGAAATCAGCTGCTGGTGGTTTCTTTTCTAATACGTAATGGTCAGATCCTTTCTGTACTTATCATTTCATTTTCACCTTTATCTGATGAAGCCTATTTATAAAGCAGCAACACGTTTTAATTGGATTAGCTGTATTTAGTCAGCTCCATTATTTCATTTGATGTCAGATTTTTGGAAATAATGCTTTTTCATAGACCAGAGCAATTGGACAAGCAACTTGTCACTAAGAACAGAACTGAGATCTAGTCCTTGGAAATCTGTCGTGCTTTGCAGGCAATAATCAATTTTTCATTTTAGTCCAGCCATTTTTACTTCCTCAGCATTTCACAGGTGACAAAACCACCTCACATGTGACGGCTTTTCATCGGAAACAAATAACATTCACACATCATAATGCCTTTAGCACTTTGATTGATGGGTAAGGCATGTTGAAGACATGGCATTAAAAGAACAGCCACGAGGATGCCCACACGGCAATGGGTTTGAGGGTATTAGAGAATTACTGTGTCCTAGATAAGTGCTAAATAAGTGAGAAATATGGCCTACTGAGGGAGCAAAAGCATCTATCTACCTAGTGATTTTTTTAATGTACTCAGTCCATTGAAGGGTGGTGGAGCAACTGGAGCCTATCCAGGCAGTCTCTGGTCATTTTGCCTATAGTAGCTTAGTGATTACTGTTCAATATGTGTATTGTATCCCCCATTTTCTAATGGTAGTGCTATTATCTGTTTCTATACTTCGATATAGATGATTGATTCTAGAGATAGAATAATCAGGGCTAGGTATGTAAAATGGCATACAATGAGATCTCTCTATTTGTTTTAACTCTGTATCTGTCCCTTGATGGATACTTCCTCACCACTGCACCTTTCTGATACCATCTGCTCTCCTGGAAACATCTTTCCAGTTGGAGAACATAATGTTCTATCTCTATATATAAAAAACAGTATGGGATGTTGGTCCGTCATGCAGAACTTTACAGGCCACCAGGCTTTGAACCTCGATCTTAGACTTAATCGTAGGCTTATTATGTGATACATGTAATATGACTCAATTACACATGCAAGCTACTTTGGCCACATAATTGGCTTCTGGGTCCTTCCCACAGCAAGCAGCACAGGCACATGCCAAGGTTAAAAAGAAAACAATCACGGTGCAGGCACAGGGCATGGGTAGCAGGTGTAAAAAGAGACAAAGAGACAGCAAAAAGGTTTGGGGTTTCCGGCCCCGTATACTGTACAAACAAAACAGGTCAAAATATATAAACATAAACTGTTCATATGCGCGACTACGATGATGGCATCGGCGGCCATTTAATAAGGGAGGAGCCGGAAGTGGAGGAATGCTGGGAAGGAACCGTGAGGGAAGATGGGATCGATGACGTCAGGAACAATGGCGGAGGAAGGGCGGAAGTAACATGCTGCGGGAAAATGAGGCTTATGATGGCGGAGCGTCTTTTGTTCTGCAAGAAAGCAAATGAGAAAGGTTAGTACCCCGCCACTCCCTGCCGGCGAATCCCTTCCGAAGCGTGCTGAGGTCCGTCCGCGATCTCCTACTCGCGCGTGCGTGACACAGGAAAGAAACTGCAGTGACATCTGCTGACAGTGAAGCACTTTGCACAGTCCAACTGATCATTTTCATTGCAATTCTAAGCTTTACACTCTGAGCAGCAAAAGACGGTTAAGCGTACTATCAGGACACAAAAAAGTGGTGGTACCCTTGGCAAAGTGACCTTTGGTGCTGTGTTTTGTAAGAAGTGTGTGAACCACCTTTTGTCATGGACCAGAGGTCAGAGTGTTTCGTAGTTTGTAAATAGTGATTTTATTATCTGATTACCAAATCACCGGACTCTTAAGATGTTTCCTGCCCTTCTCTTAGTGCTGTCATCAGGCCCTGCCTCCCTAAAATCCTTAATTTTGCTTTAATAGACTTGAATAAATAAATGGATGGATTCACCCATGATGGATTTTCATGAGATGTGAATGCTGAACTTTTACACAAAATTCTTTTATTTATTCCTTTTCCCCTTCCTAAGGTGGAGGAGATCGAAAACATAACCAGTCAGCACCAGCTCACAAGGCTAGATGTTCATCTATGTATTCATTTAACTTAGTTGCTTTATTCTGTAGACGGTCACATGGAGGTGAAGCATATCTGAGCAGTAACAAACCCTGGACCCCGGACTAGATGAAACACCAATCCATTGCAGAGTACATTCACTCGTAATCACCAAATAACCTAACAAGATCATCTCTGGGGTGTTGGAGGAAACCAGAAAACCCTAAATGACTCCTTTACACTAACACTGATCAAGCTAGGCATTAAACTCAGATCTCTGGATTTGTGAGGTTGGCACTATGTACAGTACCACTGTGCCACCTGGCCACCTTAATCATGAAAGCGTTACAGAAAAAAATAATCTTTTTTTAGGAAATAAACAACTAGACCAACATGAATAAAACAGGTTTGTATTAAAGACGGACTGTGTGGGATTGGACAGCACCATGGCCTCATGGATCCAGTGCCCTTGCCTTAAACAATCATCCAGCCACTGTCTGCATGGGCTTTGCACATTCTCCCTTTGACTCTGTGAGGTTTCTTCAGGTGCTCAGCATCCCAAAGACAAGTATGTTTTAGATTAACTGGTGACTTTACATTGGTCTTATGAGAGTGGGATTGTGTATATGTGTGAGTGGGACCACCTACAATGGATCCAGTGATGATGCCTGCCTATTGCCCGATGCTACCATGATAGACGCCATTCTCGCCCGCAACTATGAACTGGATTAAATGGGTCTGAAAAGGTTATAGCTTGTTGTGTTAATGGATAAGTAATAATTAGGGATGAACCATAACTTAAAAAATGTCACACACATTTGACTGGGACTCATCTTTGTGGCTTAATGATAAGTAATACCAGTCCGGGACGAAAGGGGGTGCAATCACTAATAGCATCTTCTCTTTCACCCTCAGCTCCGAGAAGACGTCAAGCAATGGCAACCAACCCTGGCTGTGACACCACAGAGCAGGCTCTGCTCCTTCTGGTTGGGACTCCATAAAAATGGAAGTGGTGTCTCAATCAAGACTAGAAGTTATAACAAGACGAGCTCCGAGTGATTAGACTCAGTGTGAATGAAAATGAGAGATCTTTTGTTTGGGCTGATTTTCTGGCCATCCATCTTTTCTGTTGTACCACAGTGCACCCGTATTTGCCTCTTTATTTAGATTGCTCATTAAACAGGGTTAGCCTATAGGTACTCCAACAATTCCTGCTGGTCTTTCAGCCAGTCACAATAGCTACATTTGAATAATGATTATCTTACAAAATCATATGCGTATTATGAAAATACTATACTAAACTACAAATGTATCCAAAATAAATTCAAAAATTTACTTAAAACAAAATATATCAGTAGACATTACAGTAGAGTGGTGCAGTGGTTGGCATTGACAGCTCAGAAAGACTGAGTACTAAGTATAACTACCAGCCTGATCACATTCGGTGTGCAGTTTATATGTCCTCCCCTTTTCTTGCTGGGCATTTCCCAGGGTAATTTGTTTTTCTCCAATCCGGTATCTCTAAATCAGCCCATCCAGGGTTTGTTCCTGAAGCTGCAATGGCCGTGAAATGGACTAAGTGAGTTGGATAATAGATGAATATAATATCCGGACTCTAGTATGGGATTAAGTAGTTTCAGTAAATTAACAAATGTAAAGAATGCCCAGTAGAATTCTTTCAACTTAAGGCTGAATCATGTACTCATAGAGAACAGAAGAAGTTAAGCAAAAGTGCATTTAGGATTGAAGCCAGGAAGCACTTTTTTACGAAAAGAGTTGTAGGACTCTGGAACAAACTACCAAGGAGGTGAATCAGAAGCCTTGACAACCTTTAAGAAGAATCTGGATGATATATTAGGACAGCTTAGCTATTAGCTAATGAAACAGGCTTGATGGACTGAAGGGTCTCCTCTGATTTGTCAAATTTCTTATGTTTTAAACACAGGGGACGTACAGTATAAAAAATAAAAATGCCAGAAATAGCAATGTGACTTGTGCATTATTGGCAGTGCAGCTACAGTACTGTTATTGACAAGCAAAAGTATTCACTAATGATGATAATGTGATAATGTTTTAAAAACAAATCATGAAATGAAAGACATAATTTATGGAAGTAAAGTGTGAAGACTGCCCAATAACAGGCAATGATGGTCATCAAATATATTACAGGAAAAACCTGCACTTTCTCCATTTGTCTAGAAATCCTGATGAACAATAACCATCATTTAAAGAAAATATGCTTGTTCATGGGGTGTGCAGTAGAGTGTTGTTGCCAGTTACTTTTCATTAAGGTTTATGCCAGCAGAATACAATGCCACACTCATCCTCCCCCTCCCCATGAAGGTTTTGAACTTTTTTCATATCCTAAAACTAGAGATAAAATCAAGGTCATTTTTACAGTATTTTTATTTGTTTGGTCTCCAAAAAAAGAACCACTTTGTGTTTTAAAATCTCGGCATCAGGTCTATAAAAGTAAAGCCTGGCACCAGGCCATTGCGGCTGAGCGCTCTGATTTAATGTGAGTGAGAGCAGACGCTCAGAAAGCCATTTTCCTTAATTATTTTTACACTTGTTATTGTGAAAAAAGCCACATGTAACTTGAGCCCCGAGATATAGGGATAGGTCCCGGTCCTGATAACTTTTACACATTTTATTGCTGTTGCGGTATAAATTATTCCTAGAGACATGGGCCTGGAGGAATTGTACTCTGTCAGCTCCAGTTCCCAGTAACATCATTTAATGATATTAACAAATCCTGGGCTATAACATTACGGTTTTATCAAGGAAATCTTAAACTCCTACATCATAAATACTCAGCTATGATATTATCTCACCCAGCCAGTTGTGTCACAGGCTATATCAGATGGCTTGATGTGAATGAAAGGCAGAGGAAAACCAGAAACTCGGGTCCATAAAAATATCTGCCTTTTTTGACGATCATTTCCTGTCATGACTAAAATACGATGGGTGAAAAGTCCGTAAGACTCCGAAGCTTAACGGCCTCCGGGGGTACCATACAGTATCTGCTACTGTATTATTCATGGGTGTGCTGTGTTTAGTTAAGTTTCCCTGGGGCTTTGCCTTGTGCTCCTCTGCTAATCTGATACTCACCCTCTAAGCTTCACATTTTCTGGTTTAAAAGGCTTCGCACAGGTTAGACTGCATTCATTTTTTTTAATATCCAGCGAGCTTCCTTTTTTAGCCTTTTCTTTAATAAACCCAAGTCATAACCACCTAAATGTCACTTGATATGTTGCCAAGCATGCTGGGCAAAGCCAGCAAATCAGATTCTTTCTGTTAAAAATTCCTTTCTGGTGGACTGGCCTTGTGTTGTGATTCGGTGGCATCAGTGCCACCATTTCCATTTTGGGAAGGGTCAACTTGACTGTGTGAGTGCTGCTATTTTATCTCACTAAATGTTTATTTCATTTTATGTTGCTTGCCCAACTCTTGAGTTGTCTCAGCTTGAGAATTGCCAGTCTACTGTCTTTGCCTTGACTGATCACCAGTAAAAAAATAAAAGATATTCTGTGCCTTTGGGTTAGGAGATAAATGATCTGATCAGCCTATTTATTTATTTTGTACTGAAAAGACCACCTCATTACAAGGTAACCAAACAACAGGAAGATTACTGCTCTCTAAAGCAATACAGTGCAGGGTGGCAGTCCATCAGAGGGTCCAGGCACACTCACATACAGTGCCAGTCTAATCTGCCAGATCCTTGAAAAGTAGGAGGAAGACACAGAGAGAACTTGCAAGCTCTGTGACTCAAACCTATTCTCATTAATATATCAGTTACACGGCTTTCTAAATCAAAAATGTACGGCGGATTCAGAAATTATTCAGATTTTGTCTCTTTCTGAACACTTTATTGTGTTGTAGATTTCATTTGAAATGGCTAAATTTTCCATTTCTGCTCATCAATCTACACTCAATAATCCATAATGACAAAGTGAAAGCATGTTTTCAGAATGGTTTGCAAATTTACTTAAAATCAAAAACTGAAATCTTTTATTCATATAAGTATTCAAACCCTTAATTCAGCATTTGGAAGAATTACATCTTTGCGTCTCTATAAGCATGATCACCTGGATTTGGGACATTTATCCCATTCTTCATGGCAGTTCATTTCAAGGTCCATTGGACTGGATGAGAAGCATCTGTAAACTGCCAACACATGCTCTTTGGGGTTTAAGTCTGTGCTTTGGTTGGACCACTCAAGGACAGTCACAGACTTGTCTCAAAGTCACTCCAGCTTTGTCTTCAATGCATGCTTCAGATCATTGAGGTGAAACATTGCCCCAGTCTTAAGTTATGTGCACTCTGGAGTAGATTGGTAGCTGCATTCCCTGGTCCCTTGATTTTGACCAGTCTCTCTGTCTCTGCAAGCTTTGAACACCTGGATTTGGGCGCTTTATCCCATTCATCCTGGAAGATTCTCGCATACATTGTTATACTGAATTAGAAGCATTTGTAAACTGACATCTTCAGGTTTCTCCATAGATCTACTATGGTGTTTAAGCCTGGGATTTGGTTGGGCCACTCAAGGTGAGTCAGACTTGTCCTGAAGTCTTGCCACAGGTCTTTGTCATGCTGAATGTTGGACTGTTTGCCCCAGTGAGAGGTTGTGTGTACTTTGGAGCAGGTTTTCTTCAAGGACATCTCTGTGTTTGGCTGCATTCATCCTCAATTCCAACCACTTTCCCTGATCCCTTCTGCTGAGAAGCACTCCATAGCATGGGGTTGCCACCGCCATGCTTCACTGTAGGGATGGTATATAGTGCCCAGACTCTGGAATGACCTACCAAAATTAATTAGATTAGCCGACTCCATGAATTCTTTTAAAAAACAACTCAAAACTCATCTGTTCAGGAAGGCTTTTAGCTCTACCTGACTTTATTACCCTTCTCTAAGTTTACCTCTCTGTCAAGTTGGTCATGTAACCTGTGTGTGTGTGTGCTAGATCATCAATTATGTTGTCTGTTAGGCTTCTTTTTTTTCTCTGAATTTACTATCTTACTCTTCTTTATTTATGTATCTGGTTTAGTACAATGCTATATACTGTATACCCTGACATTCTTTCTTAAACTCTGTGAAGTGTCTTGAGCATGGGAAAGGCGCTATATAAATAAAATGTATTATTATTATTATTAGGCAGGTGATGATCAGTGCCTGGTCTTTATCAGATAAAGTGCTTGGAGGTCTGCCCAAAAAGTTTAAATTTTGTGTCATTGGACTAGAGATTCTTTTTCCTCTTTCTGCTGGAGTCCTTTAAATGCTGTTGGGCAAATTCCAAACAGGGTGCCGTATGCCTTCTGTTCAAGGGAGACTTCTAGTACTGCTGAGATGGCCATCCTTCCAACAGGTTTTCCCATCTCAGGAGAGGAATTCTACAGCTCTGTTAGAGTGACCATTTAATTCTGGTTCACCTTTCTGACCAAGGACCTTCTTGTCTGGATGGCCAACTCTAGGAAGAATCCTGGTAGTTCAGAACATCATCCATTTCACAATAACTGTGGCCACTGTGCTTCTGGGTCACTTAAAGCTTTAGAAATGGTTTTATACCTTTGCCCTGATCTATACCTCACCACAATTTTATCTCAGAGGTCTACAGAGAGTTACTTGGATTTCATGGCTTGGTTTTTGTCCTGGTATGTGGTGTGAATTGTGGGTCCTTTTATACACAAGTGGGTGTTTTCCTAAATGCTGTCAATGGGTCATAGGTGGACTCCAATCAGATTCTACGCACGTCTGAAGGACAAGGAAAGCAAACAAGATACATTTGACCACAGCAAAGAGTCCAAAATATTTCTATAAATCAAAGATTTCAGTTTCTAATTTTTAATAAATTCGTAAACCTTTCCGAAAACATGTTTTCACTTTGTTATTACAGGTTATTGAGTGTAGATTGATGGACAAAACTCGCTAATTTATCTATTCAAAATTAAACCTGCAACACAATAAAGCATCCAGAAAGTGAAGTGCTGAATGTTTTCCGATTTCACTGTATGCCCAAATGCTAATGTGCCACTTACAGACATTGAGAAGTTCACCAAATGGTGGTTGTTGTGCAGTTTCTAACAGAGTTACAGTAACTAATGAATTCCTAAAGCCTCCTTGTGACTTAGATAGTTAACATGAGCAAACATCAAGAACTAACATTTTCTTTTATACGTGACTCACATTCAATGAGCTCAGCTGGTATGCAGACAGATGATGGCAAAAGTGTACAAATCAGGCTAAACAGCAGAAATGCTGTCGCACAACATTTGTAGAATCCAGCAGACATCATGTACTGTATATATTAAAGCTCACCTAACAGAATCTAAGTCAAATAATTCAATTTACACTTTGCAGTTAACACTCACTGCAAGTTGTTTTTCTAGTGTTGAATAATTCATTTTTATTTTGAGCCAGATCATGTCAACACAGGGCTGGAGGCCACGGGGCAAGTGGTAATCGGGGTGTAATGGAACCCCTGTTGCCAGTATTAAATTACAATAAACTGATCGCAGGTTAGAATCCATTACTTAAATTCAACAACATGGGTCTAGTGCTTTTTATCAGCCTTTAGCATGAATCCTGAATTGATATCCACCATTTCTATTCATAGTTGTCTCTGCAGTAATTCTCATTTACAATATTAATGTTCACTTTTCCCAATATCATTCCATAGGGCACTGCATTATACGTCCAGTGTCTGGCTGTTTGTCTTAAGTTGAATGGAGGTTAAGCCAGGAGCATCAAGTTTGGTGAAGGCTACATGAAATACAGAAGCAGCAATGCAAATTAGCTGGTAACATGAGCCTAATTTGTGGTGAAGATCTATAATATCAACTGCATGACAATCATACAGGCTTCTGGGGAATACTTCTCATGGAAAATCTAAAACATAAAAAAGCTACAGGGCTCCTTTGACCTATTAAAAGCAATCACTTTGCCAGGAGCAGAAACCACAAATCAAAAGAGCAGATAGCCTTTCAAAAGTCTGTTTGGCTGTGGGGTCAAAGTTGCAACATTAGTAGCAAGTATTATATTTAATTAGGATATATTTGATGACAAAAAGAGACAAAGGCCTCAGAAATAAAAATTTCCAAGTGGCTTTAATGCTCAAGATTCATTTTCTCTGATGGGGATGAAACGAACTGTTAGAGAGCCCTTCAGTTTATCACGTCACATGCTAAGGTCAGAAAACACTCATGGAAGAAAAAAAAAGAAATGTATGGTTGGCCGCAATGTCAAAAAAACTGAAATAGTGTGAGATTCTGAAATGAATGATATGAAAAAATGATGACCTAAACACACAGAGTTTTTGCGTTTCTCAGAAAAATAAAACATAACATTCTCAAACTTTTTTAATCCGGTGTAAGGTTTTGGGGGCATCTTTTGACAATGCACAAAATAATAAATAAAAATAAATAAATATATTATTTTTGGAAAAAATGTGAAAAAAATAAGAAAGATTAGTTTTAAACAATAAATCACATTGTGGTCGATGGAAGGATTGCAGCTTCACAAGTAGAAATGTTGGGGAGTCCTCATTTAATCAAATGAAAATTGCAAACAAAATATGATGGAGTCAAAAACAAACAAAAACGGGGTTTCCTTCAGCTAAGGAACCTTTCTCAGCTTGCAAAGCCTGCTTTAGTCACTGTGGCTGGGGGCTCCGTCCTGCGGTGTGTGTGCTCTTGTTTCATGTGTTTCATTTTCCCTCCTTATATAGCTGGGGGACCAGAAGGGGCGGAGTCAAATGGTCTCACTGGCCACAGAAAAGGGTAAGGTTAATGCCAGCACCCCCTCTCGACCCAGGGGTGGTAGTACATACCTCAGAAGACTCAGTGTGACAACATATATAGAATTTAATCACTGCTTCTCTGTGACTCCCCGCAAAACTGTTTTTATTGAATTTTGCAATTGTGAGAATGAATGTGATAGTAACTTTGGCTGTTTTGCTCAACCTGTGTGCTTCTCTAAATGCCTTAACAGTTTGAAACTGTCCTACAAACTAAAAAATGCCTGCCTGCCTTTTTTAAATAAACATATGTGGTGCAGACTCTAGACATATTTCACAACAATTGTACATGAATGACACCTTAATGACATTCAGAAATAAAAGAAAATAAGATCATCACTGTTATCTCCATGATGCCAGCCTAAGAGGAAGAGTTTCAAAGAAAAAGCCATATCTGAAACTGGCAAATAGAAAGAGAAGATTAAAATGTGTAAAAGAACACCGATATTGGACAGGTGATGACTGGAAAGGAGAGTTATGGTCAGCCACTTTTCTCTGTTGCAGATGATACTGGTATTTAAAGAAGAAGCCATCTGAGAACCTGTAAGTTGTTTGTTTCTCACACTACAGACACTGATGTCCTTATCCTCTTAAGTAGTTACCCATCTGTGTCTTACCCTTCTCTTTCTGGCTTGGTTGGATTCAGTTTGTCCTCATCTCTCAGGACGGTAATTTGTATTTGTATGAAAACTTCATAAAAGCTTCATACAAATCTTTCTATGAAACCTATACTAAGCAAAAACACAACAGACGGACATGTTTCTTGAGAAAGACATTTCTTTTTGGTCCTATTATATTTCATTAAGGGTTCCTCCCATGGCTGGAGTTTAAATGTGTGTTTTATGCCCTTTTTGTTAATCTTTGAATCTTTTGTTCATGTTAATATTTCTTTTGTTCATTATCTGCATTGTGTAATATGCCTTGGTTATGTTTCATGTGTTTTGTGGTTGGTCCTCCAAGAGGCAGGGCCACGTGCCAATCACTGCCCTCTGCCCTATAAATCCAGATTGTCTCCCATAGTTCCTGGTGGTTCATTGTGAATGACTCCAGAGTGGGTGAGTTATTCTGGTGTATTTTTGTGATTTTCCTGGATTTTTGAACCTTTACATTATTTTTGACCTTTGTCATTGGATTGTGTATTGGGACTCTGTTTGCTTTTATAGGCAATAGACTCCTTTTGTAATCTTCACAGTTTTGTTCCTAGCATTTTTGTTAAAAATACATTTTTTATTTTATCAAGATTTTAGGCTCTTTTTGTTTCTAGCTGGGAATTTTTGACAGTGTCCCAAGGGGCCATTATTGGAAGAGCTTTTGGAACTTTTGGTACTTACATACTTGGGAGCTTCTAGTTCATGAAAAGTCATTTTTGAACCCAGAACTGAACTTTAGGAATGCCAGTACCTAAAAGAATGTTGGAATGACTGCCGAAAATGGGGCTTTATAGTCATATGCCATTAATAAATTAAAAAATAGTCATTTTAAGCAGTCATGGCCATTAGAAACATTACTGTAACTGCGTTTTTCAAGGATTTTCCAAGTAGTTCAAATGCAGTTATCAGAAAGGCATTCCAGCTATAGTATGACATGTTATACAAAAAAAAAAACAATAAAGGTTGATAATACACACAATACACACAGGAAAAGTTATAAAGAAAATGTGTTGTTTATGGCTAGTATCTAGATCACGCTTTGTAAGGATTCTATCTCATTTCACATGTACTAGGACCAACATTTGACCTGCATACATAACGTACATAATGTATATAATAATCAGAAAACTTTATACCCTTAATGCCTCTCTGAACAACAGTTTATGTTTTTATCTCACTATCTAACTTCAATCTAAGAGCTATTCTATTGTCACACAAAGCTAACATTAAGAACATTCCATTATCTTTAACTTACAGAGGATTAATCTGACTCTTCCATTATATATGTTAAAGCTACATTATATTCAAGTTCAAAACTAATTAAACTAAGGTACATTTACCATTAATATTAACTTAACAGATTTTTCTTTTACAATTAGTAATGTCTTGGCTGTATTTATAAATCAACTTTTAAAAAAACTTCTATAAAAAAATGTAAATTTATGGATGTGGCAAAAATTTTGACTAATAGTGTACACAAGATGATATGTGAAAATAACAGAAATGAACACCAATATCACATGTAGCTTCAAAATAAGTATGTGCTAAAGTTCATATACTGGGAGATGTTGCAAACATGTGACATGTGAAACTCTTCAAATTAAAATACTTTATTTCTTCCCATTTTCAGTGGTAGTATATAAATAAGGCAATGGATATGCATTTAATTTTTTATAGTTCAGATTCTCATTTTTTCATATTATTACTACTTAATGTTAATAAAAGAGGGCTGCATGAAGCTACTGCCCTTACCAAAGTGCTGCCTGAGTCAATCGCCTCGTTGTCTAACCCCACGTGCGGGCCCTGGCTGCACTTACTGTACCAATAGCCACTCAAGCATTAGGACAGGAAAGTTCAGAAATGATAACAGGGTTCATTGTTGATATTTAGTGAGAACTTAAATTAGTGTTTTTAACAAGATTAAAATAAATGAACTGCTACATCAAGCTCTTATGTGTATTTCTCGAAGTTATGAAATTTTGGTGGTGAGAACGGGATCTGTACCTTTAGTTATTTATGCTACCAGGGATCAACAGCCTACCAAAATATTGTTATGAGCGGTGCTTGACCAAGAACTTGGCACCAAGAACTTAAAAATCCTTTTTTTCTCACACCCCTAGAACCTATTAGTTCTCCTATAACTTCTAAACCTAGAAGTGGTGCAAACCAGGGTGACGCTTTTCCATTTGAGAATGCTTTTCTGTTCATGTAGCATGGTGTTTCCTGTAAGTGGGTATTGTTATGCATGTAGTTGTACACAGTTATTCTATCAGTCAAAAATGCCCATTGCAGCAATGATGCTCTACATCCATTTGTCCATCTCTGACACATGAAAGGAAGAGCTTGTGCAAAGGAGTTGAGATGTTGATGGTATTGAGGATGACACAACCTTCAATCATACTCTTTCACTTTCTGTTGGGACTTTACATGGTAAGCTGTGTGCCGGACGATGAGGGATGGCAGGAAGCTGGGCCACTTCGGTTGAACCAGTCTTAGCCAGGACCTCACCTCTGATCTTGCCACCATAGTGAGTGATCGTTGATCATGTAAACCACTCCCACGTTAAGGTGCTGACTCAGTG
The DNA here is from genome assembly GCA_026402145.1 of Polypterus bichir lapradei. Taxonomy (NCBI): domain Eukaryota; kingdom Metazoa; phylum Chordata; class Cladistia; order Polypteriformes; family Polypteridae; genus Polypterus; species Polypterus bichir. The sequence continues at coordinate 18,129,635 of JANRMT010062829.1, forward strand.
GGCAGATATCGTAAAATCCAATCACAATAAACACGCAAGTAGTGCTAATTGGTGTCTTTTCTGCAAATACAGCAGCAATTATTTCTGCCAAAATTCAATTAGTTTTGTTACGGAAATGAAAAGAAAATGAACTGCTATAACTGGCTGCCTTGTTTGTTAATGAAAATAAAGCATAAAGTGACACAATAAAGGAACAGCAGCTGATTAAGCTGACCGTTGTAGACTTACTACCATAAAAGGTCATTAAATAATAAAGTTTAACATCTAAGATTGCTTACAGGGAGAGTAAATGAAGATAATGTGCACAAAGTTTGTAATCTTTTGAACAGGCCTTCTCCTTTTCTAAATATTATTTATTTATTAAACTAACACTGAAGGGATGGTACTCCACTTATTTAATTTTAAACTTGCTACGACTTCTTTTTGACTGGACTAAGAAAAAGCATACAATGATGTAATTTTCCAGTTTCCTGAAAGAAAGCTTCTTTAATCCTGCAGACACATGCTGACAATGCTGAGATTAATAGAACTCAGTAATTGTAATAACTAATAACCTAATGAATCATTGGTCTGTTGAATGATAGAAGAAGAGAATGAACGCTGTTTTATTTGCATTCTTCCAACCTTGACTCTATGCTGTATTTTAAACTGACGTGGTGAAGATGAGAAACGTCAGCAAACTTCCTTAAAAGCAGACCCCTGGGTTGTAAGCAGCGTCACTCCAGACAGCTATTTATCGAAGATGACAGTTTGCAAATATCTCAATCTCAGAGAAGGCACTCGGGGTGACACTGAAGAGTGCCACAAAATTGGAGGAGTCAGCAGTCAGCGTTTATTTCATCAGGGCTCGGCCAATCAGGCGCGGCTGCCTGACAGCCCCAGATTGCTGTCGGATGCTGTTTGGCATCCCTTTGGACACTTTAATCCATTCTACATAGATCAAAATTAAGCAATCCAATGAAAATGGAAAAAGAGAAAAGGAAGAAAAAAGTAAAGGGAAAAAATGTGGTTTGAAAGCTTACTTCTTAGCAGATTGTCAAAGTTTCTCAGGATTTGTAGCAACGTGACAACGGGATGTGTCATTATGAGTTCCCTGCCTCTCTGTTCCTCACTTACTCTTTCTGAAAGTTCAACATGGGATCTATGCCTCTCTCTCTTATACTACTGAGCCTGAAGACTCTAAATAAAGGCTAACAAAGGTAAATGTCACCTTACCCAATGACAAAGAAGGTATAAAAAAGTAATAAACAGAGAAATCTGTAATAATCCTTGGTTTAAAATATATTTTAATGCCACACTGCAGGATCTAACAGAGGCACTCTACCAACAAGAAAACGCTGGAAGTGTAAACTTGAATGCTGCTTTTCTGCCCACCACAAACCAATTAAATCATTGAATCCACAGTGCTCAGGTAATAAGGCTACAGCAGTAAGTACTCTTTGCATCCTTCACACTGGTAATCCCCGGCACACACTAAACCCACTGAATTCACTGCAATCAATAAAGGATGAAACCACTTCATCAAGTGTTGAAAGTGCTGCCAGTCTGGTAATCTGCTCTGTGCACTAAACCAACTAATTTCACAATACTAAAGGGATAAGCCACTGCAGCAAATACTGGAAGTGTTATCCAGAGTGATAATCCCCTGCACAAACTAAAGCCATCAACTTCACTTTTAATGCACTAAACCACTTTAGCAATTATCTCACATGTTTACTGGAATGTTAATCCTCTGTGCACACTAAGCCCATTGAATTCAGTGCAATAAGCAGCAAAGCTAGCTGACTTGTTTTTGGAGGTGTATTGCAGAAAGCACACACCAAAATAAAAGGTTTGACTAAAATGAAACAACAAATAAAATCCGTACACACTGGTAGTGTTGATCCTGATTCCTGGTGAACACTACAGTATATCTATGGAATCCGATGTACTAGAGCAATGGCTGAGGAAAAAGTGAAATGTGAGCATCCTGAGTTTGTGAATCAGGGATAATCAGGAAAAGAAAATGAGGGGGATAGGCTGAGATGTACTCATCCAACAAAATCTAAACAGCAATGAAATGAATCTTTTATATTATAGTATATAAACAACATTTATTACTGAAAAATCAGTATTAACATTATACTTCATCGCTATATATATAAAATTCAACGTCTGTCTCTCTGTCTGTATGTGTGTCTGCTTTTCATGAGAGAACTACTTAATGGATTTAGATCAGTGTTTTTTTCTATAATTTGCTTGAACATTCCGGTTGATTTTACAACCTCTCACATCGTGCTAAGTATCATAGTTTGCAGTACCCATTTATTTGCACAAATCTGAGAGAGACGCAACGGGCCGAGGGGAAGGGAGGGAGTGCGCTCCTCAATCATGCACTAGCCTCAGGGCGTAGATTACATCTGCTTAGCTAGCAAATGAGAGAACTACTTAATGGATTTAGATCGGGGTTTTTCTAGAATTTGCTTGAACATTCTGGTTAATTTTGCGACTTCTCTCTTCGCTCTAAGAATCATAGCTTGCTTGCAGGAGCCATATATTCGCACTAATCCGACACAGAGGCTGTGGGCCGAGGGGAGGGGGAAGTGTGACATCAGGAGTGGGGATTCGGTCTACCTCTGCATTTTGGAGCGTAACTTCCCTCCGCTTAGCTAGCAATACCTTTTTGTTTATTGATTATTACAGTTTGTCCAATTTCATTACTATGCGGGCGGAGCCATGGGGAATGGCTAGTTATATATAAAAGAATCCATTGAAGCACATCTAATTTTCTTAATATGTTTTTGTCAGTACATGGTAGGAAGGACTCATAGGTTACATCAGCAGCAAGAGGTACAAAGCATGACCAAACCTTTACCAGGCACATTCAAGCGCCTTACTCAAAACAGGCACATTTAGAATTGTAATACAACTTAAAACACATGATACTATGCATTCCTTAAGGTAGAGATCCCCTTCTTAACATAATAACATTATTAACTAAAAACAGCCATCCCATAATATCTTCTGTTCTAGAACAACATATGGTGACATTAACAGTCGTCCAAAGTTATTTAAGGTAAGGAAGAGAACAGTTACAAGGTAAGGTTATTATACTCACTAATCATGGTGCTGGTGTGTTGTGATATTTTGCATTCCACTCTGTACAAGAGACAATAGTAAACCTAGAACTATACATTTACAGCTAATTTGTGCCATTATCTAATAAACCAATAATGTGCAATGCATAAAACAATGCAAACAGAAGTCAGGAGCAACAGTTAATGTTCACATACAACACCAGAATAAGGAAAAAAAGTGTCATCTCAGTGATTTTGACCATGGCAGGATTGTTGGTGCCAGACGGGCTGGTCTGAATTTTTCTGTAACTGCTGGTCTCCTGGGATTTTCACACATAATAATCTCTAGAGTTTACTGAGAATTGTGTGAAAAACAAAACACGGTGACACAGCGGTAGCGCTGCTGCTTCGCAGTAAAGAGACCTTGGTTCGCTTCCTGGGTCCTCCCTGCATGGAGTTTGCATGTTCTCCCCGTGTCTGCATGGGTTTCCTCCGAGCACTCCGGTTTCCTCCCACAGTCCAAAGACATGCAGGTTAGGTGCATTGGCAATCCTAAATTGTCCCTAGTGTGTGCTTGGTGTGCGTGTGTGTGTGTGTGTCCTGCAGTGGGCTGGCGCCTTGCCCGGGATCTGTTCCTGCCTTGCGCCCTGTGCTGGCTGGGATTGGCTCCAGCAGACCCCCATGACCCTGTGTTAGGATACAGCGGGTTGGAAAATGACTGACTGACAAAAACCATCCAGTGACTGGCAGTTTTGTGGACGGAGTGCTCGCTTCGGCAGCACATATACTAAAATTGGAACGATACAGAGAAGATTAGTTTTGTGGACGGAAATAAATTACTGATGAGAAAAGTCAGAAGAGAATGGCCAGACAGAAAGGCTACAGTAACTCAGAAAACCACTCTTTACTACTATGGTTAGCAGAAAAGCAACTCAGAATGCACAGCACGTTAGACCTTGAGACAGATGGGCTACAAAACCAGAAGACCATGTTGGATTCCATTCTTGATGGCCAAGAACAGAAAGCTGAGGCTGCAGTGATCAGAGATTCAACAAAACTGGACAGATGAGACTGGCAAAATGTAGACTTTTGAATTTCTGCTGAGGCACACAGGTGGTAGGGTCAGAATTTGACTGCAATAGAATGAATCTATGCACCCAACTTGTCTTGTGTCAACAGTCTAGGCTGGTGGTAGTGTAATGGTGTGGGGAATATGTCTCTGACACACTTTTAGTCTGCTAATACCAATCAATCATTGCTTCAATGGCCTATTTGTGTATTGTTGCTGTGTATCCCTTCATGTGTATCTATCCATCTACTGTTGGTTGCTTCCTGCATGATAATGACACCATGTCTCAAAGCCAAAGACATCTCATACAGGACTCATGAACAGGGCAATGTGTTCAATGTTCTACACTGGCATTCCCAGTCAGTGGATCTGTACACCTTTGAGAAGTGGTAGAACGGAGATTCAGAGCATGAATGTGCCGCTGACAAATTCGCAGAAACTGAGACCAGTATATTAAAGGGATGTTTCCAACATCTTGTGGAATCCATGTCACGAAGAACTGATGCCGTTTCGAGTCAAAAAGGAGGTCCTACCGCGTATTGGTATAGCGTTTTTTAAGAATTTGCTCATTAAGTGTGATTGTGGCACAAACTAACATCACAAAGGGAATCCAAAGAGAGCATACAATTGTTCTGTGAGCTACATCCACCTGCTGCAACATAATGCTACCTAAATAAAAAACTAGGGACATTAAACATTAAATCGTTGGTAGAATGAACTTAACACCAAAAGCAGACACCATATTACATATGTTAATAACTAGATTTTTTCCTTTCCCTGCAAAAATGGTGCATCTATAAAGTAAATAAATCTTATTTTTGAAACAGATAAGCCATACACATAATGGACTAACTCAGATAAACTAGAAAAACATGACTATGGCTGTTAATGACTTAAAATGATCTTATCCTTGGTGTCTTTTTTAATGTTAATGCCATTATTTCTCTGATATTAGCAATCCATTTAGCCAGGGTCATCAGTTTTATGTTTGACTTTTGTCTGACTTAAGCTCTAACTGATCAGCCTGATGTGCTGCACCAGAGCACTTCTTTGTACTTTCTAAAATCAGACATGCATCTCAGCTGAATTCTACTCAGGGACATAAACAATACAGAAAGTGTTTGAATTCTGATAGAAATCCTCTTGGCTATGGTGGACAGACAAGCTAAGGAGGAAAAGTTATGAACCCTGCTAATAATTAGCGGAGATTACAGTGGTGATTAGAGGGCTACAGAAAATCGAAAAGGATAAAAAGAGGCTTATGTGAAATGAAATCACTGAGCTCTCTGAAACTAGCAGCTTTCCATCCATTGGCACCTATTGTTTTTAAGGAAACAACACAAATACACCTTTGCACTTTTTTGGGTCCAACAGTGGAATAGCTGGAATAGGAAGTGAGTTGCCAAAGGTGACAGGCACTAAAATTATGAATCTGATTTAAGGAGTGAAGGTTGCCAGACAGAGCAATGGGGACTAACAGAGAGTGTTCTTTACCGCTCTGACCATGCAAGGTTTATTTAATTTGAGTGACAGAAATTAAAGGGATTCTACAAAAGGGAGATCAGAAGTAATCAAGATTAATGCACAGGTAAACTAGAGAAAGATTAACAAGCACAAACAAATTCACCAAATACAGAGTTAAGAGTTAAAACTAAGACAGTAACCAGAAATTTCCAACTCGATGAATGCTCAAAAATAAAGTTTTTTTTTTCTTTTGACAATTACTTTTATTCTTCAGCAATGTTTAGACCAAGAGTTCCCAAACTTTTTTCGGGCACCGACCCCTTTACCAAAAACTTTTAAAACCGTCGACCCCCTAGTCATTTACTTTACTTACTCAAATTAATACATTTGTACAGTACTCAATATTAAATATTTCACTAGATATCAGATTTTAATCACTTGTAATTATGATTTAAAAAGATAAAATGGCTACGGATTATGGCATTATCTTGTGCAACATTTAATATCGAAACCTGAACTAATGAAAATTTAAGCAAAAAAATACGAGCATAGTTTTTTTTTTTTTTTTTTACATTTTTGACATTTATGAAATAAATATGTAAATTCAAAATAAGTACAAATAGTCCAAGCTGTACTGTCTGCATTTCTTTTTTGGTTCAGTCATATTATTATCTGAAGAAATACAAACTTTTATTAACAAACAATTTCGACAGCCCCTGTGATTAAAAAAAAAACAAAAAAACAATAAAGTATGTACTTACTTGAAACAGAAGATTTTTGTTCTTACTCGAATAAATAAACTGTGTCCTCCAATTTTCTTTTTCGTAGTACTGCTCCTCAATAAATAATTATATTCAAAGTTCAAATCACAAATAAGTACATGTCACATCAAACGAACCAATTTATAGTGTTTTATGAAAGCATGACCGTACAAGACTGATAGATTCTGCTAATATAGAATATCCGTCGTCTCGTCCCACCGCAAGCAAGAGCGGACATGCAACGGTTTTTCATGTCCGCACTTGCTTTGATACATTCGATAAGACAATGCACAGATACTGTATGTTTGTGTTACATGTATTTTCATGCATTCTTACGTGTGACTCTTTTAATGACACATTTTACCTTTTTGTTTGCAAGTTTGGTATGTAATGTGTTTTTATCAAAAAAGTGTTTTTTTGAATAATTTTACTTCTTAATTAGGTACCTATTGGAATCATAGATATATTGAAGTAACAAACAAATAGCAGTAGTAAGGGGGTCTATTTTTGCTGTCGTTGACCCCCCAATTTTTTTATTGAAACTATCGACCCCTAGAAAGTTCAAATCGACCCCAGGGGGTCGATATCGACCATTTTGGGAACCCTTGGTTTAGACAATGACTATGCACCCCTTTTATTTAACACAATACAATACAATTTATTTTTGCATAGCCCAAAATCACACAAGGAATGCTGCAATGGGCTTTTAGCAGGCCCTATTTTCTGAAAGCCCCACACCCTTGACTCTCTAAGAAGACAAGAAAAAACTCCCACAAAAAAAAAACCCTTGTAGGGAAAAAATGGAAGAAATCTTGGGAAAGGCAATTAAGAGAGAGAGAGAGTCCCCTTTCCAAGTAGGCTGAGCGGGTAGTGGGTGTCAAAAATTGAGTAAATGCAATACAATTCACTGAACAGAACACAAGTAATCCTCAACATGACCACCATGGTGTCAGAGGTCAGGTCACATTTGCATAACATGCCTAGCAACCATCATCGCTGTTCGTCCTGAAGAAAAAGAGGCAATAAAAATGCCAATGCCAAGGATCAGGAAATTAAGCAGAAAGCAGAAAAGTCCTTAAATATGCCAAAAAACAAAAAATTAAACTAAGAACTGAAAAAACATAACTAGAATGTTGACCAGAGGTTGAAGCCAAAAATAACTAGCCAGAAATTCATAACCATGAAATTTTAAGAACCTACCACACTGCAAGAATTATTTTTTTATTATCCACAATATCGGACAACCTGGAAGTTGACCTTAATACTGTGACAATAATGACGCAATGCATGGCACATTTTCCTGTTGTAACACAGTAGCAACCAAGATATCAACCACAAACAAAAGGTCACAGAATGGCACCACAGTAAATTCAAAGCGTAACTAAAGTCCAAAAACAAAAGTGAAACTTTTACATTATTCAAAAACCCACACAGCGAAAGAAAAAAAAAAAGCATTAAGCCTGGAAAAAAATTAACAAAGTTTCTGATATGATACATTAACTTTTTATTCACCTACAGATTTTTAACTACAGAGAATCAAATTTTCTGGTTAATTTCACTCTGCTTCTTTTAGGGTAATGTGAATTGTTATTAATGTTATATTTCTTTGTTAGCATAACACCATTTTATATTTTGTGGGCACTGTCAGTTTGTAGCTCTGTTACCATGATGCAATGCTCCAATACTAGGGGTGTGGCCTTTGAAATCATGTCATATGATATCACACATGCAAAGCTGGCGCTGTGTGTTAGATGACATTTAAGACTGTGGACACATTCTCAAGACCTTTTGCAAGCTGCGCTCGTTGACCAATTCTGGTTATTAACTTTCTCATTCTGGTTTTTGACTGTGTATTTTGTTTTGTGATTTTGGGCACCTTGCTATTAATAACAGTTTTGTACTTGACTTAATTTAGCCATTTTTCAATTTCTGACAAAACAGTTATTGACATAATAAAGATGGCAAATAGAGAATTATAATTACAGGCCCTACAGAAACCTAAAACAACAAAAAACGATGGTGACCATACGAATAAGTACAAAGATGTTGGTGCTTATGAAAAAATTATCAATAAAATGATATTGATGATGATGTCTCCAGCATAATGATAAAAATATTTTGTAAGAATGACGAATTAGTGTAACCCGCACAGTGGTAGCTCTGAGGCTAAGGATCAATGCTAGAAGGATGTTACTCCGTTGGGCCCTGAAACTGAAAAATGTCCCAGTGGTGCTGTACAATGGCTGACCCATTGACTTCTAAAGGCCACACGAAAAGGCAATTTCCCCTCAGGGATTTATAAAGTGGGCTAAGATACCAGATAATTTTGAGGGGTTCATAAGAAATGTAATTATTTAATTCATGTGGAAGACATACAAAAAAAACGGGAATAGAGGGGTCAGATATTTTAAATATTAGAATGTTAAAGTTTAAATATTCTTGATTAGTAACCTGTCATCTTTTACATTCTAATAGATGTCCATAGAGGGCTAGGTCCCTATTAAAGGATCAAAAATAGTATTATATTCTTAATCACTGACCTTGAAATAGTCTAAAATGATCCCACGCATGGATATGTTTGAAATTTGAAGGCTTAGACCTCAGACAAAAAATCAAATATCAAAATATTTTCATATTTGAGATCAGCAACCTAAAATGCTATAAAATAACACTCCTCATGCCTATATTACCATTACCGTTTTGTGAAAAGGAATAACTTTGACCCTTTGTATCCCATTTAGAGTAGACATCTGGGGTCAGTTAATGCCACATTAATAACATTAATTCCTTCTGATCATGCTTACTATTTATTATAAGGGTCCAATTTCCTGCACACAATATAGCCAAAAAATGGTCTACAATGGTCTACCACTGAGGGGTAGAGGGCCAAAAATAAGAGTAACCCCAAAAAGTCCGATGTCTTGGAAAACTAGACATCAAGATGTATCGAATGGTATATCATATGTGGGGGTTTTCTCATTTCACTGAATCAGGAGGGATTGGACAAAAAAAAATGAAAGTTATTTCAAAGCATACATAAGTAAGTGTGAGGAACATAACAATTAAACAAAAGCATATAATTATTGGATATAACCACAAGGTGGGGAAGGGAGTTGAGAGACAAACATCAAGGAGATAGTGTGGTTACATAAGAAGGTGAATAGAAGAGAACATTAGTTTAGGAGAGTAAGTGGATGAGCTATCCCAGACCCACAAGTTAGGGTTTTATTTAATTCTGATCATTTTCTACTTTTGTGTGTTCCCTGTGATCAGACCTCTCCTGTTTGTATTGTACAATAGCCAGGAATGTTTGATAAGGACTTTAATTCTTGCACTTTTTGTTCTGAGTTAAGATGGCACACAAAGGTTTCCCCACATGAGCAGTTTACCCAGCCCTTTGCAGAAAATTAATATTTTGACTTTTTTTTTTTGTAAAGCCTTACAATAATGAAAGCAGATTTACAAATTATGATTTATCATTAAATTATTCAGAAATAAGCTACTAAAAAGGGGACAAGTCCCTGGAGCTTGTCACTTTCGGGTTTTTAATTGCACCATTAGCATGTGGAGCGTTTTAAGTTAATCTATGGTAGCATGCCTTACAGCTTTTCTAAAACTGAAACAATCTGTCCTAAGCAAATTCTATGGAATGATACCTTTACAAGAAATATAATAAAAAAAAATTTTTGCATTTATTTTCATTTCACTTTTTATTAGACAAGCGGATGCAAAAGGACACTTCTACCTCAGTCCTTAGAAGTATAAGGAAATCAGTCCTTAGAAGAATAAAAAAAAAATGATCCAATTGGCTACAATCAGTAAATTGATGATTGTTTTATAGCAAATACTTTTCCTTGTAAAAGATGTTAATAAATGATTGTTTTGTGAATACAGATTTATAAGAAGCCTGAAGTGCATGGAGAGCCGTCCACAGCTGAATAAATATGGAAAAAATAGCTAAGCATTTTCCAAAGAAATGTAATAATTCATATGAAAATTAATACAAAAAGAGAAAAAATGAAGTTGGGTGCTATTAATGAAATTTCACTGTATCCAGTGAGTTAAAGGGAGAACTTCCTTTTTTTGTTAGAAAAATAAGGCCAATTTCATGACCCACAGAAAGTGGGGAAAAGTTTCAGATATCAAAAAAAAGAAAGGAAAGTAAAGAAAAACATTGCTTTGTAATTAAGTTAAGTGCAGGCATATGTGACACTGGGAAAGAATTCAAAAGAATCATAATTTTTGTCAACTTTGACCTTGCAAAACTCAGAAATAAATGGTAAAACTATAATTATCATAATTGAATAACTAAAGGAATGGATTTGTAGGTATAATATTAATAAAAGTCTAATGTTGCAATGTTGAATATTGGTCTGTAATTTGTTGCAGATAGCACCAAAAGTGATTGCAAGTTGCCACTGTCAACATTTCTGTTTTATTTCATATATTTGACTTTACAGAATGTGTAGGTTTAGCTAAGACAGCTAAAATGTATCCTCTGAATGTGAAAGGGTCTTGGAACATTGTAGGGAGTACTCAAGTAAAGAAAAACCTCAGCAAGCCATTAAACACCCCATAACTGTGCCTATTCAATGGCAAGAAAACCAGCATCATCTCCTTACTCTGACAGTTTTTTGTCTGTATTAGATTGAACATATCAAAAGCTAGATCTGCAGTTCTTCAGGTGTGTCATCAATGTGCAGTAACCCTAGCCCTAACCCTAACACATCAAAAGCCAGATCTGCAGCATTTCTGGTTTTACATCAATGTGGTTATTATCATCAAAGATTTATTGCCAATGTGTAACACTCAAATAAAAGCAAGTTTTTCTTTACATCCCTGATCTGAGTATTCTGGCTCAGGTGTATGTCAGTAATAATGTATTGCCTCTTCTGTTTCCTCCTACATAAAAAAATTGTCATATTAGAAATTAAAATCCTTCAGCATTTATTTTTTTTGTCAACATACAGGATGAGCTGTCAGTGGAAGGTTTTTACTCAAGCAGTTTCAGGCAGTTCAGGTTTTCATTGTGATTTTTAATCTGTGTGTTCAAACATTTATTATGAGTTGATCTGACTGATCAATGACTAAGAAGAAATGAAGAATTTCCAATCTTAAAAGTGCATCTTTTTTTTTTTACTTCTGTAAACTTGTGTTGCTAATGCATAGTGGCCATGTTTCCAAATTTAAAATTCCAAATAAAATCATGTCCATTTATTCACTCTACCTGCCAGACTGGCAGGTTGGCACCCTCTTATAGGCAGCAGTGACTTGCAAAGATGTGAAAAGATGATCTAGTATTGTGCTAAAGACATGCGTTTAAAAAAAGAATCACTCATCATAAAAGGAAAAATGATGAAACAAATTGTATTTTGTACAATGTGTGGGGACTGGCCCAGACACAGACAGGTAGACACGTTCATGTCACCCACAGACACGTTTATTTACAATATTTACAGTCTTAAAGTGCACCACAAAACCCCAAAGTCCCCAAAAGTCCTGGCCTCTCAACAATGCCTCCACTCTTCAGGCCGCCTCCTTGCCTCCTTCAGCTCAGTCCACTCTGCTCCCGACTCTCACCCCGAATGAAGGGAGGCGGCCCCTTTTATTATCACCCGGATGTGCTCCATGTGGGTTCCGGCAATCACCCACCGACACGCCCCTGTGTGGCGGAAGTGCCGGCTACATCCCCGGAAGCACTCTGGGTGTCCCTGCTCTTCTTCCCCCCAGCACTTCCTGGTGTGGCGGAAGTGCTTAGGTCCAGGGCTCCCAAGGCAACGGGGCGCCCCCTGGCAGTAACCACGAACCCCTACAGGGTTGGGCTTCCAAGCCCTTAACACGTGATCCCAGGTGGGTGCACGGCCTCTTCCGGTCCTTAATGGCATCCCGGCCGGGTCGTCGCCCCTGGCATCTCTGACAAATGAAAAAGGGTATTAAAAGACTTGGTTCGTGTACCTGAATTTTCATAGTAGTTGTGTGGAACTTGGGAGAAGCACGTATACAAGAGTAATACAACAAAATTCAATATGCAAAAATGAACTGTAAATGGCATCGAAATGTTAATTAAAATGTTTATCAAAATGCTGATTTAATCCTCAGAGCTATAATACCGACAGATTATCAAAGTAAAAATAGCTAGAACATTAGAAACACGAGAACAAGCCATTCAGCCCAACAAAGCCCGCCAGTACTATCCACTTAATTTATCTATACTGATAAAAGGCAAAGCCCTCACTGACTGACTGACTCACTCACTCACTCACTCACTCACTCACTCACTCACTCACTCACTCACTCACTCATCACTAATTCTCCAACTTCCTGTGTAGGTAGAAGGCTGACCCCGTCTTCACTAAATTTGGTAGGTGGCTTCCCTGCGCTAACCAAAACCGATGTACATACTTATTTCGGTGGTATGATGCCACTGTTGGCCGCCATATTGAATTTTCCAAACGTCACAAATTCTCCACTTTCCCGTGTAGGTAGAAGGCTGAAATTTGGCAGGCCCATTCCTTACAGCTCACTTACAAAAGTTAAGCAGGTTTCATTTCGAAATTCTACGCGTAACAGTCATAACGGTCAACAACGTCCGCCATATTGAACTTTCTTATTCATGGCCCCATCTTCACGAAATTTGGTAGGCGGCTTCCCTGCGCTAACCGAAACCAATGTACATACTTATTTCGGTGGTATGATGCCACTGTCAGCTGCCATATTGAACTTTCCAACGTCACTAATTCTCCAACTTCCCGTGTAGGTAGAAGGCTGAAAGTTGGTACTTATTTCGGTGGTATGATGCCACTGTCGGCCGCCATAATAAACTTTTAACGGAAACCGATGTACATACTAATTTCGTTGCTATGACACCACTGTCGGCCGCCATATTGAACTTTCCAACGTCACTAATTCTCAAACTTCCCGTGCAGGTAGAAGGCTGAAATTTGGCAGGCTCATTCCTTACAGCTTACTTACAAAAGTTTAGCAGGTTTCATTTCGAAATTCTACGCGTAACGGTCATAACGGTCAACAACGTCTGCCATGTTGAACTTTCTTATTTATGGCCCGATCTTCTCGAAATTTTATAGGCGGCTTCCCTGCACTAACCGAAACCAATGTACGTACTTATTTCGGTGGTATGATGCCACTGTCGGCCGCCATATTGAACTTTTCAACAGTCTTTGTTACTTATGGGCCCATCTTCAAGAAATTTGGTACACGGGTTCCCAACGCTAACTGAATCCTACTTACATACATATATACGTCCATAGCCTGCAGCTCGGTCACCGTGTGAGATGCCGTTGGGTCCCCCATCCCAACACCTCCCACGTTGTTGGCTGCCTGCCTATATCAGACCGTCCGTCGCTCCGGTCTCTACATTCCCTTCCTTGCTTCGTCACGGGATTCACGTCTCCCTACTGATAACTACAGCCTTTTTGTTTAATCCACGGCTTCTCCGCTGTTTTATTGTTTGTTTATTACAATTATAGTTATTGTATAGGTATTTTAGACTTACTTTACATTGCTCAGGTACCCATTTCCTTTATCATTCCAACCCCCATTACCATGTCTATCGAGGTGATCACTATCGATCAAAGAACTATCACTTACTGAGTGGTTTCCATGCCCGGAGATGGCACCTACCTTTTCCATTCTCTTTGTTACATATTGCACGGCCATATCAGGCTCACTCTTGATATCCGGAGGAACATTGTGTCTTATGTATTGAATGACTGGGACAGGTTCAAGGTGTGGACTGATGACGGTACAGGAGATAAATATACTACACAGGAGCACTATAAGAGTGAAATGCTTAAGCCCTTCACCTATGGTTCTGCATGTGAGTTGATGGCTGCCGCTGAATTGTTCGGTTGTCGCTTTCAAGTGTACTGAAATGGCCAAATATTTTACACCTTTCAACAACCGCCAATGCCTCTTAAACATCTTAGATTCACAGGTGACGATTTCAGTAGTGGACACTTTGATGTTTATGAATGTTTAAACTCTCAAAAGCTGGATGTGATTTTATCGATGAAACCGGTTGTGTGCTTACAACGCTTGACAGATGCCGAATGTCACTTCAACACAACAAATCCTGCAAATACTGTCGTAATTGAAACAAACCATGAAACTCAAACCGATTATGACAGCAGCAATCCAAGCTGTGAGATTTGAGACAAGATTACTGTTCACATGGCCAACTGTAAGTTACATGCTCAAGAGTAAGCTCAGCGCACAGCTTGGTCATGTTACAACCAGAGGGCCGAACTGACAACATGGTATACAAAGAGATCCTTAACAAATAATTATTGGCATATTTTCCCTCAGTTTAAAAAAATTAAATTGTCTTCTTAATAAAAATTTTAAGGCAGTACTTCGCCGCTGCGAAGCGCGGGTATTTTGCTAGTCCAAAATAATAGCAAGTCGAGTTTTGAAAATCCCTAAAGTCCTATTCTCTGCCACTCTTTTTGGTAATTTATTCCATGTGTCCATGGCTCTGTTTGCGAAGAAAAAAAACTTTCTAATGTTTCTGTAAAATTATCTTTAACAAGTTTCCAATTATGTCCCAGTGTTCTTGATGAAGTCATTGTAAGTAACAGTACTATTTCTCTTCATAATTTTAAACACTTCAGTCATTTCATCTCTTAATCTTCTATTGCTAAAACTGAAAAGGTTCAGCTCTTTTAATCTTTCCTAGTAAGTCATCCCAAGTAGCCCTGGAATGTGTCTAGTCACTTTTCTCTGGACTTTTTCTACCACTGCTGTCTTTTTTGTAGACTGGAGACCAAAACTGCACACAGTACTCCAGAAGAAGCCTCACCAGTGTATTATAAAGCTTGAACGTCACTTCCTTGGAGTTGTACGCCATGCATCAGTGTGCTATATAACCTCTGTTAGCTTTCTTAATGGCTTCTGATCACTGTCTGGAACTTGATGGTGACATAAGAACATTAGAACAATGTAGATGAGAACAGGCCATTCAACCCAACAAAGCTTACCAATCTTATCCACTTAATTCTTCCAAAATAACATTAAGTCTAGGTTTGGAAATCCCAAAAATGCTACTGTCTACCACACTACTTGTATCTTGTAATTAACTTTCATGCCTCAGAATACAGAACTCCCAGCAGTTTCTTCCACTTGCAAGAATGACATCAGTATGTTAGTCCATCTAAGTTCCGATCATCAGTGACATGTCCACTATGACTATTAAAATTTTCTCATAAGGTGTACTTTTGATTTGTGTATTCAAACCTAACATTTTAAATTCATATTTTAATACTTTACATTTACTTCCATTACATTTCATCTACCACAATTCTGCCCAAGCCTGTATGCTGTCCAAATCCATCTGTAATGATTCAACAGGTTCTAAATTATCTATACACTACACTCTGAACTCCCACCTCTTTCAGTTTGTGATGAATGTTTCCCTTTAAGAGTTTTTGCAACTGATGATTTATTTATTTGTGTATTTATTTTCAGTTCTGTCAACCATCACAATATGCCAATACTAAAACAACCTTTTATTTTCATAAATATATTGCCATACCATACCACATGGCTTAGTCAAGATGCATCCAGATAGGACTGGCATAAAAGTTAAACATTATCCTTATATTAGTCTTGTAAATTCTCAATTTTTTCAGTAAGTAAAGTAATTTTGGTACATTATACAGCATGACTTTACTGTTAGGTCTCTGATTCATCCACCAAAGATCTGTAGCCCTAGGAGTGTGACAAAGTTAAAAGTTTCCTGGTTCCTCTATCTATGCTGATTAAAATATTTGTCTCCTTGTATATATCCCAGAGACTATGATATTCTTCTTTTGTCACAGTGATGTTCTAGGCTAGACATTTTTTCCTGCATTACATCAGTCACATAAATCCTGCATTCAACTTCATCATTTTTATTAATCTATAGCCTGCTAACCATTCCTGGGTAGTCAGATTTCACATTAACTCTAATAAAACAGCTTAAATATAACTGAGGAGTTAGCTCTTTCTTACCAGCAGTTAGGATGCTGAGAGAGTGATAGGGAAGTGATTTGTTTCAGGGGAAAAAGCAAATATCCCCGTCAATTTTGAGCTACTGCTCTGCTATGCTTTGAGAAAACACACACCTTCAAAAAGAGTTTAAAATGTATAATATTATGGCCATTTTGTATTATTTGGGAAATTCCCTGTATAGGATAAGGGTGGGAATAAGGATAATAGACTTTCTATGATAGCATACAGGGATGATAGCACAACAAGCGTTATCATTCCACCAAGGATGGTGGTAACAAATTCCTTGTTTTATACTGGTGTGCTTGTTAATTACAAATACACCCAGAAATTGAGGCCACTGATGTCAGAAACAAATGTCTTTGTTGTATGTGTTGTTTTAAGAATATGTAATTGTTCACAGATGTTTTCTTGGGTATTTAACACGACACACGTAAAATTTATAAAGTAATCAATGTAATTTGCCTAGTATGTAAAAAGAAATGTAAAATAATATCTTTTATAAACTAAAATGAAGATTATAATGAGGGTAGAATCTAGATAAAAATTGAATGCCACATAGCAAAATCACTGGAGTTAGCCGATAACCTCAAAAGGAGACAGAATGCAGAGCATGGCAGGGGATCAAGGGGATAGACAGTACTGTTTAAATCCAAAGGCCTGGATGTTTGGTTACCAGTAAGTCGCCTTAAGATCCTGGAATGGTTCTTCTCACAGTATTTGGGAAAAATGAGGCAGACAGTATAGCATCTCTTCCCAAGTGAGTAGCGTGATGCGGAGCTGGCAACACGAATGTGTAGCAGTTAAGGCAGATGAGATACAAGATATGGAATATTAGGGGCACTGGGGGCAACCCCATATAAAAACACCAAACCACAAGATTATTACATATTCATGTTGCTCCTATTATACTTGTGCCAGTAATGATGACATTTTAAATAAGAAACTAAAGTTGTGAATTGCATCTACTTTGGTAAGTGTGTTATGATGCTATTTTAGGTTTGATAGACAATCATGCCTTACTGGAGTTGTGTTTTTACACATTTTTTATACCTTTGGGGTCTTAGATAGATAGATAGATAGATAGATAGATAGATAGATAGATAGATAGATAGATAGATA
>JANRMT010062829.1:18147121-18193210 GCA_026402145.1 Polypterus bichir lapradei
ATAGATAGATAGATAGATAGATAGATAGATAGATAGATAGATAGATACTTTATTTGACTTTTTTACAAAAGCTCTTTAAATAAATAAATTCACAAATAGACAGATATATATATCCAACCATCATCCAACCCGCTGAATCCGAGCAACAGGGTCACGGGGGTCTGCTGGAGCCAATCCCAGCCAACACAGGGCACAAGGCAGGAACCAATCCCGGGCAGGGTGCCAACCCACCGCAGGACACACACAAACACCAAGCACACACTAGGGCCAATTTAGAAACGCCAATCCACCTAACCTGCATGTCTTTGGACTGTGGGAGGAAACCGACGCAGACACGGGGAGAACATGCAAACTCCATGCAGGGAGGACCCGGGAAGCGAACTGGGGTCCTCTAACTGCAAGGCAGCAGCACTGCCACTGCGCCACCGTGCCGCATATAATATAATATAATATATATATATTTCTTGACACACTTTTGCTGAATAATTTGTTGGCTGAAAGTCCTCAGAGTTAGTGTGTCAGAGAGGGGACGTGTGGCATTGTTTATAATGGTACTGAATTTTGTGTTCATTCTATACTTTGCTACGACCTCCAGTGGGGTAGATCCTCATATATCTCTTTCAAGTGTTAGTCCCTGCCTTATACCTGATACTGCTGGTCAAAGATATGATC
Organism: Polypterus bichir lapradei; assembly: GCA_026402145.1. Taxonomy (NCBI): domain Eukaryota; kingdom Metazoa; phylum Chordata; class Cladistia; order Polypteriformes; family Polypteridae; genus Polypterus; species Polypterus bichir. The sequence goes on from JANRMT010062829.1 coordinate 18,147,794, forward strand.
CTGTTGTGGAAAAGGCAACTTCAGAAAAGTATTATAAAAAATCGTATTTCTCAAACCTTTAGACCTTTTATTTAGGGAAAAGTCATAAATTGCGTTAAGTATGCAGTAAAGAGTATGAATATTTCAGTATGGACAAGTAAGTATTGCATTTAAGTATATAGAATTTTACCTTAGGAAGGAAGCTGCATTAACTCAGAGTGGAGAATCAAGACCTTTGTGTAGTCCAAAATCTGGTTACATTACACTAAATGTGTTCTAAAAACCAAATGAAACGGTGAGAGTTTCTCTTGATCACAGAAGCATATCAGTGGACACAATGGGCCTATAATGTCCTATATAATGAAAAATACTTTTTAGTTAATACTGTATATAATACTCTTTTACAATCTATTACAAGTATATATACAGTACATATGAAGCTATAAAAAATGAATTATTACACCTAATGAAAAGGATTGAATGAAACTCAATAATTAACTACATGTAACTTAGTGCTGAAAGCACAAGTGTTCTCTGCCTCATCTTACAGAAGCCACCTACATCATTTTCCAAGGTTAGAAAGAGGTAAATGAGTAACGAACACTCCTCCAGAATGTGGAGATAAACTGATGGGAAAGCCCATGCACCCCTACTATGCAGCAGTGCTAAGATTAATAGGAGAATCTGCTAAACACCCTTCTTTTTTTTTTTTTGGAGATTTTATTAATTTTATTACAATCATTCCATACAAATCAATCAATTTTTACAAAAAGTAGAATTAAAAACAAGTCGACCCCCACCCCGAGAGAGAGAGCAAGGCCAACGGAGTAAAATTTAAGGCTTGTAAACACACCTAAATTGATAAGCCAATAGAGATGAATGGAGAAGAAAAAGAAATACAGAAATAATTGCTTCCTCTGTGCTTTAAGAGCTTATTTTAAAATATTACTGATTAGATCCTGCCGTGTTTTGAAAAAAATCCGTACAGATCCTCTAACTGAGTGTTTGATTTTTTCCAATTTCAAATAGTATAAAACATCGGTTTCCCACTGACTTAAAAGAGGAGAGTTTGGATTCTTCCAGTTTAACAGAATAAGTCTGTGTGCCAAAAGTGTAGTGAATGCAATCACAGTTTGTTTGTCCTTCTCCAATTTAAACCCATATGAAGGAACCCCAAACACAACTGGTAATGGGTTAGGAGGGATTGTGAGACCAAGGCTGTCTGAAAGGTAATTAAACATTTTGGTCCAGAATGATGTTGATTTGGTGCATGTGACCCAGTGAGGCTGGGACTTGATTGCAGCGTTCGCAGGTTGGATCTTGCCCTGGAAACATCTTGGAGAGTTTTTTTTTCTGTTCTCATCCTCCTCGATCTGAGTGCCTGCATTTGACACCATTGATCATAATATTCTTAGAAATCGCCTTAGTCAATGGGTGGGCCTCTCTGGCAGTGTCTTAAATTGGTTTGAATCCTACCTGGCAGGGAAAAAAATTCTTTGTGAGTTGTGGTAATCACATCTCAAAGACACAGGATATTCTATATGGTGTTCCACAAGGCTCTATCTTGGGTCCGCTGCTTTTCTCAATCTATATGCTTCCGTTAGGTCAGATTATCTCAGGTTACAATGTGAGCTACCACAGCTATGCTGATGACACACAGCTGTACTTATCAATAGCCCCTGATGACACCGACTCTCTAGATTCACTAACACAATGTCTTACTGGTATTTCTGAATGGATGAATAGTAATTTTCTCAAACTAAATAAAGAGAAAACTGACATTTTAGTAATTGGCAATAATGGATTCAATGAGGTTAGCAGAAATAAACTTGATGCATTAGGATTAAAAGTTAAGACGGAAGTAAAAAACTTAGGGGTAACTGTTGACTGTAACCTGAATTTTAAATCGCATATTAATCAGACCACTAGGACAGCATTTTTTCACTTAAGAAACATAGCAAAAGTTAGACCTCTTATATCATTGAAAGATGCTGAGAAATTAATTCACGCTTTTGTTTTCAGTCGACTAGATTACTGTAACGCACTCCTCTCAGGACTACCCAGAAAAGACATAAATCATTTGCAACGAGTGCAGAATGCAGCTGCTAGAATTCTAACTAGGAAAAGAAAATCCAAACACATTTCTCCAGTTTTGATGTCACTACACTGATTACCTGTGTCTTTCAGAATTGACTTTAAAATTCTGCTTATGGTTTATAAAGCCTTAAACAATCTCGCTCCATCTTATATATCGGAATGTCTGACATCCTATATCCCAAATCGTAACCTTAGATCCTCAAATGAGTATCTCCTTAGAATTCCAAGAACAAAACTTAAAAGAAGTGGTGAAACGGCCTTCTGCTGTTATGCACCTAAAATCTGGAATAGCCTGCCAATAGGAATTCGCCAGGCTAATACAGTGGAGCACTTTAAAACACTGCTGAAAACACATTACTTTAACATGGCCTTCTCCTAACTTCACTTTAACTTAATCCAGATACTCTGTATGTTCAATTCATCAGAATAACTATTCATGGTGGCTCTAAAATCTGTACTGACCCCTACTCTCTCTTCTGTTTCTTTTTCTGGTTTCTTTGTGGTGGTGGCCTGCGCCACCACCACCTACTCAAAGCATCATGATGCTCCAACATTGATGGACTGAAAGCCAGAAGTCTACGTGACCATCATCATCAAATCCTTCCATGAGAACCCTAAATACAAAGAGGACTTGTTCATTTATGTTAGGTAGATTGCCCAGAGGGGACTGGTCAGTCTAATTGTCTGGAATCCCTGCAGTTGCAATTTTCTCCAGCCGTCTGGAGTTTTTTTTTTGTTTTTTCTGTCCACCCTGGCCATCGGACCTTACTTATTCTATGTTAATTAATGTTGACTTATTTTATTTTTTACTGTGTCTTTTATTTTTCTATTCTTCATTTTGTAAAGCACTTTGAGCTACATTTTTTTTGTATGAAAATGTGCTATATAAATAAATGTTGTTGTAGACGAGACAGATGTGCTCGATATATAATTTTGAGTTGAATAATTGTATGCTTTGCGCATATGGAGCTTGAGTGAATTCTCTGCATTGCTACTTTCCACTCCTTTTCTGATATATTAATTGAGAGATCTTTTTCCCAGTGTCCTCTTGGATCTTTGAAAGGGAGGGACTGTAAAATAATTTTATATATTGCAGAGATGGTGTCTGAGTCCTTGAAATTGAGCAATATTTTTTCCAGCATGGATGAGGGTGCAAGATGAGGAAAATCGGGAAGGTTCTGTTTAACAAACTTCCTAATTTGAAGATAGTGAAAGAAACGTGTAGCTGAAATGTTACATTTGGAATGTAATTCTTCATAGGATGCAAAGACGTTGTCTATATAAAGATCTCTAAGCAAGTTAATCCCAAATTTTTTCCAGATATTAAAAACTGCATATGTTTGCGAAGGTTGAAAGAGGTGGTTCTCTTGCAGAGGTACCACAGATAAAAGCTTCTCCATCTTAAAATGCTTTCTACTTTGGTTCCATATTCTAAGTGAGTGAAGCACAATTGGGTTATTAGTATATTGCCGATAACTTGTATTTATTGGGGCACAAAGCAAGGAATATAAAGAAGTACTGCAGGATTTTATTTCTATTGTGGACCAAGCCTGTGTTTGTTCTTCTATTTGTGTCGAGGTTTTTATAGCTTGTATGTTTACTGCCCAGTAATAAAACTGGAAGTTAGGTAGAGCCATGCCGCCGTCTGCCTTTTGTCTTTGTACAGTGAGATGAAGGGTTGACCATCTATGCAAGTCTTGCTTAATTTTTTCCATGCAGGCGGCGTAATTTTGTTGATAAAGAGCTTTATGTTTAGTTGTGATGTTTACTCCTAGGTATTCAAACTGTTCTGCAATGATAAAAGGTAGAGTATCTAATCTAATATTATATGCTAGAGAATTCACTGGAAAGAGTACACTTTTATTCAGATTAATTCTAAGACCAGAGATCTTTTGAAATTCTGTGAGTGCTGTTAAGACTGCAGGCACAGAATTTTGTGGGTCTGATATATACAGTACCATATCATCTGCATATAAAGAAATTTTCTGTTCCAGTCCTTCTCTGATAATCCTCTTTATCTGATCAGTATTTCAACAGTGTATTGCCAGTGGTTCAATGGCAATTGCAAACAGTAGCTGTGACAAGGGACATCCTTGTCTGGTACAACGTTCTAGTTTAAAGTAGTCTGAACAAATGTTGTTGATACAAACTGAAGCTTCTGGATTGGTATACAGTAATTTGATCCATGCACAAATGTTCATGTCAAATGCTTTTTCTGCATCCAATGATAATAATATTTCTAGGGTGTTTGATGAGTATATTACATTAAACATGCGTCGAAGATTTGAAGATAAGTGTCGGCCTTTGATAAATCCCATTTGACCTTGTGATATTACCGAAGGGAGCACTTTCTCCATCCTTCTAGCTATGATTTTTGAGAGTATTTTAACGTCATTATTCAAAAGTGAAATTGGTCTGTGTGATGCACATTGTAATAAGTTCTTATTTTGTTTTGGAAAAATGATGATTAATGCTTGGCGAAAAGTTTGAGGAAGAGCTTGATTGTCTCTGGCTTCTGTATATGTTGCTAATAGGAGGGGAGCTAGCTGAGCGGAGAATTTCTTATAAAATTCTGCAGGGTAGCCATCAGGGCCTGCTGCTTTCCCGCCTTGAAGTGACTTTATAGTATCTAATAATTCTGATAACGCCAGAGTTTTATCGAGTTCCTCCGCACTAAAAGTGTCTATTTGTGATATCTGTAACGTATCCAGAAATGCATTAGATTGTGTATTATCTTCTTTAAACTCAGTAGAATATAAGGATTTATAGTAATCTCTGAATGTGTGCATTATATTTTTGTGGTTGATGATTTTGTCTCCGTTCGTGTTGGTGATTGCTGGGATTGCGTTGCGGACTTCTTGCTTGTGAATTTGTTAAGCTAAAAGCTTATTAGCTTTCTTTCCATGTCCATAGTAATGATGTATGGATTTATAAATTAGTTGTTCAGTTTCTTTAGTTGTCAAGAGGTTTAGTTCTGAATGCAGAGCCTACCTTTTCCTATGTAGAGCCTCGCTTGGAAGCCTGGCATGTTCTTCATCTATTCTAGTAATTTCGCTTTTTAGCTCTGCTACTTTCTTGGTTTCTAATTTATTTCTGTGGGAAAGATATGAGATAATCTGTCCTCTTAAGAAAGCCTTAAGAGTTTCCCAGAGTATTCCTGCAGAAATCTCTGAGGATGAATTTGTCTCTAGGAAGAAACTGATTTGTTTGGATATAAATTCTGTACAATTCTCGTCTGCTAATAGAAGCGGGTTGAGACGCCATCTGCGAGGTGAGTGTGTGGAGCATAGTAACTTTAGCTCCAAGATCAGAGGTGCATGGTCAGAAATAACAATAGCATCGTATTTGCAAGATTTAATAAAAGGCAAGAAATTATTATCTATAAAAAAATAATCAATATTTGAGTAGCAATGATGTACTGGTGAGTAGAAAGAATAAGTTCTTAAATTTGGGTTTAAAAACCTCCAGGGGTCTGATAAGTTGTGATCCGTTATAAACTTTGCAATTATCTTTGCAGTGTTAGATGTCGTCCCCCCCTGTGGTAGAAGTCCTATCTAAGAGTGGATTTAAAACACAATTAAAGTCCCCAGCCATTATAATTTTATGAGTGTTCAGATTGGGAATGGATGCAAATAAATTTTGTATAAATTCCTTATCATCAACATTAGGTGCATAAGCATTTATCAAAATCATTTTACAGTTAGATAAGTCTCCCATGACCATCACATATCTCCCTTCAGGATCCAATACTACATCTGATGCTACAAATGAGACTGTTTTATGTATGAGAATTCCTAAACCTCTAGTTTTCTTTGTAAAGCTAGAATGGAACATTTGGCTAGTCCAGTCCTTTTGCAGCCGGAACTGATCCTTGCTTAGTAAGTGGGTCTCCTGCAAAAATACTATTTTAGCGTTTAAATCTGTTAGGTGAGAGAGTACTTTCTTTCTCTTTAATTCGTGATTCAGGCCTTTAACATTCCAGCTCACGAAGTTAACTGTCCCATCATGGAGACATTGATTCTGAATTTTTGATGTCATTTTATAAACTTAACTGGAAGTGAGACAGCTTCAGCCTTAATTTCTTATTTCCCTAAGAGTTATTGCCATGCAGCCTATTATTACATTGGCAGTTATAATTATAAAGATTAAAAGGATAGATTAGGTATAGATATAGCCTGCTCTCTTTCTCTCCCCCCTTTAACCCCCCACCCTCCCATTTTGCCTCCCCACATGAAGCTAGACCCCACTTCACACAGTCCCGATCCTCTGACATACCCAGAGACAGAGCACGTCCAAAGCAAAACAAGCCCCCACGCAGCGGCGTTTTAGGATTGAAAAATAGAGATATCTATTACCAATATAGTCTAAATACAATATGCCTAAAATGTAATCATTAACAAACTATGAACTTAAAATATATATAATCTTCATCAATCTTAATGTATTAAGATAATACACCCGAATAATAAACCCGGGGAATGGTGTTAGAAAGTGGTCCAGAATAAGCATAATAAGTCTTAATGCAATAATAGCAATAACAATAAACCAAGGGTATGATGTTGAACAGTGTCGTTTAGGGTAGAGATAAAATAATTAGATGAGAGAAAAAAAACAAAAAAAGGAATTAAGCACAAACGTCTATAACTGTAATTAAAACATAAACAGATAGCGTCCAAGTAATAATGAGTAATAATGGGGATATATAATGATAAAAACCTGTATCTTAACAAATAGATCAGACAGTAAGTTATTTATCCTTTCCATATCACGAACGGCTATGACTCACTATTATGTTTCAGAATAGTGCCGGGATCAGCTTTCTTAATTCCTTTTCTGCTTCTTCCTTGCTAGCGTAGACATAGAATTGACTGTGCAATTCCACTTTCAGTTTGGCAGGATACAAAAGGGTGTATTTGATGTTGGCTTGCCATAACCGCTGTTTAATGTTGTAGAAGGCTGCACGTTTAGTAGCTGTTGCTGGAGAGAAATCAGGGAAGATACGAATGTGGTTATTTTCATATATAATCTCTTGCTTGTGTCTGAGGAGTGCCATCACCTCTAGCTTAAATAATAATCTCTCAAAGCGAATAGTAAAAGATCTAGGTCTAACGGTATTTGATCCGTGTACGCGATAAGCCGCTGCTACCTCAGAATCTGCTTTAAAGTCCTCTCCAATTATTTTAGAAAATAGTTCGGCTGCGAATTTCACTGGGTTTGGACTTTCTCGATTCTCAGGCAGACCTTCAATTCTGATATTACTCCTTCTGCTTCCATCTTCCAAAGCAGCAAGTCTGTCTCCGAGTTTTTTGCATTCGGAGAATCCGCTAAACACCCTTCTTAATAAAGCATTGTTCAGAATAATGGGAGTGTCAACAAGAGTCTGAAATTACTGGTGGCATAATTAGATTGGAGGAAGTGATAAAGTTCTGCATATTAAGAGTTAGATGATGTGATGTATTAGATGAGTATAAAAGGAGATAAATTGTTAAATTGGGGCTTACTCCAGGAACTAATACATTAGTGCATAACTGTACAAATAAAGAAATGTTCTGCATTCTCATCTGGAACTGCCTTATCTGAAGATAGAGAAAACTTTTTTCAATGACAGGCACTGGCATATTGTAAGAAGTCAAATGTATAGGCTACTTTAATGACAAAAACCTTTAAATCTTTTATTTATATGGGCACACAGGGACAATTACTCAGGTACTCCCATCATCCCTACACTGGATAATAGTAGTTAAATTGTCTGCTCACCATAGGTGATGGTTGCTTGCAGAGTTTTCACCTATGCTCCAATTATAGAAATAAGCAAGTAGTTTTTCTCTGAATTGGCAATCTATAAGTCACTTGAGATAAAATAAAAAAATGCAAATATAAAAGGAATATGAAAAGCCTTCCAGTTATATCTTAATGAGCTTAACCATCTCAGCAGTAGACAAAAACTGGTGGAGATAAGGTGTTTCAGTTGTATATTGGCAAGACTGACCACCTGTGCTGCAAGGTCTCTAAGCAGAAACAGAAAGAAAATGTTTGACGCTCACTAAATTAGAGCTCTACACATTCAATAAATCCCATGACTGATACATTTATACTTCTGAGTGGGGTGTTGGGGAATAAGAAGAACAATTGCCTATTACAATACACAATGAAAAAGAACCAAATTTTCTTCCTACTTAAAAGCGGACTGCTTCAGCAAAACAAAAAGAGGAATTCACTTTCTTAAGGCTTAACTTGTAATTCTTTTGAATACCAACACACTTGGAATATGCATAGAATTGCTTTATTGAAAATCGAAAAGTGTAAATTCAGCACATAAACCATCTTCTAATTGACTCCTTTGAAGAGGGTATAAAAAGCAAAAAAGTAAGCAGCACTCAGCTAGCTTCTGGGATTTGAAAGATCGAAAGATCATTGTTAAATATCTTCCAGTTATTTGCTATTTTTGTCAAAAAGGAATATTTAAAGCTCTGTCATCTGCAACAATGTAAAGCATAAGGATTTAATGCACACTTCAACATTCCCTTGGCAGCTTGTCTCCCCAGACTCTCTCGTGCAGCACGTTAACCTTCAGCACATTTACATTTTACAATAAAGGGTTTAAATAACCTTTAGTCTGTGCACTATGGCATAATTTCATTTTCAAATACAAGGCATCATTGCTCACATGCTATAGCACCTTCAGGATAAGTTAGCTGTCAGTCAGTATTTGCCAAGGCAGGCTCTGGCCCCCCCATGACCCTGAACTGGATTAAGTGGGTTTGGAAATGTAAGCACAGGTCACTTGTGCTAAAGAAGTGGAGTTTTAGACAAGCTCCACTTTTAAATATTAGGCACACAAATCCACAAATGCCTCCAGCCACAGAGAAGCCCATAAAAAAGCCTGTATAAGAACTTTGACAGCAATATTGATGATGTTGTTTCAAGGAAGACCACCTGCAAGGAACTAGATGGATGATTGAGTAGTGTCGATATAACTTTTCTCCCAAGGAAGGTAAAAGCATGGTTTGCCAACATGGAATATTGCTATGAATCTTATGGCCATTTTTTAAGAGCCTACTGTATATCCATCATCATAGATTCATATAGGCCAGTCTGCCAAAATTTAAGGAGATGGTAAGGGCTACCCAGGAACTTGAATAGTATCACCCATTATGGAAATATGTAAACTGAGACTCTTGTTGAAGTCTGACATGGAGGAGAAGTGGTGCGTGCAAGAAAAATGCTGTAATATGGGGGGGTTACCCTAAAGTCACTGGGGCAAGGATAGAGATAGAGAACAAAAACTCCAGTTGAGCTGGCAGACATACAATAGCGCCCGGGGGTCCTGGTATGATGAGTGGTAGCTGAAGTAAGAGCTGGACTGAGAACATAAGCCACTCCACTCTATGACAGTGCTTGGGGTGAGATGCTGTGTGAGCTTGTCCAGGATGAGCTGAAGGCAATTGCCAAAGAAGAAAAGTTCTGTAGGTTTGTGGGAAAGAAATAACAGGGTACATAGACAAGTTGGGAATAAAACTTTGGGGAGATTAGTGGGCAAACCACCCCTCATTTAGTTATTGATCCATGTGGATTATGATGTCTTTGCCAGTCCATCTAACCTTCACAGCTGCAGCTTGTTGGCAACTGCCATAATCCCCCTCATTCCAAGGAAGAGGGACCCTAGAATACATCTTGAGGAGTTGCTCAAAAGCTCTGAGTGAAGGTTGGTATTATGGGTGGCACTATTAAGTGCTTAGTGTTCACACATCTCAAACAAAAGTGACAGGCCTCAAAAATCAACTAAAATTCAGACCGGTAACCCAACATAGCTCTAAATTAAACGGGTGGGACTCACCACTTCAAGCACCCTAGTAAGTATTCAAAAGGCAAGCTTAAGGACTACACAGGCCCAACAGTAGGGCAAAGCCTAAAATATATTTAACTAGCGAGATGGAAAACTGTAAAGCCTGTGACCCAAGAAAACAAAACCCAATTCCTTGTATATTTAAAGAAATATTCAGAAATACAGAAAAATATAAAGGAGAACAAAGGTAAGAATGAGAAAAACAAAAGGAAACAAACAAGAATTGCCTTATATAACCAACAACTAAAACAGATTCCAAACATAGTAACTTTAACAAAAGCCAGAAGTTCAAATCCAGGAATACAAATAACAATTGCAAAATTGAGATTAACAAAATACTGAAGCAAGACCTTAATGTGCTGTTGGCTTTTCAATAGTACTGGGGGCAGATCTTCAGTCGCAGCAAAAGGTGGCACTGCCCCCCCTTACCTTAACAAACAGAAAACAAGGTACATACAAGAAAAGACTAATAAGCATAGTGAACAGGATATAACAAATAAATATTAATTAAAGCACGATAAAACATACAGGAAGAAATCTAAAAATACAGTATACTCAACAAAAATACATTAAAGACAATAAACTAAATACATAAAGTGACAGGAAACACCATAACACTTGGGACCACTGCAAAGGTTATCGTGAGTGCAATTAACAACAGCTGAAGGTCTAAACCCATGAAGTCCTACTTTACTTTCATCACAACTGTAAGGGGCCAAACAAAACAGCAAGAACAGAGTTGTGGGTACTGAACACTGCTTAGGAGAGGACGTTACTGGTGAACTTAGGTAGGAAGGTAAGATTTTAAGCACATTACAGAAACCATTCTCAGACCTGATTTCATCATCATGTCAGAAGAAACACGGAGTCATTGTTATACGGGAACTTACTATGCCATTGGAAGGGTGTAGGGAGAGGGCCTTTGAACAGAAGAAGAACTTGTATGACAGTCTAGGTGCCTGCTAGTGGAGGTAAGGTGCAAAGGTTTTATGCTTGGTATTAAAGGGCAGGAAAGGGCATCTACAGTCATATGAAAAAGTAAGTACATCACTACATTTATCACCACTTCAGATCCATGAAATTAGAATCAGGTGTTCCAGATTTGGTGTAATGATTAGAACCTCCATAAGAAGTACGCAGGTGGTGCCTGTCTTATTTAAACCACAGATATCTATGGTCTGTCATTCTTTTTGCTATTCACATATGTGGTGTCATCATGCGAAGATCAAATGGAGCCCTCTAAGGCTCTCAGAAAGAAGAGGATTCCTATGAGTCTGCAAATGATTTAAAAAGATCATCAAATTATTTGAAAGCAATCATTCCAGTGTTAGAAAAATCTTCTACAAGTGGCATAGATTTCAAACGACTGCTGCTTTGTCCAGGACTGACTGACTCAGCCTAAGGACTCTAAAATGTCATCAGGGATCTGCAGGTAACTCAGAAAAAGTTGGTTTACAGTCAGAAAGAGATTGCATAAATTTGACCTGAATGTGAGGATGCCAGAAAAAAAACATTTGCCATCCAAAAAGAACATTAAACCAAGACTACAGTTTGCCATTGAACATGTAGGCAATTACCAGACCTTCTAGAACAACGTGCTTTGGACAGATGAATCAAAAATAGAGTTGTTTGGCAACAGTAGACATGTTTCATACAAATCAAAGGCAGCATTTCAGTAGAAGAAGCAATTGTGAAGCATGGTGGTGGAAATGTTACAGTTTGGGGTTGCTTCGCTGCCTGTAGGCCAGGACAGTTTGCAGTAATCAAGTCAGCATATCAAAATGTACTGGAGGTGAATGTGTGGTTATCTGTCCAAAAATCAACCTTGAAATTGGACCTCTAAAAAAGATAATCATCTGAATCACACTAGTAAATCCACCACTGAAATACTGTTGGTGGATTTCAACACAAACACAAACATTTGAAGCCAGTGACAGAATTTTGCTTGGAGTTGTGTTCAAAATTTCACAGAGTCAATGTCAGAAAGGTGCAAAATGCCAACAAGAAAAATTTTCCAATAAAGGGGGCACTACCCGCTTCTGAAGTCAAAGAAGTACTTACATTTTTCACAGCAGACTGTTACATCTGTTGATATTTTTATTTAATAAATGTTTAGAAAGGCAACATTTCCTTGTATTTTTGCTCAAGTATATCGAGCTGTTTGCATGAAGATCCAATATTTGTCTGTTCTAATATATTGAAAAAGTCAGATTCCATGGGGTGTACTTACTTTTTCACATGACTGTGTAACAACCCAAAGGCTGCAGAGGGAGTTTCAGATTGCTGTAAATCAAGAAAACAGATCCATATTAAAAATTGAGACTTGACTGGCCTAGGCTAGGTCACCAGGATGAGTTATGTAATGTTCAAAGACCCAAAAAACTCGGGGACTCCTGGTATATTACTAGCAAAGTGCCCAAGAATAAACATCAGGAGATGTTTCATAATAGTGGTCAAGAACAGTGAACTAATTCAGGCTAGTGTAGCTTCATATTTCAGAAAAGTTGTGCCCTGCATTATTTACTGTACTTAATACCCACCTTCACAAATCTGAGGAGGTCATTTTGTTCAGTCTGCTGTGGCCAATTATAGGTAAAATATGGTGCATAATAAGGCTTTCTTATTGCACATTGACCAGAGTCATCAAATTTTGGTAGAAATTACTGAACAATTTGCATCACATTTACATGCTAGCCAACTATCAATTTGTGCTGTAGTCAGAAACATTTAGAAGAAAATTATCCTTGAAAAGTCTTTCAGGTCAGCTAAACAGAAATTTATAGAGGAAATGGTCTTCAGTTCTGAATAGACTAGACTGTAGTGTCTATCAGGAGAAATGATCATCTACTGGACCTCAGCTTTCTGGCCTTAAAGTACTTTTATCTTGTTTTTATAATACTGCTTTGTTATTTATTTTTTGGCACTCCATTATGCTGTGTACCAAGCTTCTTTGATGCTCATCTGTCATACTGTACTGTATGTAATTTCCTGTTGTTGCCTGAAATTTACAGGTTGTACTGATTTCCATTATCAGCCCAACCTGTAATAAGCACTTGCACTCTGTTTATCGCCTACTTGTGACTCATTTTTGCGTGAAAAACAATTGTTACACAAAGCAAAATTAAATCAAGCAAACAAAGGCAACAAGGCCAATGCTTTGTCCATGGGCTTCTTTGGATGAAAATATGGCCAGAAACCAAAATATAACTATTACTCTCGGCACAAGTTCCACACAGAAAGGCATAAGAAGTGCTCTGTGCTACAAACAGTTACTGGAAATGATGCAGGCTTTCTTTGACTGTAATGTTCCTGTTGCTAGAGTAGATGTTATAATTGAAAGCGTTCAGAGTTCCTTGAGTAGTTCTACTTTGGTTATCAAACTAAAAAATCAGTCAAAAAATGTATCTCTCTGGCCCTTATCTTTCTTTTTTAAACAATCTGAATATTTTTACTCATAAGTTATGGTGCGGTTAATTGACTGCTCAGTTTATTCCTTGAAGATAATCTGAACTTGTGTGAAGCAATTCCATGTACAACTTTTGTTGGCACAAGGAAATTTATGGCAGAAATTTGGAGAGCATAGTGAATGTATTATTGTGAAGTTTATGAAACTTACCAGGATCAATTATTGGGATCATCTACTCCCTTTCTTGAAAATTAATATATATATATATATATATATATATATATATATATATATATATATACAGACACACATACACAGAGATCCTAACCAGATAAAGTCTCGGGTGGTGCCAGTTGCCAGTCACCCTGCAATATTCCACATGGAGTTCTCTCCACACACATACTATACATATAGAGATCTTAGCCAGACAAAGTCTTCAGTGGTGACAACAGCTAATCACTCTGCAGTATTCCACACAGGGACTCCCTATCACCAGTACTAACAAATATGTGGTTGTTCTATAAAAATAACAATGCAACTCTTTTAATTATGTACCATTTACCAACAAACAAATGTCTTACTTTTACAGACGTTGTTCTAATTATTGAGGATCAACCTCAATAGCCCTGATAAAAATGATAAATATAAAGAGATGGATGTTGTCCTGGGTGGCTTTTGGTTTAGCCATCAGTGTTGTTCATAGGTTACGTATTTCAATGTCCAGATTAAATACTTACACATGTCTCAATCTCTGGCGTCATTACCTATGTTGCCCTTTTGTCATTGTCATCTTTGGCCCCTTGGATGAACTATATTTATGTCACAATGTACAAGTGGGGTGTCAGGACACGTGACATTACACACAATTGATTGGCTGTCCTGATGACAAATGATTCTGAGCAGATTGTTTGATCTTTTAAGTACCTCCTTACTCCTTTCTCAACCTGTAAAACTAATTCTGTAATTCCTAGTCCTACAGCGTTAATCCGTTCCCAGGTTATAAATTAGTTAAAGCAGAATGCATGTGATGTTTGGAATTAAAGTCCTGTAAATTAAGTTCATCCTGGTTCGTTTGAGCATAATACTTACAATTTTATATAAATAGTCTGCAGTTCAAAAATTGAAAATATTCCTGGTTCATTTGAGCATAATACTTAAAATTTTATATAAATAGTCTGCAGTTCAAAAATTGAAAATATTCCACTTCAGGACACTGAACCAAAAGATCTTAACAGAAAGTGGGGGTTATTACCAAAACAATGAAAGTATTGTGCACCAAGGTCAAATCACAAAATAAAAATCAAAGTCAAAGATTTAGCACCTATATGTTTGTAAGCTGGAAATAAACACTTGCAAAAAAAGGTTTCAGACAATATCTGTAACCTTAGACAATGTGCTTGGGGGCGGCATCAGATTAAATATAGTCACATGGCATGACTTACATGACCACACACCCTAATAACCCCCTAACATGTCATGGCATTGAGATCAAAAATGGTGGCAAGTGTAAGAAAACAAAATAGTACCGCAGTATTTCTAAAACATTACTCTAAATCAAAAAATACAAATACAGAAAAATAGAAAAACAAAAAAAATTAGTATAGCCTAAAGAAAAAAATGCATATAGCTCATATAGTTGACATTACAGAACTAGACATTGGATTTCTAAATAAGTTCACCAGAGGCAGGAAGGACAGACAAGAATAACCTTTAGCCATATCCTAAACACTGAAGCCACTAGGTCTTACTCAGTTCTCACTCATTATTATAAATTCAAACATAGCAATTGCACCATCAGATTTACAGCTTATGCTGATCTATATTGATTCCATCTAAACCCAGAAAATGTTTACATCATGGCTGTTGGATCTCCCCATGACCATTCGTATATCAGGATCTCTGTTTTCCTATGTAAGTGCCACTAATTAATAATTACACAAAACACACATTGTAATATTTATAAAAATATTGAAATAACTACAATATACATGAAATGACCAAGCACTCGTGTATAATAGCTCACTATAGTGCATGCAATGTCAATGACAGCCAATAAGTATTCTGTTTAAGAAACCCTCAAGCAGCAGCTCTGTTTTGAAGTAGGATATAATTAGGATACAACACCATTTAAATTTTAGTAAAAGATTTAGCTTATAAATATGTATACATTGATATAAATACAGAAAATGTGTGCATGGATTTTTCTGTCATTGACAGGAGTACATTGAAGAAGTTGGAGAATACTGCTTTGTGCTCTTTAAAGAGGGATACAGTTTTGCTTCTTTGAAGGTATGTGTTATTATAATACTTAAATATGCATATTTCTGTAAAACTGCACGATTAAACAGTTCAGATTTAAATGTATAAGCATTGCCTGTTAAAGGCAGCTTAAAAGCACACCATTCCAGAAAAAAAAGTACTGTATTTAAAACAAAATGAAAAAAGTATAGAACAAACTAACATTTGCATGCATGTTCTAATCATCTGCATTGAATTTCCAATTATCTGATAAATATCATGCAGTGGGTTGGCACCCTGCCCGGGATTGGTTCCTGCGTTGTGTCCTGTGTTGGCTGGGATTTGGCTCCAGGAGACCCCTGTGACCCTGTGTTCGGATTCAGCGGGTTGGATAATGGATGGATTGATGATAAATATCATTCAGACAAAAAGCAAGTGTTTCAATGATTATGGTAAAAAGAAAAGGCAAAGGGGGCAATGGTGTCTTTTTTCATAACCTATAGGAAAAGGTTATCTTATTTGTAACAATAAAGAAAATGTTTTTACCTTGGCTAAGATTTCATGTCAAATCCACAATGACTTTTCTGGTTCGCCCCCACCCATATGGCTAAACACTTTCAAGAGTGATAAAATAAAAAAAAAAACTCAACGTATATATACTGTAAGTCCACCATTATATATAGTCCATCATTTTTTGTGCAAAGTTGATGACACTCAATTCCCAATTTCACACATAACCTGATAAAAGTAAAGCAAGGCCTAAAATTTTTGGGATAGTTTTTGTGTAAATATTTTTACATTTTGAGTATCTTACTTTGCTTTGGAATTGTTTTACATTTGTTTTGGCCCTTTTTAGATGTAATTATTAGTTTTCCAGTTAGAACTCAGGCAGATAAATTGACTTGCTCATGGTCACACATGTCTGAAGTTGAATTAAGTCCTTAACCACTACACCATTATTTTATTCTTTATATGGTAATGCTCACATTACTAGTCATGTGGTGCACAATTTGTGATTTATAAGGTATTTTTACAGAAATGTGGCAGAAAGATGAAATGTAGTGTAGAAAGAACCAACTGCTAATATATCAAGATGCCAATGTCAAAAACACTAAACAAAATTATTATCAGAAGTTGTACGCAGTGAGATCTAAAGCTTGAACACTAAATTTCAAAAGAAAACACAAAAGGACTTGTTTGTTAGTTACCCAGAATCTTGAAAAGCCAGAAACTGCAAGATACTTAACTGCATTCCATTGCCAACAGTGATGTTAAGCATTACACTCTGCCAGTCACACCTGTATAGTAACACAGCAGTAACTGCAAACAGACAGACCACAGAACTTTGGTCCCAGTAAAAAATAAAATGGCAATGCGGAGAAAAAATAAAGATGCGAAAAACTTTGGACTCCTTTACAGCAAAACAGAAAACAACAGAAATGCATTCTACAATATTTTAAAAAAACACACGCAAAAGGGTGAAAATACCTTAGAAAAGTGTAACATAAAAAATCAAAATGATATCAGATTATAAAAAGACTAGCCTTTCCCTGCGGCTCCGCCCACATAGTAGTGAAACAGGACAAACTTTAAAAATCAATAAACAAACAGGTATTGCTAGCTAAGCAGAGGCAAGGTACGCTCCAAAACAGAGAGTTAGACTGACTCCCCACTCCTGACATCAAACTTCCCCCTTCCTTTGGCCCATAGCCTCTGTCTTGGATTAACACAAATATATCGCTCCTGCAAGCAAACTATGGTTTTTAGCATGATGAGATAAGTCACAAAATCAACCAGAATGTTCAAGTAAATTCTAGAAAAAAACCCGATCTAAATCCATTAAGTAGTTCTCTCGTTCGCTAGCTAAGTGGATGTAAGATACACTCCGAGGCTGGCGCATGAGTGAGGAGAGCCCTGTCTTCCTCCCCTCGGCCTGCTGCATCTCTCTCGGATTTGTGCAAATAAATCATTACCGCAAGCAAACTATGATACTTAGTGTGATGAGAGAGGTCGCAAAATCAACCGGAATGTTCAAGCAAATTACAGAAAAAAACAGCTCTAAATCCGTTAAGCAGTTCTCTCGTGAAAAGCAGACAGACATACAGACAGACAGATGTTAGATTTTATATATATACAGAGGTAGACATGCACATTATTTAAAATCCAAAGTATAAAATAATTAAAAGAAAGTCTTCAAAGAAGAAAGGAAACTTTAATAGGAATTTTTATTTGAGGTCACATTTGACATTTGATTGTTTATTTTCATTTTAGTTTTGGCATTTCGATTAAATTATATTCTGAGTACTGTCTTTAGGTTGGGATTGCTGCCATAAACAACGAAGTATAAAGTGCATCATTTTCTTACTAGGATTTATTTTGCTTTTCTGTTTTTCTTTAAATGAAATGACAGTAGAATGTTTTCTCAAATTTAGCCAAATATTCTTAAATATAGTAGAAGACATGAATCCCTGTCTGTTTTAATTCTAACAACCAAACTAATAGAATTCTTTTTATATAAAGTTACTTGAATTATTATATCTCTCAGTGTCCTCACCTGACATATGCCATGACTAAATAGATGCTGTAAAGTCTAAAATGTTGCTCTGAGCTTTTTTATTGTTTCTTAATCACATCTTTCAGGTACTTGCTGTTTTCCAGAAAGACAGGACAGTTGTATGATAAGGATTGTTTGTGATGGACTACGCTGCTCAGTGATTTGCGCTTTAATTTCCAAATTAACTTGCAGTCAAAGCAGTATTTAAGATGAGTGACAAATTCAGAAAGCAAAAGTGCATTTCTGCAGATGATCACGTAAAAGCGTAGTCCTTTGGGAGGATTCAATACAGTGGTAATGAGTGGATATAATGAAAAGACTTCACGCTGACAGATGCATTCATTTAAAACTCTGAGAGGCTCTGCTGGGAAGGGCAGATCACACACAACTTTCATTAACATGCCTGTTAATCGGGGTCACTCTCTGAATGATAGGAGCTCACCTCGGGTCACAGCGATGCATGATAAACTTTTACAAAAATAGAAGAAACACCTGATTCTGACATATTGGGATTCTTCCAAGCCGCTCATCCCCAACACATATACAGCAAAGACAGAGATGACATCTTTATGCTTCTTCATCAAAAGCTTTTTATTTTCAATTCATGCTATGTTCAAAGAGAATAGCCTATGCCAAACTTCATTGCTTTTCTGACATTATTGTTTTGTGGTGTTATTTCTGATTACATTTGCTATATTACATACTTAAATATCAACTCAGGATTGACCATGTGAATTAGGTGTTGAAGCTTGATGGGAGAGTGAAATGGAAGACTTGGTATCACAAATTACAGAATACAGGAATGCATTTAGCAAACAAACATAAAAAAAGGAAAGATGAGATATTGTACTCTCGCAGAAATTATCAAGTAGCAGTTTATTATAAGAATGTAAGTGTCAATTATGAGGGAATTTCTTACATTCATTTTTTTCTGTATATTGATATTTCTATTTAACCTAATGTGAAGGGCATTTGCATAGCCAAATGGCAGTAAGATGTTATAGAGAGGAACATTCACACTAGCAATAGGGCTGAGCCTTTGTCTTGAAATGGGGAAGAGGGCAGTAAGCTCTGTATGTGTACTGAACAACAAGGATATAAAATGTCTGGGGGCAACAGAACGATACATGGGAAAAATATGGACGTGAGTCCCCATGACACTAGAGGACCAAGTATGGACTTGGGCAACCTGACCCTCAGGCCATAGAGACAGAGGCCAGAATGCTTCCTAGCCAAGGAACAACACATGGTCAAGAGGAACATACTGGGACCATGTTGCTTCTGTGAGGAAGAAGACAGGTAGAAGGCCAGGTTTTCACCCCCTGGCTTGTGAGAGGAGAACCCTGAAAACCCAGAGAATCACTCATACAAACATAGGGAGATCATGCAAACTCCTGTGAAGACATAAGACAGAGAAATGACAAAAGGAGAGTTGGGGGAATTCCCCGTATAATGCTGTTGGTCCGAGTAATTATAACAGACTGAATCAACGGTCAACATTTGTAAAAAATACATTTGACAACCAAGAAATCTCTTCCCGGATCTTTTATGGAATGGTGGCAGGAAATGAGATACTGAGAAGAAATGATCTTGCAGGAAGTGACGTCATTATTGTGGGTCAGAAATGATGCCGTCACTGGGAGCTGGAAGTGAAGTCATCAAGGGGTGCCAGAAGTGAAGTCATCGATACGGGACTGGAAGTAAAGTTTTTATGGGGAGCTGGAACTGGTGTTATTACATGGGACTGAGGTGAGAACATTTTATTAAGCTTCTGTTGGGAGAAGAGAAAAGGCATTAGTACACTGTTCCAATCCCCTATCCCTTGTTCTTTCACGCTCAATTGGACCCTTTGGCTGCCCCCTAAGTGTGCATGTGTGACACTCTATAGATGTGCCCAGAGTTACTCCTTTTAATAACATTCAAATTTTTATCAAAAAAGGGTGGCACAGAAATACAGTGGTTAACACTGCTACTTCCCCACTGTAAAGTCCAGGGTTCAATTCCCTTTGTGTTATTTTTGACTAAAACTATTTGCTTTTGTCTTTAGCTTTAACTAGAATAATAACATGCATTTTCAAACTTAGATCAATTTTCCTATATGAAAGGGCACACACTGTCCATGTGGATTTTGCACATTCTTCTTCTCATTTTTTTTACAGGTGCTCCAGTTTATCACCCACATCCCAAAGATGTGGCACCGGTGAATACCTTGTCCCAGTTTGATTGAGTGTGTGTGTGCTCTACTATGGACTTGAACCTGGCCAGGGTGGGTTCCTGTCTTGCACCTAAAGTGCTGCATAGGTATTTGTCTTCCATCACCCCAAACTGGATAAGTGAAATTAAACATTGACTAAATGGATGAAATACATGTCATTGAATTGGGTAGCACTGCTTCATCACAGCTCCAGAGTTCTGTGCTGAAATCCTGATCTTGCTTTGAGGTTATGCATTCTCCCCATCTTGGAATCTAATCTACCAAAGAGGAAACTGTAAATTAGCTCAGACTGAATGAGTGAACCCTGTGATGAACTCACACACTGTCCAGAGTTGTTTCCTGCCTTGTTCTTAATAACCTAACCTCTGAACCTCCACAAATATGTATCAGAGTAAATGTGTTTGGAATGAATTAAAGAATGAAGATCATTATGTGAGTATATCCTAACCTCCTTCTCCTCCTCCTAGTGGGACATGTAGGCCTCTTTTTCTTAAATAAAAGGTAAATGAAAGGGGTGTAGCCCACCATTATAATGTTGAAGTTAAATATGAATTTTGAACATGTAGGCACCATGTCTGGGGGAGTACCAATAGAGGCTCTAATGGGTGGCAAAGATAAGGAGTTTTTGATATTGCATATATGTTTGTGTGGCTGTCAAATGAAGAGGGAATGGAAGAAACACTCATAGGCATTGTAATGTGGAAGTCTAAAATGAAAGAAAGCTTTTTAATTGAAAAAATGAAGAGTATAGAAAACACAAAGACGAAGCAATGCAAGAATGTGATGAAACATTACTTGAAAGTGTGCGGTGGTGTGTGTTTTAACAGAGTTGGTTCTGCGTAAAGGGGTGAGTACAGGATTTCATCAATAGCAGTATTTATTATTGTTATAAAGGTGATGTAAACTTGATTTTTTGAAAGTAAAAAACGGGCCAAAAAGTTGGCATGAAAGCAAGAAATTAGTGTTGAGTTATTATTATACTACAGTGAGTCTAAATAAATGTCTACCAACCAAAAAAAAGAAAAGTTAGCAATTACTGTGACTCACTGAAAGCGTCATCTTCCATTAGACTGTTTCTATCACATTCTAAAAAAGAGCATCTACATGAGCTATTGCGGCTTAGGTCCACCGCATGATATGCATTTTTTTATATAAATTCCATCTCTGCTCTCTTATTTC
Organism: Polypterus bichir lapradei; assembly: GCA_026402145.1. Classification (NCBI taxonomy): domain Eukaryota; kingdom Metazoa; phylum Chordata; class Cladistia; order Polypteriformes; family Polypteridae; genus Polypterus; species Polypterus bichir. Next base: position 18,169,308 of record JANRMT010062829.1, read on the forward strand.
AAAAAGTGATAAATGCTATTTGTTCATTCTTATTGGTAAATTAATGGCACTATGCAGGCGGACATGTCTTTTTCAAAAATGCAAGGCTGTACATTTCAGAGTTACTGTCAAGTGTGGTGTACACAGTAAAATTGTCGGTGCTTGTACTGAAACTGCATGGGTGTTGATGAACTCGTTCACCGCAGAGTGTGATGGGTATTGTAGTCTTTGCTTCGGGGTTGCCATAAGGTTAGATAAGAGATGAATATACAGTATAGGGATTGGAGAGGGGTTATAAGATGAAATATGTGTGTTGCAACTGCGTGCACTTGTCTGTTCGAGAAACAACATTGCTTAGGTGTTCTTTTTTGCAAAGCAAACTCTGTTTTGCTAGAATCACTGACACATCAGCACAGGCTAAAAATAGGCTAGGGCTGGGTACGGGTGGTCCCAGCCAATTCCACAATGTATGGTTGGACGTAAGGGTTGTGTGTGTTAATGATATTTTGTAATTTTGTAAGGAAGTCAGGAGAGATGTCTGCATTTGCAGGCCATGAAAGTGTTTGCTTAAGTGTTTCATCTGACCAGCTATGTACAGTATGTGGTAAGTTATTGTTTGGTATGTGTGAGTGGTGTTTGCATTTTTCACCCTGAACTCAATTGAAGATATATTGTATGTACTGCAGCTGGGGACAGTGGCTTTTGTGTTTATTGGACTTACAATGTGTATGACTTTGTTTCTCGAATGGTGTATAAGGTTGCAAAGGAAACTATCAGTGTTTGTCTCATCTGTATTTTGAGTCCCTCAGCTGATGCTTGTGTCATTGGTGTGGTGAATGTACCTCACTCTGAATGGATTATATCTGTTTTTTTTGGGCGCTGGGAGTTGTTTCTGGACATGCTGCTGTGACTTTCCTGTCTCTGTTGCTGTGGTTCAGTTCATGTCTTTGCTTCCATTCTGTTTGTGCACTACTGTGCATTTCCTGTAAGAAGGATGTGTGCTCTCGGGTCTTCGGTGACTGTGAGAAGGACTCTGAGCTAAACTTCAGAGAATCTGTAAGCCAGACGTTCAAAATAATCGGTCAAACTGTCTGTGTCGAGATTGAGATTGACCAAGATCAACCTTCAAAGACTGAGGATGCACAGGTTTTTGTGTAACAGACAGAAAAGCCTTACAAATTTAAAAATAAGTAGTTAGTGAACACCCTGGCATAATTCTAGAACTAGAACTAGAACAGTGATTTCATCGAGACCTTGAATAACATTAGAACACATATTACAGGCTGTTCATTTTTGTAGCCATTGTTTGTGGACTTCAAACTCTAATCTTTCAGGTTTCATATTTTCTATTAATGGCCTCTAAAAGTTAAGAGCGGACTTAGCCTAATACACGCATATTACCACAAAAAGATTTTTCTCACCCCTATTTAAGAAACTATAAATGCCACCTCTAAAGTATTTTAAAAAGTGTTCTGTATCAACACAATGAGAGTAAAATGAAGAAAAATGAATCAAAATATTCTTTTAACACAAGCTTAAGATTTTTTATCAGCCAGTAGAGAACAAAAACAAAAAGGACACCATTTGGTTTTCTTATTGAATTCTGCTCTCACCAACATTATGCCTTCTGAAGCAGGCTGATTCCTGCAATGGCTCTGCTTCCACCGGGAAAGAAAAACTATCAACAATGCTTTTAATGTGATACTGTGCTAATTGGTACTCTTTGTAATTTCTACCTTAAGGAAAAAACACACTGGACTTTGTGACAGTCATGAAAATCAAGATAATTATCCTAAATTAGTTTCAAGTCTTTAGTAATTCTCATTTCTCCAACTTTTTTTTCCAGCAATGCTCACCATATGCTTCATATCAGATTAAATTTGCTTCATTTAAAAAGTGCAAGTAGAGGTGAAATTGACTTGCTTAAGGGTATCTACAAAAAAAATAGAATGCATTCTATCCCAGCATATATGGAGTACAGTAGACAGAGTAGTACAGAGAGAGGCTTTGTGTAGACATGGGAGCTGCTCTGAATCCCAGGAGGACTACACTGTCCCACAAAAGAATTCTACTCAATAAGAGCCCAGCAAGCCTATGTAGCTTCTTATGAGCAGTGGCACAGATGTCATTTCATGCCACTTTCTATCCCTCTTAATCCAAACCAGAGTCGCAAGAGGTACAGACTGAAAAACTCTATATTGCAAAGGGTTTATTCTGATCACACTTTTTATGACTTCATACACCACTGAGAAACACAGCAATGCAGAAGCCAACCCTAACCAGGGAAATGGTTCATCTCAGGGTCCACTCATGCACAAACCTACACTCACGCACTCTTCTGACATTCTGTTCTTAGACTGTTTAAATCCAAAACAGGATCACGGATATCAAAATCCAGGTGGAAAGCAGAGAAAATTCTGTTCTGTCTACCTGAGGTGAGGGGAATCTGGAAGCCCTTTGGCCCTGGTAGTGGTCATCAAAAAACTGTCTTGGTGAGAGCAGTCAAGATGGAGACCCAGCATATATCTCTGAATGACTGCTTCCAAATGACAGACTGGGAAATGATGTGTGAGTCACATGGGGATAATATTGAGGGAATCTGTCACTGTATCACCAAATATATTCATTTTTGTGTCGACACTGTAGTACTCTCAAAGACAGTGTGTTGTTTTCCAAACAGAAAGCCCTGGATTATTAAGGAGCTAAAAGGTTTCCAGAATGAGAAAAAGAGAGCATTCAAATCTGGCAACAAAGGACGCTATAGGAAAAGCTGAGTGAAGGAAAGGAAGCTCACAAAACTAAAATAGAAAACTAACATACTCAGAATAACATGATGGATGTCTGGAATGGACTGGAAATAATTATGAGACTCAATCAATCCAGGGCTCAGGTGCTAGAAATGGATGTGGACAAAGCTAACACCCTGAACCAATTTTTAAATAGATTTTTCCTCCCATTGACACCTTTTTACAATGACCATTCTCTCCACTCCATCCCTACTATATGTACAGCTCCTACCGTATCAACTATAGTATGAGGTGTATGGAGTGAAGAGAAAAGGAGACAGGACTGCTCCTTATGGTGCTCCAGTGTTGCTCAAACACAGTCCTTGAGTCTCACAAACTGCAGTCTGCCCAACAAAAGTTTAGTGACTTATTTAAAGAGAAGTTTTTTGATTTATCCACCTTCTGAACCACTTCATCCAGTTCAGGATCATTGATGCTGAAGCACATTCTAGTTCATTGAATACAAAGGAGGAACCAACCATAGGCAAGCTTCCAATCCTCAAAAAATGCATCCATACCCAGCCATATGAGAATCACCAATTAGCCTAACCTAATGTTCTTGTGTCTGATCTATGAGAAGAAAACCAGAGAACCTGAAGAGAAACCAGGGTGGATATGGGATGAATACCATACAAGCAGTGACCAATACGGAATGTGAAAGTAGTCACCATTAGATATGAGGTTGTCACCCAAAAGAAGACCAAAAATATAAAAGAGTCATCTTTGACCATAATAGTTTAATCACATGAAGGCTTTAAAATGGGAACCTTACTAAATATTGAACGACATATAGGGGAACAATAGCTCTGAATTCTCTCTCGAGCCAGTCTTAGTAGTTTATGTAAAGCATCACACAACAAAGTTTTTTTTTTGTATTCCATCTTTTATAACCAACGTACTGTATCCGTCTGTTCATTTGGTGGAAGATTGAGAATTGTTCAACACCATTACAGGAAACTTGAGATGCATTAACTGCCAGATCCCGACAGCACCTGCTGTCAATAGCTAATTGCGTTGGATCTGACATGTCTCACTAGTGCACACTTACAACATGATCCGTCTCTGCTTACAACAGGAACATGAATACAGCTGACATCACAGCAAATGCTGAGAATCGAAGGCTGGATTTTAGATATCTGTGTGTATGTGTGTGCAATGTGACCATTTGTACTGCCTTCTGCACCGAATTTTTGAACCTTTCTAATTTTTTTAAAGCCATGTGGAAATGATCTTGAAAAAGTCTCATTTGTTTAACAATATTAAGATTGCTGAAGGCATTTTTCTGAAACCACAGTAAGAAACTGTATAGGATGCCATTGTTTTTCAAAGAAACCACCGTGCAAAGCTAGCACACATTCCTTAGTCAGAATATGCAGCCTGACTGTGTTTAGTATAAAGGGTTCGACCCCATCTCAAGAATATTTCAAACATCCCATTCTCCTAGCCCTGCATGCATGACTTACATTAGCATTTTAGACCAAATAATTAAAGTAAGTATGCACATATGAAATGTGTCAGACATGCATTCAGTGCCCAGCAGGAGCTCACGGTCAGAAGCACTATATTGTCTACACTGTTGACAATTACCTTATTCATCATCAGAACCAAATAAACTGAAGAGACGCAGTAGGTAATGAGGCTGCCTCCCAAATCCAATGACCAAGTTACAATTACTCGTTAGGCCTTTCATTGTGTGAACCTCATACATTCTCCATGTGTTCATGTGACTGTTCTTCTGGACTCCAGTTTCTGAAGAAGTATGTTATGTTGATCAGCAACTCAAAATTGGCCCAGCACGAGTGAGCGTTGGTGTATGTGTGATTCTCCCCTGTGAAGGACAGGCTTCCCATTCAATTATTGATGCCTGCTTTGCTCCATATGTGCCAAAAATGAAGCCCAGTTTTATCTAAAAATCAATGTATGCATAAAATTTAACAATTGAACAATTGCAAAAAAAATAACAGAGAACAACATAAAATGTGCAGTATACATGCATGGCTGCATGAAGATCCCTCGACTGACTCTGTTAAAGCTTCCAATATTATTCCTGGGCAAGATGGGGCATCCACGCTAACTGCATTATCTCTTCCTTCCTTTGCAGTGTAGAGGAGCTACCCAGTGAGGGCAACCAAGCCCCATCCTGAGACTCCACTCCATAAGACATCACCAGAAAGAAGCGGTGTCCCCGCATGTTAGACATCCCCAAATCTTATCCTCTCTATGAGCTGAATATTTAGAAAAGCCAAATAGGCCAATAAGGCAGCATGCACACCTTTTTCCTGCTGTCACACAAATAACCAAACACTGTTTTTAGTTCACCTTTTTGGAGCTTAACATTAAAAGGGATGGCCCAGTTGGTCCCCCAACTTTTTCTTAGGACTCCTCTGATCTTTTGTACTTTCATACAATTTATTCCTTCAGTGAGTGCAGTCGTAGAGTGCTGTTTCAAATTCTCAGATAAAACACTATAATAGATTATTATACAAAATGCAGAATTCATATATAGAAAGATAACAGATTTGTAAAACACACCGAAAACAAAGCACAAACTGATTAACGTAAATAGAAATCAACAATATTTGTCTGTTAGTTAATTGCTGGAATATGGCCACCTGACAATGTAAGATTTGAAAATTGCAATAGATATACTTAGAGACACAGTCAGATACAGTGACACTCCTGGAGACCTCGGCCAACTAGCCACCCACTCCTTCCTGGGCATTCTAGAGTAGAGTCTATGCTGCCCATCCATTCAATGATTTCAAGGCTCCCTTATCTGAGATTACTTTTCCATTGGCAGGAGAATAGCTAGGCAATTAGCTAAGAAATCTTATAAATCATTGTTGGTTGATGGTTTATAAATGTCATTACAGCTGTAGATGTCAAATGGAGAGCAGAAGGTAGAAAACAGAGGCAGGTCTAGTATGCTTTGTGGGAAGGTTTTTGTTCAAAAGGCACCAAAACATGAAAAGGATGGGAGAATTCTCTGAGGGGCATATGGCCATGTCTCGATTTTGTTATTGAAGAATGCTGGTTATTTAGTGCTGGCAGTAATTCATATTATGTTTATAAGGAAGCTTGAGCATACATTAAAGAATGAGTTCAGTATTTTTCAGGTCAAAGTTCTTTCTTCTGTTGCAGTTCCTTGGCTCAAACTTTAGTGACTGTAATAGGACACACAGTCAAAAAGAAGGTGGTCTGAATTATTTTAGCTTTGTAAGAACTTTTTTTGATGCCATATAAAATGGGAGGAATTCTACATAAGATACTTTAAAACTTCTACTTTAGCAGTTTCTGTACAGGCAACTTTTACTTTTGCTTGAGTGACTTTCCAGAAATTATGTCTACTTTTACTCAAACTTGGATATTGGGTACTTTACACAATACTGCCAACAGTATGGGCATTAAATAAAAATCATAGTTGACAAATGGACTCCTATCAATCAAAGAATAAAATCTCCTATTTAATTATAAAGTAGATGGACAGGTCTAGCAATCTAATGGAGGCACAGCCCCCTGAAGCCCACCCAGAATGACCAGTCGGCTTCAGCTGTTTATGGTAGGTCATTGTTCGATGGAAAAAGGACTCTTCTCCCAAGTTCCAGGGTTTATTTGTCTTTATGGTGTATGTAAATCCTGGCCCTTGCCACAGATACAGATAGGTATATTGACCTGAACTCTTGCTAAACACCTTTATTGCTCCAAGCTGAATTAAGTGAACTAGCCATCTGACTTGTCATTATCATATGATGTCTGAAGACAATTGATTTCACTAAAGCTTATTTGTAGAACATTAAGCATGTCATAGTAAAGAGTGAATGCCTCATTTATTTACCAATATTTAAAGTATAATTTAGTTTATGCAGTTATGAATTTCACATTGGGCTTATCATATTGAAGAATACCCTGGAAGGCAAGGGCAGTCAGTTGGCTTGGGTCATTAGAACTGTGACTTTATTTACTATAACTGACTTTGGGTCCAATGAGATTTAATTTCTCCAAAGATTCTGTTAAATGGAGTTTTTGGTTTCTGTGCCCCATTTTTTAGCTGGTCATCTTAACTAGGATTTCCACTGAGGGAGAAATAAAGTTCCATATATCAATCTATAGTGGCGTGATTTTGAAATGGCATGATTTTGGAATGCTTAACTATTGTTATGCAAAACATAAACTAAATTTAAGTGCTCCCAGTGTATAGGTTTTGGATAGCACCATAGTAAATTGCAATGAATAATTAAAAGCCTTTGCAGATGTCTGTTTTTACTTTTTTGTTAGAGAGGTTTTTCATCATTAGTAAAGGCAAAAAATCCTGTTACATTTATTAGAATTCATGATTGTAAAACATTAAAACCTAAAATAGTAAGCCGCTATAGTCTGACTTCCATCAGAAACAGAAGCATCTTCAGAATTCTATCAATTTTTTAAGTTTGAATCATATGAAATGGCTGCTCCTTTCTTTGCAGCTCCTCTTCTCTAATTCTGTGAGGCCCCCACTTTTCTCTTTACACCAAAGCTCCTCATCACAATTTGGTTCAGAGCTAAAATGTTCTTCAAGCTCCATAAATCAGAATGTTCAAAGACCACATGAAAATAAACCTTTACATCTTCAATTCTTGCACTTTTTAAAACAAAATAACGATAAAGACTCTGCTCTGCTAGGAATTACTTCAGATTGTTATCTCTTACTAGGCATATTTAAGGTTTGTTTTCATTCACTATAATTTTTCATGACTGTACATTTACACTCTTACAATATTTATGATTTTGAGCTATTCTGTATAAAGAGCCTTGTGATTGATGTTACTATAAAAAGAACACTTCATAGAAAAACAACTGATTGACACCTGCCTTATAGTTTTACATTATATTATAATGACACAAGGCCAAATCCATTCGTTTATTTAATTAATATATCAGTCATTGTTTATTTTGTGCATTACTGTTCATGTACAATGTCATAGCCCTTTAAAAAGCAAATAAAAAAATAAAGGGCTTTACTTCTGGAATAAAATAATTCAGTTTTGAACTACATGGCATATTTCCTAAGGAAAGTAATCTACATTTAAACTTGAAGCTTTTAAACTTTTTTTGTTTCTTTATAGACAATACATTAAAAAAGAAAAACAAAGATGGCAACTCTATGATGGCCAGTGCCATTTTCTACGCTGTGGCATGCTGGGCTGATCAACTTCATTTCAGCAGTGGCCCACCGAATTAACAAGCGAATTAAAAGTGCAGTTATCAGTGCACTCTGGACCCCCTGGAGGTTACAGCAAAAGAGAGAATTAAAACAAAACTGAGTGCCATTATGAACAAAGCTGTACATTCTCTCTCTGTCGTACAAACACTGAGGACTTTCAGCCAAGGAGTTATTCAGCAGAAATGTGTCAAGAAACACTGCGGGGGCTCCAATATACCAACAGCAATACGCCTGTGTAAAGCCCCATTGTGACTGTGACAACCAAGTCAAAAGTTTTCTTTCTTTTTTTCTTGATCTTTAGCCAATCTGGTGTGTGTTCAGATCAGTTTGTATTAATATTTATTTATATATTTATTTACCTATCTATTTATGTTTTTATATGAACTGCTTTTGTAAAAATCCAAATTTTCCCATCAGGACAAATCTACTTAAAAACCTATAAATAAAAGATTGAGGCATTTGTGCTTCAGGAGGCCATCTGCTGCCACAACTGACCCAAGTTAGAATTTTTTTATGATGGTTATTCAAAGAAGTACAAAAAGGTAACCATCTGACTTTAATTGAGGGCTTTTTTAGAAAATCTGAAGGGTACGCTTTACAATCAAGCTTTGTACAAAGTGTTGGAATTAATTAAACTACATTAAAATTCTGGTTATGTTATTACCATATACAAAAGTCTCTTGTCTCTCTATTATAAAATAAAATCTTGAGACAAGACTATTGCCAAGAAATTTTTTCAAGTCCCGTCCTCCTCTCAAACATTTTCAACCACACCCACAGTCTTTTCACCTCTCATTCGTGTGAATGCTTTTGTCAGACACAGTTCTTGCACTCTTCTTCTTAAGCTCTTATAAATTTTTCCTCACTTTAAGTTCCCAATAAAAGAAGATTTGTTATGTCTAAATCTTATTGAAGAATTTCATCCCGAAGGTACGAATTTACATGAGAATTATCAATTGGTTACAGAGCAAATTAAATGCGTATCAAAAAACTATGCTGAAACGTTAAGGTGGTGGTGATGTTGCAGAAGATGAAAACATCAACTTACAATATCCCATAGAATATCTACAACCGTTAATACCATCCGGTCTTCCACCGGGCAAATTACTGTTAAAGAAGGATGTATCGTAATGTTATTGCGTAATTTATGTCTGAGTGATGGGCTATGCAATAGGACAAGATAAGTTGTATTCTAAATTGTTCAAACAATTCTGACATGTAAAATTTTAACAAGCGACAAGAAAGGTAAAGTCGTACATCTTCCTCAGATAACATTAGACACCAAAGGAGATCTTGATATGCCATTCGTATTAAAATGTTTACAGTTTCCCATTAGAATAGCTTTTGTTATGACAATTAACAAATCACAGGGACAAACATTCAAAAAAGTCGGTTTATTTATTGGAGAGAAAGAAACAATATTCTCACAGGCAAGTTATACGTTGCGTTGTCACGATGTAAGTCCAAACACAGAATCAATATTCAATACGATATTGATGAAAAGTTAATTCAAAAAAAATTTTTACTGAAGTTTTACAGTAAAAGTGTAAGTTTAAAAAGTATTTGCATGTTAATTTCACAGCCAAACAGAACGAAAACGTATAATGCAACAAATACCTCTAATGCAATAGGAAAAAATTTCTTTCAATTTATTACAATTTACTATTTTTTTACTATGGTTAATTACTCACTGTAATGTAAAATATTTAGTTCTATTATGCATATGTAACAATTCCCATGAAAATAATAATGTATTTAAATTGTACATCCACTTTCCCATACGCGAGTGGCAGCTCTCCGAAGTGGCTAGTGCATAGCACACGCCCGGGGGTTGACAAGCAAAGTGAGCAGGGGACAGAGCTCCCTAGTAATGTCAAAAAATCAACTTTAAATTGAAAAATCCAATTCCCTACCAGAATAACATCAAAATTTGTAAGACAGAAATGTGGTGTGCAGGACTGCTGCCTCTTTGCTCCTGTAATTCTGGTTCAGTTCTTGGCCTATTCATTGTCTCTGTGGAGATTGTGTGCTGTCCACATGTTCTTGTGGGATTCCTATATATATGCAATTATTTATTAAATTTGTATGCATGACTGTCATGTGACTGATGTCCTGTCTAAGACTGTTTTTTCCCAATGTTTTAGGGATAAAATCTGACCACCAATCTGTTACGAATTCAACAAATTAATCAATGGGTAGAGAGCTGAATGTCCTGCAGCAGACTGGTTACTGCATTGTCTCTGAAGTCACCAGGATAGGTTTCCCCTCCTCTTCTAACTCTGATCTGCATGAACTGGATTTAAGCATGGAAGGATGGTTGGATTGGTGGATGGACACTCATGACTGAAATTGTATTGCACAGTGTTTTCTACATCTCACTATTAATAGCACAATAAATATCGTTACCCTTTTTTATTGTTTATTCACAAGCCTTTTACACATGTATAGAAAGAACAGCCGTATCCAGGTTTTTTAGTGATGTTAAAATTTGGGAATCTAAACAAAATATTTTCATGCTGTTGAAAAGGGCTGCCATGTGATGCACAGAATGGCTCCTCCATGTCTTCTCACTTTGGATGGGCTCTAGTTATTTAGATCCTAAACCTTCATCAGACAGGTTAACTCAGTTTAAGATGGATGCATGTCTCTGTTTGGAAAGTATTAAATAATTGTGTACTATTAAATGTTGATTGATAAGTTGACACCAGATATTGTGAATTAAGATGTAATAAGTGGTACATTAATGATCTATCAGTTTTGTACTGTTTGTGCACAAATATATTACATTTTACTCCGAAGAACATATTTAATAAATTGTTAATCCCCATGTTAACGGCATAGGCCAGAACTTAGCACTTCATAACAATAACCTGTGCACTGTTGAATTTAAGTGGGGTTTAAAGTGTTCTTTCACTGTTAGGTGGTCTGGTGAGAGGACTCCTGGTGGAGGCAAGTGCTTATCTCTGCATGAAGTATGGGATTTAAAAACAAATCTCCCTTTCCTGCAGTGCAGAAATAAAAAAAAAGCATTCATGTCATTGCAAAGTCACAGAACACACGTTATCTACACGCCAAACTTCAAGGGTCAAGTAAAATAGTCAATTTCAAACATCAAATGTAACCGTTGAGACATGAGGCCCAAAATGTGAAACTTGACTTAGGCAGAATCCTCCTGCTTTTATTTTTTTTAATTGTCCAACAGTAGCATTTAAGAGCTATTGATCTTGTGGAAAAGCATTAGGAAAAGGAATCACTATTACTGGTAATATTCTCTGCTTGGCGAAGGTACATCAAAGGACATTTTAATGTCACCAGCTTTCTGAGGGAATTTCCAGAGTAGGTTTTAATAGGCCAGCCTATGAGGGAAAAGGACATGAAACAGAGAAACGCAGGAACAAATGTGAGGGCAATTTACTGCTAATCAAATTGCAACTTATCATTGATTTCTGGGCAAAAGTTTACTATGTATGGATTTGAAAAGCTGACGGCATTTAAAAGTCAAATGTATTATTTCTGTGCTTCAGCAGGGTAACACAGCCTGCCACACTCAAGAGTTACAACTTTGACAAGCAGGGTAGCTTTGTAAAATATAATCTGTGGGAACATTTGGTTGGAAGGATGAGGCAAAATTGCATAGATACATAGCAGATATCACACTGTTACATTCATGGTAGTGTCACTGTGTCAACAAGAAGTGACTTGCATGTTTTAGTAATATCTTCCTTTCTGCATAATGAGCATAGCTTGGCAAAACAGTGGTTATGGCTGTTGCTCCAGGTTTCAGCCCACAAGTGGTTTCTACTTTGTTTATATTGCTATGCCCTAGGTGCCATTGTATTTAATTAAGACAATAATGCTACTACATTGATGTCTATATTCAGTAATGAAGCTGACAACAGGGAGTACAAAGTGGGCCCTTCTTTTTATTGATTAACTCACTATACAGACTACTAAATTAACCAGCATACACACATCTTTATACAGCAGCCTAATAGAACAAATTAATGCACACACAGAGCATTACAAAATAATTATTGTATTCACCGAGCATTTCAGAATAATAGTTGCCTCATATAATGCCTTGCATACATGTTATCACTTAAGGTTTTGGGAATTCTGGGACTGCAAAGTGTGTTTCTACAATCTAGAGACCTGATGCTTGATGAAATAATCTACAGTCTACAATGCTATAGATTTGAGAGACAATTTATTTTTATTTGTCTGCTCTTTAATTCTAAGAATCCACAAGGCAGCTCCTGCCTTTTGGATAGCACTGCTGCCCAGAGTTTAAATTCTAGCCTTTTCACTGACTTTGTAGAGGCAGCAAGTTGTTCCCATTTCCACAGTATTTTTTTCTGGTAGCGCAAACTTGTCTCCATAAGACTGGGTATATAAATATACATGACCATGGCCTGTAATTGTTATGATCTGAAGTCATAAGATTGGGAAAATGGTGTAAAGCCTACTAAAAGTCCAAAAAAGCAGGTAGGAACTACTACCTGCAGGCTTCATCCTCCACAGGGCCAAAAATGAGGAGTAGGCTTTAAATGTTCAAAGTGCAATAAAAGTTCAAAGATAAAGCAGAGGAGGGAGTAACAATAAACCCCTCTGACTTGATGAGACATCCCAAACAAAAGTACAGTACCTATATAAATGAAGAATGTGTAACAAAAAGAGCCATAAAGCAAAAAATACAAAAGGAAAAAGATTTTGTCAGAAAAGGACAATCCTGATCCAGAAAGTCCCAATACACAACCCAAAAGCAGAAGTAAAATCCACAAAAAAGTATCTAAAGCAAAACAAATACTGACAAACTCCAAACAAAACTTTATTAAAACTTGATGGAAGTCATCTCATTCACCAGAAAATTAGGCTGGAGGTTGGTGTGATGTCATGGTGGCCCCACCTCTTGGAGCTCCACTCACAGAACACAAGGAATATACCTGTATATAAACTTAAAGACACAGCACAGAAATACTTAATGAAAAACAAACATTACAAAAATGACATGAAAACAATAAAAATAATAATTCAAAATAAAAAACAAAATACACATAAATCAGGAAATAAACCCTGTGAGAAATGATGGACTGGCACCCAATGTTCCTGTGAGAGATTCTGGCCCCCTGTGACCTTGTGTGTTCAGTATTATTTAATGATATTTAATTCGAAAGGACATTACATAAAAAAAATATCGTTTGATGATGGTTTTGTACCCATAGGATGCATTAAGGGTCAACCTTGGCAGAACACAAATTCACAGAGTTGCATAGACACAAATGCTACTAAGCAGTTGTTCACCAACTGAGTCCAATTTTGAGCTGATCTGCCGCAGTCTTTCTCCAAAACCTTGGAATCATCTTGCAAAAATAACCACAGTATATTTAACAGAAAAGTATTTTTAGATACTAAATTGCAACATAGTGTCATGGAAATATTATAGTTTATTTAGTCTAAGAGCACTTTTAGATATTACCTGCTTAAACACTGTCAGACACGTGTGAGCTGGGGGTATTTTAAAGGCTCTACTGTAGATATTGTGCATACTCCCACCTGTGCTGATTCCTTCTCCCATTTCACCTGTAGACATTATGAAGAACTATAAAATGATAACTAATATCAGCTCCTACTCAAAAGCCTGAAATTCCCACCTCTGCTAATATGTTAAGACAAGACAACCTGGAAGCTGTGGTTCATTTAGGGACCTGCATTAGTAAGAGACACTACTTCTTGACTTGATTTATATATCATTACTTATTTAGGTTTGTTTGACTCTTTTTTGAATTTTCTCTCTATTAAATAGGGATTGTCATTGAAGACTCCCTAAATCTTCATCTTGTCCTATTGTCTTGTTTTACAAATACAACACAAGTAATTTTAAGCAGATTTCAACTATGATGCAAATATATAAATAGTAAAGTATTTTGTGAAATTAACTTGAGCTCATTAATTTATATTAGGCTTTATGTATTGTCACACATGCTCGCATGGAAGGCAGCAGCGGGGTCTGGTTGATTCCAAAGTGCCGATATACTGTACAGGGCTAATCATGTGCACTAATGCCTTCTCTCCTTCCTTTCAGGAACAAATAAGATCTAACCCACATCCTTCCGGCTACTGAACACACCCTTTATAATGTAATTTCCTTCCTCCTCGTCTAGATGGTCCGTCTCTTCCTTTCCCTTGACTATAAAAGACCCACCTATTCTTCCCTGCAGCAGTCTTGTATTGGACACAGTCTAATGAGATTGCTCTCAACTAACATTCGCTTTTTCATTGCAGCAGAAATTATAATATCCTGGGCGGATTCCCCCCCATATCTCTATCTTTTGTCCTTGTCTTTCTACTGTATGTATGTATGTATGTATGCATGTTATGCATTCATATATGTCTTACATGCACAATTGCATTTATCCATTAAACCAATGTTTTAGCCCTGATGAGCCAGTGAATGGCACATCTTCATGAAAGCCTTGTGACAGGACTCTCCACTTCACATCTCCAGTAAACAGGCCCCAGAATGATATAACAGCGTCCTGAGTCTGGAGCAGTCATAGTGGAACCTGCCACTGGAGGTCTTCAGCTAGACTTTCTAGATGCAGACACTGACATTTTCACCACTAATCCTGGATTCTGTTGTTATGGGTTTATGCTCTTTACCCTGATGAAATCCAGGAAGTACAAGATCCCAGAATAGAACTGCCATCCTAACAATCTTCACTGTTTTCATAATTACACAAATGAAGCTTTTTGGCTGTCTAGCAGCTTGCAGTTTGTCACACATTTAAATTTCAGAAGACTTTGTTTTAAGTAAGAAATGTTCTCTTACCAGCATTCTGACATGATAGTTTGTTAAATCAGCAAGTCCTCTTTATTTTTTTACTCTTTTTGTATTGTTGAGCATTTTGCTTTGTTACCAGTAACAGTTTACTGCACCTGTTGTGAAAAACACCACCTTACCTTTATGCCATAGTCTGCTTGTTCCAGATAATTACCAAATGTTCTCCTGATTGTTTGCATATTCTACTTCTGTATAATTATTTACCTTAATAGTTTTAGCCTTTCTCCACATAAGTGGAGTTTTGTGGAGTTTTCTAATGTAAGTAAAATCAGACTCTTACTGTTTTTTACCTTTCAGTTTTTAAAAGTCCTAGAAACCTCCACTACATTTAGTTTAAAAACAGTTGTAGTCTTTCATAAGGCATTGTATCAAAAGCCAGGTACGTTAATGTTTCCTTGCACTAATTGTAATTTTGACCACCTCACAAAATAAATAAATAAGCAAACCTTGCTGCTCTGTCAGGAGGAATCTTCTCTAAAACCAAGCTCCCCCTAGGCAGATTGTTAATTAATTTTCTATATTTAATTCCTCCCTGGTGGTTCTTGTAACTTGTTAATATATGGTGGTTATTTCTGTGAGACTATTCCAGGGTCCAGCAGCTTTGTGTAATTAACTATGTCTCTTTCTCCACCATTTTGGAATTTGGAGCAGTATATTTTAATCACAGATAGATAGATAGATAGATAGATAGATAGATAGATAGATAGATAGATAGATAGATAGATAGATAGATAGATAGATTATTAATCCCAAGGGGAAATTCACATAATCCAGCAGCAGTATACTGATACAAAAAACAATATTAAATTAAATAGTAATAAAAATGAAAAGTGAAAAAAATAAAAATAAAAAAGCAGACAATAACTTTGAGTAGTGTTAGCATTTACTCCCCCGGGTGGAATTGAAGAGTCGCATAGTGTGAGGGAGGAATGATCCGCTCAGTCTGTCAGTGGAGCAAGACAGTGACAAAAGTCTGTCACTGAAGCTACTCCTCTGCCTGGAAATGACACTGTTCAGTGGATGCAGTGGATTCTTCATGATTGACAGGAGTTTGCTTAATGCCCGTCGCTCTGCTACAGATGTTAAACTGTCCAACTTTACTCCTACAATAGAGCCTGCCTTCTTAACAAGTTTGTCCAGGCATGAGGCGTCTTTCTTCTTTATGCTGCCTCCCCAGCACACCACCGTGTAGAAGAGGGCACTCGCCACAACCGTCTGGTAGAACATCTGCAGCATCTTATTGCAGATGTTGAAGGATGCCAACCTACTCAAAAAATATAGTCGGCTCTGCCCTTTCTTACATAGAGCATCAGTATTGGCAGTCCAGTCCAATTTGTCATCCAGCTGCACTCCCAGATATTTATCACTTCTTCTATTGTATATATAATTGGGTTTTTTTTTTAAATGGAGCACATACTAGTCCAAATGAGTGTGTCATACAACCTCCCCTTTACCTCTGATTGCATTTGTTCTCCTGTTTCCTTGATGTTCAGCTGACCTGGTCATATTTATTATGTGGTGGCTCTTTTTTCCCTTTCTGAGGATGAAGCAGACTAGCAACTATGTTAACACATCTCAGCCAAACCCATCAGCGCCATCTATGAAACTTCTCACTTATCCCTTCACGTTTCTCTTTGCATTTTCTTTTTTAATTCATTTAGCACAATTTATTCTTCAATAAAATACTTTCATTTACAAACACAGACTTCAATATACATTTAGAAAAATAGTTGATATAAAACTCAAAAAAGACACAATTACCATAAAACACCAAAAGAAGCCCTATGCAATTTGTATGGAAAAAACATTAAATAAAGATGTTATATTTACATCATAAGCTATTTTTTGAGTACATTACCATAAATTAATACATTTAAGTCAGCGTTTCTCAACCTTTTAGTATTTGCGACCTAAGTTTTCATAACAATTTTAATTGTGCCCCCCTAACATTTTTTTGAAACCCTAATAAAATTGATTCCTATATTTTTTGCTGCAGATACAAGTTTTATTATACCTACTTAACTTATATCGACATTTATCTAACTCTGTATTTAATTGTCTAGTATCAGAATGTAGTTTAAGTTAATTTGTTTTGGTTTTAATAGATGTATTTTTAATATTTTTGATTCTTGTTTTCTTTTTTTCACATCTTCGCGGCCTAGGCCGATTTAAGTAAATAAATAATATAATTTATTTACATAGTATTATCAATCCAAATAAGAATTTTAATATTACAGTAACCTACACATATTAATAACTCAGAAATATACAGAAACAGCTCACAATGCACTCAAGTTTAAACAGTGAAACACATTTGTAAATAAGTATGTCCATAAACTATCTAAATTAACTTATTCAAATGACAGAACAATTTTGTCCAGATGTTGCAAAATCTAAAGGGCAATGCAGAAAAAAGAATCCTGATCACACTCCTTTTAGCATCATGAAAGAATCTGATTTTTGTTCAAGGTGCTTAACAAATTACCTTGACCTGAGTAAACATGTTGCAAAGAGGTAGTGCAGTGATTTTCAGCATACATGTAAGTGTGAGACATCTAAAACAGAGCCATAAAAGCAGGTTAGACTCCCTACTAGTCTGTCCAGATAAGGTTCACTCCCAGATAGCCAGGACTCCAATGACCAGCTTCAGTCTACACAGGGCCAAATGGAGGTATGGCTTTAAAAGTGATAAAATGCTAGCAAGTCCCAATAAATATTCAAAGTTCCCCACAAGGGAGGGGATTACTGTCAGCCCCCGGCTTGTGTAAGAAAAGGCCATGAAAAGAATCTTTACTCAAAGTTAGATATTAACAATAACGTAAAAATAACAAAATACTCAAAAATATAACAATTCAAAATGATTTATTGAAAGGTAATGAACAGTGACTAAGTCTCAATACAAAAATCTAGTAACCAAGATCCAAAGACAGGCAGAATTCCCAAGTGAATCAAAATAAGGGCACTACTCACAATACAAAACTCTCCTCCACCAACGGACATTCAAATGAACCACAAGCAATGTTATGTTCCCTGCCGGCCTTTAAAGACTGGGGTGGTTCCTTGGCAGTGAGGTAATAGTGGCAGAAGCAGCATCAGAGATCAAGATCAAAAAACAAGAAGCATCAGAGAAACAAAATAATAGACAAATCAAATAATATAAACAAATAAAAATCTTAACATAAACAATTGTAATTGATGAATAAAAAATGAAAAAAAAAATTAAACAACCTGAAGAGGAGCCCTGGTGTAATCATGACAGGTTTAATGCAATGAATTTTTTTGATAAACACAAGGATTATGGGAATATGTTAATGCCGTAAATTTATTGTGACATGAAAGACAGAAGACAAGACAGACAAATAACTCAAAAGAGACTGTTCTTAGTTTGTTTAGAGTCTCTTGATTTCACAAGCTTTCTTGTTTAAAGAAATGTTCCATCCAACAATAATCCATCCATCCATTATCCAACCTGCTATATCCTAACTACAGGGTCATGGGGGTCTGCTGGAGCCAATCCCAGCCAACACAGGGCGAAAGGCAGGAAACAAACCCTGAGCAGGGCACCAGCCCACCGCAGCCCAACAATAATATTTTATTTAATGTGTTACTTACCCCATGCAGTTTGAAGTGATTTTCATGTTTTCATGCCAAATGGAGATAGCAAAGTTTTTGATACAATAGAAGTCTGTGGTGACCAATGTTGGATAACAGCACACAGTATCAAAATGCCCTTGAAGAAATCTTACATTAGTCATGCCACATAGTCCACACGCCATGGCATCCAATCATATGCTAAACACAATCCCAGAATTAAAAAATAGCGTTAAATAAATCACTTCAGCTTAAGGGCATCCCAGCAGACTATTGCTGTTCTGCTGTGTTTGGGAGATGGCAGATTTAATAGGAAAGGGACCAGGAGATAATAATCACACAAGGTCCTGTAAAAGAATATCAAAATACACTTTCATGGAAGCCAAAAACAAAAACTCTAAATCGAAGTTAAAAGTCATAGTTAAAGTTATTTTATCATGAAACACTAAACAAAGTAAGGTTTCATGCAAAGTCTCACGGAAATTATCCACAATCTGGGATAGCAGAATATGCACCATACTGACATACCCAAAGAAGCAACATTTTTCTACATATGTAATTACATTGAGCATATGATAGAAAATTGAAAAAAAAAATTCTTAAGACAAAGCTGAGGGTTTTGCAATAAGTTAAATGATTAAATTACTGAGGGAAGCTAATTCCTTATTTTGCACAAAACATCTGGTGGGGTTGTGCAGCACTGGCCCTCAATGCAGAAGTACCTCTGGATTTATTCATCTACCAATGACCCTACATAAATCTTAACAGTCTCCCAATATATATAAGGTGCTTCATTTAACAAAGCTAACTTTTCTCTCATTTAACTGTGAATTAGGCTTCTGTACAACACAAATGTGTCTTAGTAGTCATTCCATTCAAAAACAAATAAAACTGTAACAATAAATGAAAGTGAGAAATGCATTGTTATCTTCAAGGTTGGTAGCAGAAAGTGAAATAAAACGAGGCTCAATTACTCCCTGCCATGCTCAGAGACAGGTGATGATGGGGAAATCTCAGAAAGCACTGACGGCTCCATGAGCCCTGACTGGAATGACACGTTTATACATACAGGCAATTTATTACATTATCTGACTGCTTCAAATATTCCATTCAACCCTTTCACAATTAACGTGTGCCTTCGCAATCACTTTAAATTATTTCTGCAAATTTACTATGGCTAAGAAAGGCAGATTCTGTTTGATGAGCAGACAATAATGAAGCCTGCGTTAGAGCTGACGCATTTTCTTCAAGGCCTTGTTAGAATCTGTGAAGGTCACAACACACTAACTCCACACTGATTCGGCAGCAGATCCGTGGGAGATCCGTGGGGTGAGAAAAAAAAAAAAGTCAACGGCAGATGGCAGTGACAAAAGTTTCCGCTCATCATTAGGTTTCCTCTCTGCCAATACTAGATTGCAAGTCATTAAGGAATAAATGCGAATCACCAGGTGGATCTTTTATACTCACAAGAGAAGAATGTCGAGAGATAATAACCAAAGGTTAGTGATGTCACCTTCAAGCCAGACACAGTTAAATGGCAGGGTTTAAATATTTTCCAGCTAATTCCAAACAATTGAAAAATAGTTGTCACAAGTATCTCAATAGCTGTTTGAAAGGAGCAGCAAGACTCATGCATGTGTCAAAGGATTTTTATTCAAAAAGGAGCTTAGACTCTTGACTGTAAAATGTTACAATAAATTCATGCAATTTGCAGAACTCATATATATTAATCTTATTTCTTTTATAGTTTATTGATTAAATAAGATGCTTAAAATCTTAAAAATGTCAGCCTAAGTATTTACATTTTTCATGGCCCAGCCACCTTCGCCCATTGTTACACCCCCACATTATCTGCTTCTCAAAGAAATAATTCCAGTAAGTATAGTTTAAATTAAATTTTCACAAAGTTACTCTGTGAGGTTTTTCCTTGCTTCTCTCATATTTCCCATTAATGTGCTACAAAGAGCTGGAATTTGTCTCTGCTGTAACTGACATAAGGAAGGAACCAACCGTGAATGGAATTCCAGTCTGCCGCACTCACTCATTTAGGCCAATTAAGAGGTGGCATTAAACCTAACATAAGCATCTCTGGGTAAACAACTGTGCCACTATCTAACTCCATATGCCATTATCAATAGGAGTGAGATATAACTATTCAGTCAGGCTCATGAATCAAAAATGTATGCCAGATTCTGCTGATTATCGTACTCATTGAAATGTGTTTTTTTGATACACTTGCTAGATGGCCAGATCTTGTATATGCCTGGCATTGTAACACATACTATAATTTAACATTCAATTTTATTTTTAACAGGCCTTTTGAGCTTTACTCTTCCAGTTATATGCATTATCGATAATCGATATTTATACTGTAAAAAGAACAATGGGCCGTGAAATGGTATACTAATTGTGGGTAGCGAATGCTACCAAATCTTGTAATCTGTCTGTCTAACCTGATAATCCATTTCTGGGGTGGCACAGGAAGTCAGAGCCTAAATAAGCTGCATTGTGCAGAAGGTTCACACTAAACGTAGATGTGACACCAGTCCACCACAGGACATGCTTTTTCACATATCTGCACTAACACCAGATTAACTACGTGTTTCCGACTGACCTAACCCAAACGTCTTCGAAATGTGGATGGAAAAATCAGACAGGTGTGCAGACCTGAAATCTGAACCCAGGAGTCAGAAACTCTCAGCTGTTTCTCCTTGCAAAGACAGATATAGTCCTGTCAATACAAAGGTAATATATCTTCCAGAACTCCTTCTGTCTGAATAATTTGATTTGCCAATTAGACACATGTAAAGCAACATAACATTCTAAAAAATATACTTTAATGAATTCTCTCATTTTGATGTATGTTGTAGCATGAAATCCAAATGCACCGTATGTTGGACACACTTGATAAAATCAGTCTTGTGATGCTGAAATCCATCTGCCACATTTGATTATCCTTTAGTTAATAACTCCCCGAAAAGTATGTTGGGCCTCTGGATAAAATGCTGACCAAGAGTAGATGATGCAGCAGTGCTAATAACATGCTTTCCCCCAACTTTGCAGTGGATATAACCATATAGATTTGCACACTGAAGGGAAATTCCAGTGATGACCAAAGCCATCCATTTCACTTTTAAAGAAAAAAAAGTGTACTGAAGAAGAATAAATGTCCAAATCAGTGGGCAAATGATGAGACCTAACCAAAATATTTGAGCTTCAGCTTCTGTTAATGAGTTCTTATTGGGAGAGGTCTTGTTTGCTTCAAAGATCCAGTGACTTCTCCCATCTTAACTGATTTGATTCCACCACCGCAATCCCACCAATAGCCTCCCTGTAACAATCTTGACTGACCAGAAGTCACAGGCAAGAAGAATTATGATGATAACAAAGCAGGCAACAAAACTCTTGCTGAACCAGTCACAAAACAAATAGATAATAGTAGCACTTATTCGAAAAAACAGATGGAAAAATGATGCAATGGGATGTCTGATTGTTGTTTTTCTTAATGCCAACTCTTCTTCTTCTGCCCCAAAATCCAAAGATACGTCCTCCGTATCATCAACTATTCCCTGCATAAAGTATGGTAGGTGATGAGGATTTTGCACTCTGTGGAACAAATTACACTTAATCAGTACACTGTAGCTATAGACTGAGCATGTAACATAACATTCTGAAATCTATTTGATCTGATTCTGAGAGGCAGGGACCTGAAGCTTATGTTGGCAGCATCACATACAGGGCAGAACCCAGCCCTGAACATGGTGCCAGTCTGTTACTTGGCCCACTGACAAACAAAAATGGAGCCAATTTAGAACTGCAGTTACCCTCAGGAAAACCCTGAGAAAAACCCGTGCAAACACAGAGATAGTATGTTAGCTCCACACAGACAGCGGTAGCACTTCCTAAGATGTGAGGGAGTACTTTTGCACTCTTATCCCACCAAGGTAATTTTTTTTGGGTATCTAATGACAAATACACCATATATATTTATAATTGAATTAGCCAACAGAGAGCTGCCAGGTCACATAACAGTTGAACCTTACAGATGTGAAAAAACAACAGAAAAGTCAGTGTCTGTGCACTTCTGCACCAGTAGGGTGCCATATCTCCAGTCAAGACCAAATGATGTAGGGATTAGACATAAGACATGCAGAAAAACAAAAACGTGCATTTTCCTGTGATTTTATTCAAAATGAATGAATATCTGAAATAAAAAAAAAATCTTTTGTTGAAATGTCTGTCAATAAATGGTCACATTTCTTTCTGACTGCTGGCAGTAGAAGCTGTCAAGTCCTGAAAAGCTGAATGCCACTTTAAGTAGACCTGCCTCATGGCTATTATGGGATGTCAGTTGAGGAATGGAAGGAGATAGGAGATTAAAAAAAAACAAAAAACAATAAACTTCACACTATTAAAGTTTGAGAAGCCAAATGTGTGTGAGATTGATTCAAATAAGAATGCCTAATAAATGAATACAGTTATTATCCAACATTAGAGTCTTAAGCCAATGTCACATTACATGACTTCTAGTTGGCGAGGGTGTCAAACTTGACCACTGCTGTTACTGATCTTGTTACAGGTGTATCTCAGATTAGACTACAACAATCACAGTGTATGTCAAATGACACAATTGTGTGATAACTTTCCAGTATTATGAGCTCACTCCCCTTTTTCTGACAACCAATAAAGTGCTGTCTGGTAAAGCTGGCACTGTATGAATACTTTACTGGTATGGCAGCAATCTCTGCCCTATTGTTTTTCTTTTGTTCCATTATGTTATGGTTCAAAAGACATGCAACATCAGACAAACTCTTCTGTTTTTGAAGTCCGAAGCAGCCAATGTTTCTTATTCCTCATTACTGTATTGGATGCATTGTACGTCCGGGCGAGCACTTATTGGTTGTCAGCTTTCACACACAGACAAGCCCACCCATACAACTTAATCAAACTGAAGCTGTCTGAGTTGCACACTGGTTGGACCGAGTCACTTGCCAGTCATGGGAGTTCACTGAAACGCTTCCGACTCGCTAAGATTTTGCAAATAAACTCTGTGACTGAAAATCGCTGGAAAAATCATGTAATGTGACATGGCCTTCTGTTAAGCTGGGTGGGGGGGTCTCTGAGATGAAGTTTTATCAAGTTAGGAAATCCCTTGTCCTACAGTCAGAATTCAGCATAGGCGATTGAAGGCCAGTGCCAATTTAGATTTTTTCTTTTTGCTATTTAAAGGTGGTCTGTCATGTGGTGGGTGCAGCAACACGCTATCAGCTCATGCTCCCTATTTAGAAAGAGGAAAATAATAAAAGTTTAAAGGCCTTTACCATAGGAGATGTTTTAATTATATTCACCAACACACAAAAAAGCCTGACACTCCACACTTATGCAGATCTCTACATCCAAATCACCACAACCTCCGCCATACTACTTAATAGATAGATAGATAGATAGATAGATAGATAGATAGATAGATAGATAGATAGATAGATAGATAGATAGATAGATAGAT
>JANRMT010062829.1:18193220-18207440 GCA_026402145.1 Polypterus bichir lapradei
GATAGATAGATAGATAGATAGATAGATAGATAGATAGATAGATAGATGGTTTCTCTAGTTCTGCTTGAACATTCTTCCACTTGTACCCACTGTACATGACCTTAGGTTCAGCAGCTGAGTGTAGCTTACCAGAATATAATCAGCCAACTTGCTATATTGCTAAAGAATTAGTCGATGAATGTCTCTTAGGCAAAGGCTCACCATTCTAATGCACATTCAGAACATTGACTAGCAGTGGGGAATTACTGATGACCCTCTCTGTCAGCAGCAGGGAAGGTATTAAAACTTCAAACCTGAGAAAGTCAGAACACAGCCTTGAAGAGGGAAAATCACAGAAGTTATTACTGGTCTTTTCACGGAAGGCACTGCTAGGGACAGCAGAGCACAGACCTCGAAGGAGAGGTTGCAATGTGTCACCCTCTGGGCCCATGAACTGTGCAGTCCCCAAATGCTGGCTGCTTCCAAAGAAAAGCCACCTTCTTCTATCTCAGCATGCCTAGTAGCAGACCATACATCCTTTGAAACCATGGCATCTTTCAACTGTTTGCTCTTTCATAGAATGCAGCACCTTTGTTCTGCCTGAGGCCCTCGGTATGCAGCAGCTCTGCCTGCTTTCTTTTGAAAACTGAATCTGGCCTTTCTGCAAAGGCCCCCTGCTCAACACCAATCACCCCCCAGATGTTTTGATTAGCTGTTGCTCAAATGCTGGTCAGATCCCAGGGATTAATGATGGATAATTTGCCTAAGGTTGGCACAGCACACTGCTAGGCTGTCAGCCTTTGGATACCATATGGGCAGAAACAGCTGTTTCCATTACTCTCCCATGCCCAGATGTGTCAAGCAGGATCCCAGCTTCAATCCGCCGCTTTCCCGGTACACAGCGGGGGGTGCTTTCAAGTAGCTTGGCAGCTAATTACTTTAATGTAGTCTAGTATGCCAGCTCTGCATGTTTCTAAAAGGGCTTTTAAAAGCGGCCAAATGCCAGCTGTCACCAGGGAGCCCAAAGGGAAGTGACAGACAGATTGTGCCTCTAAAACTAACAGGTCTAAATGGGCTAAAAAAGCAAAAATGGGTGTCGCCAGAATGGAAACACCTGAGAGGATCCCTACTGCCCATTCCATGAGTGCTGCGTTCATTCTGTAAAACACAGTAGAAGGCTCTATATGGGGTAACAACTGCTTGGCCGTCACTCATGATACCCATACATGCGATGTTCACTTTATTTAAAAGGTTTATCCATGAATTTAAGCATCATCCATAAAACAACAGCACATAATGCAGCAAGTCTTGTGATTCTTAGCATTTTGGTGACACTTTCTGACTCAAGTGACCCACTACTGCTTGATGTATGACATATGGGAAGGTTTGGAGCATTAACTGGAGTGCTTTTGAAGCAAAAGCCGCACAACTGCTGTGGGAAAAACAATTTGCCTGTGAAAGGACAAGCATCCAGGCTCCCAAACTAGTGGACTGTGAATCTTGGGGGTGTTTCCTGCTCGGCTGGGCCAGATGTAGAGTAGTAAGTAGACATAACTGATTTCAAGTTTCTCAAAATCAACAGTGCACAAGTATGGCATATGTGTTGGGAGCCTAGACAGTACAATTTAATCAGAATGGATTGAATGAGATTCAAAACCTTTTATCTCTTTTGAATTATTGAGAAAACTCAAACGTGCATTTTGTGGAAATATGGAAAATCTCAAAATGTAATGCTTTTCTTTATTATGTCTTGATATAAGCACCATTTGCAGGTGGGATGAATTGTAATATCTGTGGATCTAGAGAACCTTCATGCAGGGAAAATGCATGCTCTGTGAGGATTTTTGAAAGGGTGCAGCTTAAAATCATTTGCATACCTGGACAGGGATGGAGGTCCTATTCAGCATTTGGGGCAAAGCACATAATATAGCTAAAAGCAGAGTACTTATTAACTCTTGCATTGTACAAAAAATTGTAATAAAACTTTTTACATATCCTACAATAAAATACTTTGTCACATGTTTTAAATTTACTAAACTATTGAGTGCTGAATGCTGGAGCAGTAGGGCATTGTGGGTGTATAAACAAGTGGGCCCTACAATAGGCTGGCGTCCCACACCTCCCAGCATCGTCACCATGAAATGGGTTAAGTTGGCATGCAACAACTGTAAGACACACTGAAATTGTGATATGTTGTACAGTAAAAGTAATATGGTTGTGTCGAACAGAAGAACTGATGGAAGTTGGATGACTGACTGCTTACTGCATTAGATAAGTGGATGGATAAAGAAGTCATGGGAGTGCAAAAGGAAATGAATTCATAAGTACAGAGCACGGCAGTTAAAGTGTCATCCAAAGGAGCCTTTCAGAAGGGCTTCACACTGTAGAATTTGAAATAGAGTTAATGGAGGGGGAACAGTTGCATCCTTCAGGAACAATGATGGAAAAGAAAGCTGTAACATCATCATTTATTGATCCCGAATAACCAAAAGCAACAGAGCTGTCCAAGGTGGTGAAATAGCTCATCTGTCTGCAACAACTTGAGAAGATTGGATCTGTGAGGCTGATGGTGTTATGATATGCTTACGATTTAAATTTTAGGGGTGGAGGTTGGGTTGATTTGTTTTCAATCCTATTTTTTGTAAAAATGTATCTATCTGTATGGAATGATTACAATAAAATCAATAAACTTAAAAAAATATATATTTCAAATACATACAGCACAGAAAATCAGTCTTGCATTTTGTGGTGTCTCTAGAACTCATATACTGTAGGCACGATGCCTATTTGACCTTTCTCGGCTACCGTACTTGGATAGATCTCTAGTGCTCATGAGCAAGTCAAGTGTGTTCTTAGCTGTATACCTGATACTTTGACACGTGTAAGTTACCTGTGTGTTGTGAGCAATAAAAGCCTGTTTATTATACAATACTCTATCATTATTACTTCTACACTGTCTTTTACAGTTTCTGCTACCTAACAAGTGTCAAGATGTCAACAAAAATAAATTAAAATCAGCTTCACTTATCTTTCAAGCACAGTGTTATGTTCTGGCTGGGGATGGCCTATTTCCACATACACGTCTTCTGCTTTCTTAACCCTCATCTCATTGCATTGTTTATCAAGTATCAAGAATAGATCCATTAAGACTTTAGTTATTCACAAAGGCAAAAGTATTAAATAAATTGTCCTTTTGAGATCTAACGCTGGGCTGGAAGGCATGTCATTTATTCCATTCATACATTGCCTAATAAATCTAATTTAACATATATAACATATATACGAACAGGAAAGAGGCAAGGGTGTCAGGGCATGAGGAGTCTATCATAACTGGGCAGGATTCAGAACAATATATATTTATATAATGCAATTCTTACTGACTCACTATGAGTTCTGGCCAAAATTACAAAATTAAGATAGTCAAATGGAACCGACAGTTGGTAGAAGCAAAAACACCACAGAATATCTGCACATGTTCTAAGTCTATCTCAGTTTTGACATTGTGAGGGCAGAAAACATAGCTAGACAGGACACCCGTCCATCACAAGGCATTGTCACACACATCCAGTATAACTCGTATATATGTTCATCAGAGAGAAGGTGCACATGCCTTTGAAACAGTGAGGTCCCTGGAGTTGTAAGTTTGTAGTAGCAGCAACTACTACACTACTGCAATGTACAGTACGAACAATGAACATACAAATATAAATGTTCTGACAGAAGACTAAAGAACGTGATCCTCTGGATGTAGAAGGTAAGTAGCTCTGTCCCCTCTGTTGACTGGCACATAGGTGATGGCACCAAAAAACCCACAAAACAGCTTGACCCACCATCACCCTTTGCCCACACTGTTTCCTACTCAGCTCCTCATTTTCATGAGAACAACAAAACCAGGTTGTCCCAGTAGGACCTGTGTTCTATGAGATAAAGGAGAGATGAGGGCAAAAGTCTGTGTCTCTTATAAAAAAAGTTCTCAGTTGCTCACAAAATACTTTCTCCTTGACTATAAGAGAACCTAGCGGTACTATGGTGGTCATCCCTACCACATATAAGGCTCTTCTACTCTTGTTTTCATCTATACTGTCACAGCAGAGATGAAAGTGATTTTGTTTTAATAAAGGACCAGAAGAACAGACCAGAGTCAAAGACAAGAAAAGATTCATAACCAGGAAGTCAAACACACACGATCTGCAAAGTAATAATCAACATCCTAAATTGTACTTGTAATGTAAAACACAAAAGCTGTTGGTGTCATAAGCACTATATAAGTAAATACATGCTAATCTCTTTTCCATTTTCTACATAAACACAGATAATTAGGTAGTGCTCAACATGACCTTTATACCATCTTGCTGATAACATCATTTCCAGGTCACCTACTTAGCAACCCAGGCGCAACCATTAAGACAATCAAAATCTACATTTTCCAAAGCCTACTGTGAGCCAGAAAAAGATCAGCAAACATAACAGGAAGGCAGAATAAAATTTAAATCGTAAGCATATCATAACACCATCAGCCTCACAGCTCCAATCTTCTCAAGTTGCCGCAAACAGATGAGCTATTTCACAACCTTGGACAGCTCTGTTGCTTTTGGTTATTCGGGATCAATAAATGA
Organism: Polypterus bichir lapradei; assembly: GCA_026402145.1. Taxonomy (NCBI): domain Eukaryota; kingdom Metazoa; phylum Chordata; class Cladistia; order Polypteriformes; family Polypteridae; genus Polypterus; species Polypterus bichir. Next base: position 18,197,816 of record JANRMT010062829.1, read on the forward strand.
TGATGTTACAGCTTTCTTTTCCATCATTGTTCCTGAAGGATGCAACTATTCCCCCTCCATTAACTCTATTTCAAATTCTACAGTGTGAAGCCCTTCTGAAAGGCTCCTTTGGATGACACTTTAACTGCCGTGCTTTGTACTTATGAATTTATTTCCCTTTGCACTCCCATGACTTCTTTATCCATCCACTTATCTAATGCAGTAAGCAGTCAGTCATCCAACTTCCATCAGTTCTTCTGTTCGACACAACCATCTAACCATCAAATTGACTGCCTCTTCCTGTGGTCTACGGCCATTCCTGTAAGTCAGTACCATCAAACTCTTCCACCTTAACTTTCTCTCTTCAATTTGTCACTGCCAACTTCACTCCAAATGGCTGCTATTTACTGCCTATTCCCAAAATAGCAAAATAGTTCTGCCATATGACTGCTTCCAGCATGCATGTGTTAGCCATCTGCCATCTTCTGTGTATTAAATGTGTCAAACCTTCAGGAGTTGGTTCCAAATTAATAAGAGCCAACTAAGCAATTTACTGTGTAACAAAGGCACTATATAGGCGCCTGACCCGACACAGATAGACACGGAGGCACAGATAAAAACACAAAGACTTTTATTGTTTCTTCAGCTGTGGGACACATCTTCCCCGTGCCACACAGCCCAAACACAGTCCCAAAGCACAATAAACACAACCAACAATCCTTCTTCTCTTCCACCACTCCTCTTCAAGCTTAGTCCTCCTCCTCCCGACCCTGGCTCCTCGAGTGGTGGTGGCTGGCCCTTTTTATAACCCACCCGGAAGTGTTCCAGGTGCTTGACCACCTGGTCCTAATTGCACCTCCGGGTGGGGCTGAAGATTCGTCCAGCCAGGCTGCTGAGTCCATGCAGCTCCCCCTAGTGGCCATCCGAGCCCCCAACCAGGATGTGGAGGACTCCATCTCCCATGGAGCCCTGTGGGTGGTTGGGGAATCACCATCAACCATGGAGGCTGCCACCAAGCGTCCCGGGGGAGGTACTGGACTACCCATGGTGGCTCCCCTGGAACATAAGCAGCAGGGGCGTCCCTGCCGGGCATGGGACCCGGCTGTCATTCACAACTGACAACTACTAATTCATTAGCCAGGCCCAGCTGACCAGAACTCACCTACCACCTCTTGTACCTTCCATGTCATCTTTCCATTTCTTCATCCTCTCTTCAAAGCTCACCTCTAGACACCAGTTTAAACACAAAAGTAATGGGAGATGTGAAACAACAGGTAAACTCATGGACACTTTAATGTACTTATATTGTTTCATAGTTCTACTGTAATTATATAGTGCTGTGTACTCCAAGTTCAAAAGCAATTAAGTTTAATCAGCCACTTGGACAATAAAAAAGTTCTTTTAACTGAAGTGGTCAAGGTACAGTACTTACAGATATTTAGTGAAAAGAAACAGGATATAGGAACATGCGCCTGTGACAGTAAACGTTTATGGCTTCACCCTAACTCAAGCCAAAACTGAACCACTTTAGTAATCAGGGTCTAAAATGGGTTTTTGCTTTGTTGCCAAACCTTTAAGGAGTAATATTCCTTAAAATCAAAAAGTACACACTGCAAATTAACCAATGGAGCCAAGAAATTATTGAACAAAATAAAGCGTGCTTGTCTATATTTCTGATGGAGATGCTGTTTTTCAGAATGTGACACAAAGAGAACAGGAAGCTGCTTTTAAGAGTGTTAAAGTAATTAGTGATTTTTTTTTGGTAGCCATTTATTCAACCCCACTGTGTAATGAGGCAATACTAATTTTAGACTCTGATGGTAATGCAAAGAAACTTGTTTGCACTCCACAAGAACCCTCAGTGCCAGGATGAAGTCAACCCTGTCGAGTGGTTTACTTACCTCGGCAGTGACATTCATGTCTCTGCTTACTCTTCCTATGAAGTCAATAGAGAGACTGACAGAGTATGGGGGATCATGAGGTTGCTGGAAAGGGGTGTGTGGTGCTCCTGATATCTATGCAAAAGGATGAAGGTCCAAGTCTTTACAGTCCTGGTGCTTCCTGTCTTGCTATATGCTTGTGAGACATGGATGCTATCCAGTGACCTGAGACGAACACTGGACTCCTTCAGTACTGTATCTCTTCAGAGAATCCTTGGGTACTGCTGGTTTGACTTTGTGTTGAATGAGCGGTTGCTCATGGAGTCCCAAATGAGGTACATTACCTGCATTGTGAGGGAGCGTCAGTTACAGTACTATGGCCATTAGGGACTGGCTCACAGGATCTTCATTGTTGAGGACCCGAGGAGCTGGACAAGGCCAAGGGGACACCCATGTAACACCTGGCTGCGGCAGATAGAGGGTCATTTCCGGAGGGTGGGACTGGACCGCGTGTCTGCCTGGGGGGGTTGCCAACCAGGATCCTGAGCTGTTTTGTCGTGTGGTGGGTGCAACAATGTACTGTACCTGTGCATGCTCCCCAACCTGACCTGATGGTAATGGAGAGTCGAGATTTTTATCAGTTTTTAGCTTTGAATGAATCAACTTCAAGTCACCTTTAATCACCTTTAAATCAACATTAGTGAATGTGTTGTCCTTTAATATGGACTGCTGCTGCAATTTCTTCCACACTAACACCACCAACCCCACCACAGAGACTTCCCACTGTCCATGGTAGACAAAGTTAACAATATTACTTCTTTTCACCAGTTCTTTTCTGTACAGTCCTTAAACAAGCAGCCTGTAAATGTCATTTCTGTTCATGATGAGTTAAAGTAAAACACACTTTAGTGTTTGAACTTTATCATCTGATTGTGGATATAGCAAAAAATTTGAACATACAGCTGATTGAAAACTTAAGTAAAACATTTCTGCTGTAGCTCCGTTCCTGCTTTTTGTATTGACTGACCTTGGCTTTTGCTGATGGTCATTGCAAAACGGTTTTACTGGAAAGTGTATTCCTTTGAATTGAAACAGGTAATCTTTAGGAATAAAGTAAAATGTGAATCTTTATATATTAAAAGTTTACCATTTTCATTTGTTTTTTAAGTTTTTCATTCAAGTATTTCTTTTTGTGTATTTCGTCAATTGTTAAGTGGTCTCCCTTTAAAGTCTTCAGGTACAAATGTACATGTAAAGAATTTTAGAGAATGGAGGGTGGAACTTCCCTGTTTAAAAGTAAGTAGATTCACATGTAAATTTAAGTGATAAGGTATCCCCTTTCAAAGTCAGTAAATATAATTTTATTAGAATAGCATGATAGTTTTCGGGGAGTTTTCGGGGAGCCATTAAGTTTAAACAGATGCTAATGTCTAACCCAGTGTTTCCCAAACTCGGTCCTGGGGACCCCCTGTGACTGCAGGTTTTCGCTCCAACCAGCTTCTGTTTTTAATTGAACTCCTGGGCTAATCGAGTGAACTGATATTTCCCAAGTTCTGTGTTTAGGGAACAATATAGAAATTAGAAAACTAAGTTTGCCAAAAAGAAAAAAATTAAGATGTACCAAGCAGTTATATAGAAATAATGTATTTTGTTTTCTTTTTAACAGTATTTTCATCTTGATTTTCATTCTACTTTTCAAGGTGTTCCAATTGTTTAATTAATCCATTATTTACTATTTAGTGGGTCTGACGCTAAAGCACTTGCAGCCTTTGATTATTCAGTGTGTTTGATCTGCTCGTTTTAAATTGTCATTATTAAGATACAACAAAGGGGGAAAACTACACAAGAGAAAGGGCAAAATATAATGAAATCAACAAAAGAGAGTTAAGCATTTAAATCTATAGGAAACGCAGAAATATTTCTAAATGTCTTATAAATGTAAAAATCAGGCTGCTATGCATTTCTGAACGTCAAATAAAAGAAAAAAAAATACCATCTAATTAAATGAGATCAGTGCTATCAGATGTTGTCACTGATTAGGAATGGGGTTGGAACAAAAACCTGCAGCCACAGGGGTCCCCAGGACCGAGTTTGGGAAACACTGGTCTAACCATTTTCTAGGCGTTTCTAGGATTTGCAGGTAGCAGACTATTAGCCCCCTCTGTGATTGTCACACTGTCTTACATGTATATAAAACCACAGAGCAAAGGGAGAAGACGGGGGGTTTTGGCTTTTGTGCACATAAATATATTGGTTTAACACTGATCAGGGCTATATTGTATGTGACGGACATAAAATGAATATAATGTATATAATCGAGAAAAAGATCAGGGCCTGTTGGCAGTAGATCAGGGTCTTAAGCTTCTGAAGCCTCCACCCCCTCACGATGCCATTGCATCGGTCCAGGCTTGTCTTGGATCGGAGGACACCACTTCTGCCTCTACTTCCTTATTGGGTGTTTGATTAAAAACTCAGTATTATCAACTACAGTAAACTATGTGCTGAAAAAGTGCATCATAATTTTATTTTTACTTTAATGAGGTGAGAACTTTCCTTTCCCTTGACTACGGTATTATTAGTATGATTAGAACAACTAGACTCATGAATCCAGCATCCAAGCTCTGTGTCTTATCCAGGGCTGGTTCAGAATGCAAACTTCCAAGTCTCAGGTTAATGAAGCATGTTTGACAATGTTATGTATTATTATTTCAGTATATTAGATCTTATTTAGTGATCGCAAGATGACCATAATGCATGAAACATATAAAAAAGAGGAAGGCTCTCAACTCAGAAGCTGGACAATATGAATGAATGAGAAAGTCAAATATCAGCAGTGTTTAAGGCTTTTGATTTTCTGAAGCATTTCAGTCTTTCTATATAAAACATCAGGTGGCTACAATGGGTGTTACTTAATTTATGACTGATCTCATTAAAACAAGAAGAAAACATTAAAAATATGCATTTAAAAATTGTTTGATGAGGTTGGTATCTGTTGATTAAATAACCACTCATCAATGTCTCCCCAGTACAATGGAGATTCAGATATTTTGTGGCACGGTTAGCCAATAGATAAATGGGTAAGATACAGACAAACTAAGCTCATCTTTTTTTTAACATTTTATTGAATTTTTCCATCCATCCATTATCCAACCCACTATATCCTAACTGCAGGGTCACAGGGGTCTGCTGGAGCCAATCCCAGCCAACACAGGGCACAAGGCAGGAAACAAACCCCGGGCAGGGCGCCAGCCCACCACAGATTGAATTTATTTAAAATCAAAAAATATTCCATAGAAACAAGTCAAGTCAAGCTTTACAAAACTACGTTTGAATCAAATCAACTTCCACCCATGAGAAAGAGAGCTAGGCCAACAGAGTAAAACTTTAATGGTAGAAACTAAATAAATAAATAAATATAAATAGAATACAAAATGGAAGAGGATCAGCTTCCTCAATTTAAATGCTTATTCTAAAATGTTATTGAATAGATCTAACTAAGCTGTCTTTTGAATTGAATATTAAAATAATATCTACTGCTGGGGTCTTCATAATTTTGTGAAAATGACCGCCATGTCACCCTGCGGCTGAACTGGGAGTGCTGATTTTGGCCACACTATGACTACAGTGGGGTCTGGAGAGATTGAAGTACAATCAGAAACAGATGACCTGTCCAAACAAACTGAGTCAATCCAATTTTTGCTTCCAGACATGTAAATGCTCTTCATGATTTTTGAAATCAGCTCTGATTACATTTAATGTTACCATTGTGTACAATAAGATATCGGACACTTCCTGTTTATCTCAGACAGGTGTTATTTCACATTCCTGATAAAATTCCCTTACACCCCAAACACTTTACACCAAACAAGCACACATGCTTGTAAAATGTACATTTCACAAACATAACAGTTACTAAAAATGTAACATTCATCACAAACACTGACACTCTCGCAACAGAAATTGGGCCCCCTCCCCATAGGGGGAAGTCTGACTGTGTTGTTGTAGTGTGTCGATGTTACGTTTCAAGGGGAATTCCTGTAGAGTTGTCATTGCAATGAGTACCTGTGTAAATGGATGTCCTCAGGGGGTGCCTGCCTTGCCTGTCCTGTCACTGCGCCTCTGCTCATACCCTCCACCGGTGACTAAACACAAGTAGCATGTAAAAACTAGTAAAATGTAGGAGAAAACTACAAATGGGAACATTTAATGGTGCTTTTACAATATCTTAGGCCGTAGAATGAAAATGTGCAGGCATTGCTTGTTTACAATTCTTTTGTTACTATGAAGAATGAATTCTGAATGTTTTAATTAAAAATGTGAACATGGTTTCTGCTTTGATACTATCCACAGAAAAACGCATTATGGTGTAGACCACCAGAAATGAAATAAGGGTCAAAATAATTAAGTATTCTGAATTTACTTTCTGTCTTCATGAACATTACCTGCTGAAGTTCCATCCATCCATCCATTATCCAACCTGCTATATCCTTACTATAGGGTCACGGGGGTCTGCTGGAGCCAATCCCAGCCAACACAGGGCGCAAAGCAGGAAAAAAACCCCGGGCATGGTGCAAGCCCACTGCAGCCTGCTGAAGTTTCTTTTAAGAAATTCAAAATATAAGGCATTGTGGAGACATATCGACTGTTCCATTGAAACACTGCACCAGATCAAGACTAAAAAATGGAGAACACAGCACCAAATAACAGGGTCTGTTTCAAATAATTGCTACTTATCACAACTACTTTCATAAGTTTTTAACGCTGACAATGCCACTTGGTCATCTGTTATCAAACCTCACTTTAAAACTGACTGCAAGTCTCCTTCTGGCAACACACCTCCTGAGAACAGAGGCGGCGTCTTTTTGGAAATCCTTCAAATTACACACAGTCTCTTTAGTAATTTCAATTAAACAGAGTTTGTGCTCCAAGCTGTAATTTGCTGCCCGGCTATGCATTTTTATTGACATTCTATTATCTAATTATTAAAAACCATTATAAAGTCTACCTTTGGCTCTATTTAGGCACTAGGGAAATTTCAGAACAAAAAAAAAGTGTCCTAAAATTTAACATTGCGCTATTTTAAACTGACTTGGGAAGCAATTATTACACCATTGTATATATCAAGTATTTAATTAGAGGCCAAACAAATTCATCTTATGCAATCTGTTGAACTGGAGAATGTAGCAAAATGATGCTGTTTTCAGCTCCAACTTCTTAATAATATGTATTTATATATACTGTTATATATGTGAAGTCATGTTTTTGAATTTTCTCCCAACACTAGTGACACACCACCAGGCTTTATATGCCCCTGATGATGACGTCAAGTGTCATTATGTTGGAGTCATGTGATACAAAACAGCCGAGCAAGATGTAACAGACATATCCAGTGAAATGAAAATGACCTCATCAAAAAGAGCAAAACATAATGGTAAAGATATTAAGGAATACAGGCTTCAACACCAATCCTGGACATGATGGCAGTCCATTGTAGTCCCCAATCACACACACACAGGACCAATTTAGAGACAACTGTTAACCTAATGTGTTCTTGGGATAAAAACTTATGCAGACTCAAGAATTCAAACACAGGTTGCTTGATCAGTTAGGCCTCAGCACTGCAATGGTTAGATATATTGTTATGGTTTAGCCAGGGTTTTATCCCTGGGTCTTGTAAAGCTGTATTTTATATATTATTTTTACATTTTGTTATATAGTACATTAGGATATATATTATTATGTTAATTTTTTTTTTTAATTATCAGTTGCATATTGTTGTGTTTATTTAATGTATTTGATAACGTGTTTAGTTATTTTCTCTTGTCCCCTTAATACAGTGTCCCAGAGATGGGGCCACCAAAATGTGGTGGGCACTGTCCTGTGCTTATTTAAGTCAAGGTAGAGTGTCAGACACTCCAGATCAGAGTTTGGTACAGTTAGCATATGAAATTACTTTTGTAGGCTTTGTTTGTTTTTTCACTTTCTAGCTCTGTATTTTATTTCTTTTGGATTACCTTTTTTGACCATTTTGTTGAATTTAATTATTCTTTATAAAAAATTGTCAACACTTTTGCAGAGAACTACAGTTCTACATGGTCTCTAACCCCCCTTTATTCCTTAAATTTTTGAAAGATCAAGGAATGTTTTATTGCTAGGCTTTACCTTCCTGGTTGTCTATGTGAGCCAAGGCCTGTTTAATGTTGGGAGGAAAGTCCATTGTTGCATAGTAGGCCTCAAGACCGGACGTAGATTATTTTTGAGAGGCTTGGGCCCATTTTTCATATTTTGTACCTATATACAATAATAATAAAGTAGTGCCTATGACAGTAGGTAAGCATTATTGGAGATTTTACATAATATTTTTCAGATTCTTTAAAGATCATGCAAATATATAACCTTCTTAGCATTACATTTTTTCTCAAAAATCCATGCAAAAAGAGTTGCGTTCTTTGGCTTGAAAACTGTCTTTTTTATTAAATCTCAACTTTCTACTGTAAAACATGTAAAACGCTAAAAGTGCAAAGTCAGAAGTGTAGAAAGTGTAAATAATAATAATATACTGTAAACAACACACTGCCCATGTGCAACTGGCACAAGGATAAAAAAAGAAACGTCCCCTGACTTTCAACTGTTTTTACTTTCAGTAGACTTAATGTGTAAATATTTGTATGAACACTTAAAGAGTCAACACCATAAGACATAAACTAAAAATGTTTCACAATGTGTCCCTGAATGAAGGGAGGCTCAAAATCAAAAGTACCAGTCAGTATCTGGTGTGGCCACCAGCTGCTTGAAGTACTGCAGTGCATCTCCTCCTCATGGACTGGACCAGATTTGTCAGTTCTTGCTGTGAGATGTTACCCCACTCTTCCACCAAGGCACCTGCAAGTTCCTTGACATTTCTGGGGGGAATGGCCCTAGCCCTCACCCTGCGATCCAACAGGTCCCAGATGTGCTCAATGGGATTGAGATCTGGGCTCTTCGCTGGCCATGGCAGAACACTGACATTGCTGTCATGCAGAAACTCACGCACTTTTTGCCACTCCTGTCTGGTCCAGCGAAGGTGGGTTTGTGCCCATAGGCGGCGTTGTTGCTGGTGATGTCTGGTAAGGACCTGCCTTACAACAGGCCTGCAAGCCCTCAGTCCAGCCTCTCTCAGCCTATTGCGGACAGTCTGAGCACTGATGGAGGGATTGTGTGTTCCTGGTGTGACTCGGGCAGTTGTTGTGGCCATCCTGTACCTGTCACGCAGGTGTGATATTCGGATGTACCGATCCTGTGCAGGTGTTGTTACAAGTGGTCTTCCACTGCGAGGATGATCAGCTGTCCTTCCTGTCTCCCTGTAGCGCTGTCTTAGGCGTCTCACAGTGTGGACATGGCAATTTATTGCCCTAGCCACATCAGCAGTCCTCGTGCCTCCCTGCAGCATGTCTAATGCACGTTCACGCAGATGAGCAGGGACCCTGGGCATCTTTCTTTGGGTGTTTTTCACAGTCGGTAGACAAGTCTCTTTAGTGTCCTGCGTTTTTAGAACTGTGACTTTAAATGCCTACTTTCTGTAAGCTGTTAAGGTCTTAACGACCATTCCACAGGCGCATGTTAATTAATTGATTATGGTTAATTGAACATGCATGGAAAACATTGTTTAAACAATTTACAATGAAGATCTGTAAAGTTATTTGGATTTTTAAAACATTATTGTTGAAATACACAGTCCTGAAAAAGGGACATTTCTTTTTTTGCTGAGTATATATATATATATATAT
>JANRMT010062829.1:18207540-18223164 GCA_026402145.1 Polypterus bichir lapradei
TATATATATATATATATATATATATATATATATATGACCCAGGAGGCACGAATAAAACTCAAGAAAATTTTATTTTTCTTCACCTGTTGGGCACATCTTCCCCGTGTCCCACAAACACAACACAGTCCCAAGCACACCAAACAAAACCCACACAGTACTTCTTTGCACCACCACTCCTCCCAGCAAGCGTAGTCCTCCTCCCGACTCAGGCTCCTGGAGTGATGGCTGCTGGCCCCTTTTATAGTTCACCCGGAAGTGCTCCATGTGCTTGATTGCCGGGTGTGGCGAAAATACTGCCCATAAGGGCTCAGGAGTCTCAGCAGCAGCACCCCCTGGTGGCGCCAACCCCCAGCCCCAACAGGGCTGAACCAAACTCCAATTCCCATGGAGCCCTGCGGGAAACCGAGGCACTGCTCCAACCCAAGGGGATTGCCATCTGGCATCCAGGGGAGGTATTGCAAAGTCTATGGCTGCTCCCCCTGAACTTATACCGAAGGGGCATCCCAGCCGGGCATATATATATATTGTCATGGATGCCTCTTGTCTGGGAGGACCAGGGGAGCAAGCCTGATCAGGACAGTACCTCCCCCCCTGGGTTGCAGTGGTGCCTAGGACTCCCACAGGGCTTCATGAGAGTTGGAGTTTGGTGCTGCCCTGTTGGGATCCATGGGCACCGCTGCTGCTGAGCCCTGGAAAGCAGTTCTTCCGCCACACCCGGAACTGCTGTCGGAAATGGGTCGTCAAATGTCCGGAACACTTCCGGAACCGGGTGGGCAACAAAAGGAGCCAGTAGCCAGCAATCCAAAAGAAAGAGTCGGGAGGAAAGAGACGAAGCTTCCCGAGGAGCAGTGCAGGAGAATAAAAAAGTAAAGTAAAGCATTGTGTGGGAGTGTGCTTTTGGACTGAGTTGTGTACTTCTGGGAAGGGGGAAGACGTTGCCCACAAGTGAAGAAACAAAAATAAACCATTCATGTTTTAGAAGTATGTGTCCTGCGTCTGTCTGTGTCAGGTTGAGAGGCTGCTACACCCTCTATCTTTGTCACAATATACATTTTTTTTTTTTAATAAAAAGGAGACCCAACAAAGTGAAAGAGTTGAGGCTCTGCCTTGGTAACCATGCATGTGAATTTGAATCTCTCAAAATAAGAGTCACTGCTTGTTCAGGTGCTCCTGTGGGAGGAAAGAAGTGAGTCAAACATCACAATTGGCTCCAGGAATCCCATAGGCATTTAAAATGACAGTGCAGTTGCTAAGAAGTAAGTTCAGTTCACTTTGTTTCAGTCTTGTCTTGGCATCTGCTTGTGTGGCGTCCTTTTAATTTACATGAAACAGAGATGGTGATGCAGTGTCCACAATGAGAGAAGGTTGCTAAGTTTCAGGAGAAAAGAGGAACCCATCAGTGTGGAGTTAGCTTCTGGAATCAAGTGGTGAGCTGTGAGCACCTTCTGATTAACCTTGGTTGCCTGGAGAAGAGACCTCCCAGCAACCTAGTAGTGTGGAGACAACTTTTGTAATCGAGCAGTGAGCTGTAACATGTATCGGTAGATTGTTTTTATTTTTGATGTATTTCTTTTCTGAGGAGATTGCCTTTCCTAGCATTTTTGGGATGAAACATGGGAATTAATCTGGAGGCTTAAAGTTTTTTTAAATATTTGTATTTATTCTTTTTATATTATAATTTTGCTGTCTCATAGCATGTGAGGTGCTTTTCTGTATGATTACTTGCTTGCCATAGAACTGAGAGATTTCGAGGCACTGGAAAAACAAACTTTTTAATATTTTTCTGCTATTACTTTGTGATAATATCTCATGAACTACAAAATGCCCGAAGTCAACCAAGCTGAAGTATATTTTTTATTGTCAGCCCTGTGGCATGCTTCTTTAATCAGACATACAAATGGACATCACAAATGATAACTAAGATGTAAATCCTAAAAACAGGCAAGCTGAATGGTAATTATACATAACTGTAAATATTCACTGATATAAGCCTTAGAACTGCAAACCATTTACTAATACCATTGTGAGAAAATGTGAATTTGTATGGTCCTTATGCAGTGCTATCTTTGGTACAGTGCAGTTGACAATGGGCTCCCTGGAACCACATCAGAAGAACCACAGCACCATATGACTGGGATTTATGAAATAATATCAGATCTATTAGCTGTTCCTTTTTTTTAACTGTCTCCTCCCTACATCTATCTCCATTTTTGGATATTAAATGTTGTGGATGCCACATGGGCTGGACTGGTATTGCAGCCAGATGAGGGGACGGTTCTTTACCCGTACGTGAGACTCCTTGAAGTCAGAAAGGCACCCCGTCCAGGGAAGAGAGAGGAACTGGACCCAGAAGAGACAGCAAGAATAAATGGATGGACAACCCACTGGAAATAGAAGAGATTACGGGGGACTTGCTATTCCCCCCAAACAATAGATGACAGCAGCCCTCCATGAAGGCGCCCATTTGGGAACCAGCAGGAAATGCTGGGAGATGGAGTCCAGCAAAACAGCCCTGCTGGGGACCATGAGTGCTGCAAGGGGGTGCTGTAGGGAAATGTGCTCCCACATTTATGGGACTTTCTTGTGACCCAGAAGTACTTCCATTGGGCAATCGCCCTGGCACTAGAAGTACTCCCGGTCCATAATAAAAGGAACTGCACTACCTTTTCCAGGCGAGTCGTAGCTGGGAGGACATACAGCAACACTTGACTGGATTAGGGTAGTGCGATGGTGAGAGATATTGTGATGAGAGGTATTGTGGGAAGAAATTATTTGTGCTTTTGTTACTTTTAAAGGAATTGATAAATAGACCGTCCTTTATTTGAACTTGGGACTCTGTGTGTGTTCGTGCCAAGGTTTGGGGTTCGCTGATGCCCCGGTTTCCATCACAATGTTTTAATGGGCTATTAAATTTTGTTGAATGTTTTTCATTGGTGCTATTTAAAAGAAACATTTGCCATACAAGTCACCAACTGTATACTTCTTTCCTTCTATTTATCCACCAATCTTTCGAGTCCCATTTATCCACCTCATTGCTTCAAACAGCTGGATTCTGTTCAGTAAGGATTATACGTATTTGAAACTATTTTAATTTTTTCAAATCTACCTTTTGATTCATTTTGCTTATATCAGTATTAAATGCCTTGTAAGACAATCTGTGAAAGGCACTATACAAGATAATTGGAGAAAGTAAAAATACAAGCCATTTATAACTGAACAGCCATAATTTTCCTATTTTGAATTCCTTAGCAAGATGTAAAAAGTGTTTTCACAAAAGCACCATTCCCTGTGAATGGGATGCAGAGAGCTACAGAGACTGGAATGAGTAATCATATCTACACAGAGCTGTTTTAGTATCTTTCATTTGGTAGGTCATAATGCAACTTGCTAATGTTCTAATTATAAAAAGCACAGTGGAATTCTTCATCACACAGAGTTTCCTTCTTGTGTGAAAAGAGAGTAATTAACACCTAGCATAAATGCAGTTACAACATAATCTTCAATTCTAGCAGATCAGTTATATAATGCGTTATCCCGCCAAGGACATTTTCTCATGAAAATGACACAACAAACACCAAGGAATCTTGGCTAGAATGACCTGCCACGTCCCTTTGTGATAGCTTTTTTATAATACATACAACAATACATAATAATTCTACTTCAAGATTTATTGATTGTCTACTGCTTATGTAAATCAGCTTAGAAATAAGTACCACTTGTATGTGAAAAAGGCTTTAATAAAACAGCTCCTCTCAAAACAAAGGTAATTAATGTGTAAACGGGCTTACAAGGGTATAATGATACCACATAGCATCTTAAATTAAAATGCTGAAAGTTATGGCATAAAATGAGACATTGTGAGTATCCATAGTGGACTGCATGGACTGAAACTATTGAACAGTATAAGAAAGCCCTCTGTTTAAGGCCCCCTTTGACTACTGCTTTAAATAATTAGATAAAACATACACTCAAGCTTCAAGTACAAATACAGCTAACCTGACAAATAAGATGTCAGAACTGTCTGACACAGCATCCCCTTGTATTAGAAGCAAATAATTAACATATTTGTTACAAACGACATTGTAGAAAACTGCATATTCCAAGTCTAATTACAAATGGATCATAATGTTAAACCTTGTACTTACTATTGTACCTTAGTAAACATGTTCTAATTACAAGAAATTCCATAATTAATTTCTAATTTAAAATTATTTTTAAAACTGTCTCTAAAATCCAAATGTAACTTAAACATTTCACTTGTTGCATATCCATTAAAACAATGTGATCTGCTAGCATTGTCTTGGATTCCTTCAAATTGACCCTCGTTAAACCTTCGATAAATACATTAGATTTAGACCTGAATGATAAGAACAGGCAAATGATTTAACATTTAGCATTTCTTTTTAAAGCTCTAGAAAAATTGGTAGTCTTAAGATGTTTATTGTGTGTCAGCAAAACACAAAATTGTTTTGTCATTGATATAAGTGTTGTTCTCATATCTATATATATACAGTATATACAGTATGTCTATATCTATCTATATATATACTGTATATATACTGTATATATATATACGAGTATATATATATATATATATATATATATATATATATATATATAGCAAAATACCCGCGCTTGGCAGCGGAGAAGTAAAAAGAAAAGGAAACATTTTAATAATAACGTGACAATGTAATTGTTTTGTCATTGTCATGAGTGTTGCTGGCATATATATATATATATATATATATATATACACATACATACATACATGTGTACATATATACACACACACATATACCATGGGGTGCCAAACAGGCAAATACAGTACATTGATTTTGTGAATATATAAAGTCGGCGTCAGAATATATAAAGTCAAAACTTGAATATATAAAGTCAGCGTCAGTATACATAAAGTCAAAACTTTTTTCTGAATATATAAAGTCAAAACTTGAATATATAAAGTCAGCGCTGGAATACAGTGGGATGCAAAAGTTTGGGCAACCTTGTTAATAGTCATTATTTTCCTGTATAAATTGTTGGTTGTTACGATAAAAAATGTCAGTTAAATATATCATATAGGAGACACACACAATGATATTTGAGAAGTGAAATGAAGTTTATTGAATTTACAGAAAGTGTGCAATAATTGTTCAAACAAAATCAGGCAGGTGCATAAATTTGGGCACCGTTGTCATTTTATTGATTCCAAAACTTTTAGAACTAATTACTGGAACTCAAATTGGCTTGGTAAGCTCAGTGACCCCTGACCTACATACACAGGTGAATCCTATAATGAGAAAGAGAATTTAAGGGGGTCAATTGTAAGTTTCCCTCCTCCTTTAATTTTCTCTGAAGAGTAGCAACATGGGGGTCACAAAATAACTCTCAAATGACCTGAAGACAAAGATTGTTCACCATCATGGTTTAGGTGAAGGATACAGAAAGCTGTCCCAGAGATTTAAGCTGTCTGTTTCCACAGTTAGGAACATATTGAGGAAATGGAAGACCATAGGCTCAGTTCAAGTTAAGGCTCGAAGTGGCAGACCAAGAAAGATTTCAGATAGACAGAAGCGACAAATGGTGAGAACAGTCAGAGTCAACCCACAGACCAGCACCAAAGACCTACAACATCATCTTGCAGCAGATGGAGTCACTGTGCATCATTCAACCATTCGGCGCACTTTACACAAGGAGATGCTGTATGCGAGAGTGATGCAGAGGAAGCCTTTTCTCCGCTCACAGCACAAACAGAGCTGCTTGAGGTATGCTCAAGCACATTTGGACAAGCCAGCTTCATTTTGGAATAAGGTGCTGTGGACTGATGTTATTTGGGCATAACAAGGGGCGTTATGCATGGAGGAAAAAGAACACAGCATTCCAAGAAAAACACCTGCTACCTACAGTAAAATATGGTGGTGGTTCCATCATGCTGTGGGGCTGTGTGGCCAGTGCAGGGACTGGGAATCTTGTCAAAGTTGAGGGACGCATGGATTCCACTCAGTATCAGCAGATTCTGGAGACCAATGTCCAGGAATCAGTGACAAAGCTGAAGCTGCGCTGGGGCTGGATCTTTCAACAAGACACTGCTCAAAATCCACTAAGGCATTCATGCAGAGGAACAAATACAATGTTCTGGAATGGCCATCTCAGTCCCCAGACCTGAATATAATTGAAAATCTGTGGTGTGAGTTAAAGAGAGCTGTCCATGCTCGGAAGCCATCAAACCTGAATGAACTAGAGATGTTTTGTAAAGAGGAATGGTCCAAAATACCTTCAACCACAATCCAGACTCTCATTGGAACCTACAGGAAGCGTTTAGAGGCTGTAATTTCTGCAAAAGGCGCATCTACTAAATATTGATTTCATTTCTTTTTTGTGGTGCCCAAATTTATGCACCTGCCTGATTTTGTTTGAACAATTATTGCACATTTTCTGTAAATCCAATAAACTTCATTTCACTTCTCAAATATCACTGTGTGTGTCTCCTATATGATATATTTAACTGACATTTTTTATCATAACAACTAACGATTTATACAGGAAAATAATGACTATTAACAAGGTTGCCCAAACTTTTGCATCCCACTGTGTATAAAGTCAAAACTTGAATGTATAAAGTCATCACTGGAATATATAAAGTGAAAACTTGAATATATAAAGTCAGCGTCAGAATATATAAAGTCAGTGCTGGAATATATAAAGTGAAAACTTGAATATATAAAGTCAGCGTCGGTATATATAAAGTCAAACTTGTTTCTGAATATATAAAGTCAAAAGTTGAATATATAAAGTCATCGCTGGAATATATAAAGTCAAAACCTGAATATATAAAGTCAGCGTCGGAATTTATAAAGTCATTCCTGATTATATAAAGTCAACATCGGAGTATATAAACTCACTCCTGAATATATAAAGTCAAAGTCAAAATCTATTGATTGAAACAACTCTGAACTAAACTAAGTTAACAAAAACGTATTCAGAAAAATAAATTAAAAAAACACTGTTCAGTTAATGTTTTGAAAATGATGCATGTGCCCTGCCCAGGATTGGTTCCTGCCTTGTGCCCAGTGTTGGCTGGGATTGGCTCCAGCAGAACCCCGTGACTCTGTGGTCGGATTCAACGGGTTGGGAAATGGATGGATATTCCAGCGCTGACTTTGTATATTGAAGTTTTGACTTTATATATTGCAGTGCTTACTTTATATATTCTGACGCTGACTTTATATATTCAAGATTTGACTTTATATATTCCAGCGCTGACTTTATATATTCCGATGCTGACTTTATATATTTAAGTTTTGACTTTATATATTCCAGTGCTTATTTTATATATTCAGAAATATTCCAACGCCGTCTTTATATACTCAGGTTTTGACTTTATATATTTGGGAATGACTTTATATATTCAAGTTTTGACTTTATATATTCCAGCGCTGACTTTATATATTCCGATGCTGACTTTATATATTTAAGTTTTGACTTTATATATTCCAGCGCTTATTTTATATATTCAGAAATATTCCAACGCCGTCTTTATATACTCAGGTTTTGACTTTATATATTTGGGAATGACTTTATATATTCAAGTTTTGACTTTATATATTCCAGCGCTGATTTTATATATTCAAGTTTTGACTTTATATATTCAGAAACAAGTTTTGACTTTATATATACCGACGCTGACTTTATATATTCAAGTTTTGACTTTATTTATTCCGACAGTGACTTTATATAATCAAGGTTTGACTTTATATATTCTGGAATGACTTTATATATAAAAGTTTTGACTTTATATAGTTAAATTTAGTCATCATTGCATAACTTTTTCTTTACCATAGAAATTTAAAGACTAAATTCAGCTTCCATTCCTACCAAAGATATTTCTGGCGACTAAACAGAACCTACTTATATCCAAATTTGAGCTATTGAGCTGTCGCCTGCATGCCTGAATAAGTCACCCTCGCTTCGCTCTTACTTTTTTACCATTCATTTAATCATGGCTAGTGGCGGAAAAATTATAAAATGGAAGGAGGATTACACTGAGTATGGCTTTACCAAAACAATTATTGATGGCGAATCGATTATTCATAAAGCTTCAATTGGTGATCTGTTTTTCTGTGTTAATCTCATATTTTTTCATAATTCTTCTCAAACCAAGGGGGTGCGAGGGTAAAATGAATCGGGAAGCGTTGATCAATGTAATCAGTGTACCAGGAAATCATGCATTGACAGAAGTTCCCCTTTGCTTGTAATGCAAAGTGTGATTAAATGCGTGATTTTTTAACGCATTATGGAGCACATGTATCGAAGCTTCTCAGCTGTGCTTGTGCTAAGAAAAGGAAACATTTTAAAAATAACGTAACACGATTGTCAATGTAACCTTTTGTAAGTAGTGCCTGGAGGATTCAGTGTGGAGAAACTGTAGAGACAGCGTGTGTATTAACTTGTGGGTTTTTCTGTATTTGGCGGCAGCATCAAAAACTCGCTTCCGTAACACTGCGTTAGCTGCGGAGCTCAGCTCAGAGCGAAATGAGGTGAATGGGAGGGGAGATGATGACGTGACTCCCCCACCCGCCTTATCTGTCAATCCCCCACAAACACAGTCTCGGAATTTGCATAAGCACAGCCCTTCACCTGCAATTTTAACTTAGTTACAAGGTGCTCAAAACTCTCGTTTATATCCTGCGTCCTCTCATTAAACTTGTATCCCGCATTACCCGTGGGCATGACAAACGCCAGCGGCAGCCTGTCTATGAACTTAATTTAAACTTTAGGTTTACACCGTTCTTTGTTTCCGAAGTAGCAGCATTCATAAATATGGTTGTATATGTCACTCGCTCACTTCTTATTGTTTCGCTGCCTTCTCAATTATATAATGCATGTTTTCTTCAGCGCTTTTTGGAGCTCTTCCTGGTTTTCTATGTACTGCGTGGACAGTCAGTTCACGTGATTACGTGGGAGGCGTGATGATGACACACGAAACTCTGCCCCCCACAGCTTTCGAGCTCAACTCCATTACAGTAAATGGAGAAAAATAGCTTCCAGTTATGACCATTACGCATAGAATTTCGAAATGAAACCTGCCCAACTTTTGTAAGGAAGCTGTAAGGAATGAGCCTGCCAAATTTCAGCCTTCTACCTACACGGGAACTTGGAGAATTAGTGATGAGTCAGTGAGTGAGTGAGTCAGTGAGTCATTGAGTCAGTCAGTCAGTGAGGGCTTTGCCTTTTATTAGTATAAATTACAGAACTGAAACAGCCTTAACTCATGTTTTTAAAGATATTCTATATTCTTCAGTTTAAAAAATCAGCAGTTAGTGTTTTTTTAGATTTAGGTTTGGTCTACTCTAGGCATTAACATCCTATCTTCTAAACAGGCTTGGGTATTGTTCCTTTGATGGAGAAACTGTCATAAGGACAACATGCAAATGGAACAGTAGATGGACAAAGCCAATGGTCGGAGACTAAAAATATTCAAGATTCAGACTGGGTTTCTTGACAAAAAGAGTACAAGATTAGTGATTACCAAAGCCCATAATGTAAGACCAAACTCTTGGTCCAAAAAGTAAAAATAAAACAAATGTCAAAACCAAAACTAGTAAAAAGGATTCTAAATAATTTGGGATTCTGTTTGATTAAAAAATGTAATCAAAATTAATCACACAATTTCATTTTATAAAAAAAAATTAACTGCATATTAATCTGAGTTTGGCTCTACCCTCCTGCAATTATGCTAAAAATTAAGCAGGCTTATAAAACAGTATGGCATGGCATTAATCGAAATTAATCTAAATTTTATGTATTTCCTTCAGGTATATTAACATTTTCCAATAAAGCACAAATAAAGCAGTGACTAATTTCTAGTTCAAAACAGTCTTACGAATCACTTGCCTATGCATATTAAATTATTCCAGTTAGTGTACTGAACAGTTTTGTGTAACATAATCAAATAAACAGTGAAACAATGAACAGTCAACAGCTCAAAGTAAGTTTTTTTTATTTTTTTATTTTTAGCCACATGCAAATTAGTTAACATGATTGGTTATGTCGATAATTCTGTCTTTAAAATGATATGAAGATGAAAAATAAGACATTATTGATTTTTCTGACAACTTATTCATTCAGTTGCTTAAGCTTACCAGTTTATTTACGTTGTCCATTCAAGGGATGCTCTTTTTTATCAACAGCATATCCAGATACAGAAAAAATGTTCACTATTAGAGATCAGACTTGGTAAACAGTACGTTTAAAATTAACTTAGTCACATTACTTACAAATTAAATAACCAAACATGGTATATACAGTAGTTACTTATTATAAAATGTAATGTGTTACATTTCCTTCTGGAAGAGATATGAAACCCATTCTTGTAATCAAAATAAATCTACGGTATTTCCGTGAATAAAGGGAAAAGCGCAATATTGCAACATTCATTACTACTCCACTGTAGTAGATTATTATGTCATAAAGCAGGATTTAATGCTATTCATTTTATTATGCAGTTCTTGGTTCTCCTTGTTTTAAACCCTTGTTATTTCTTAAGATATCTGTTCTAGTACTGGGTACAGTAGAACATAAACTCCAATAAAGCTTATTTTAAATGTAAATGTAGTGGTCAAGTACTTCTCAATGAAGAAGATGTGTTTAGTCCTTCATGTGCTGTGAAGTAAGTAACATCCATCCCAGTTTTTCCATCCTTGACACGAGTCCCCCAGAGATTCCAAGTCTGAACACCGGCTGATTTGCCACCCAATCACAATGTTTCAACATATCCATATCAAAGAACTGCATTACAACTAAACTGACACTTTATTTATAGATTTGTATCACTGGATTGAATGCAGAACACTATTCTGATTGGCTGTGTGACTGAGACCTGCAAAGGACTGTTTTACCATCCGTTTCTTAGTGTACACCCAGTGCTGTTGTGATGATCACTGGCTCGCTGTGAGCCACACCTGGGCAGATAAAATGTACCCATCAGCTCATGCAGGATTAAATGCACACCTATAACTTTTGTTCAATTCTTTTTCACTTTATTGCACAATTTGCTTGTGTTTAACCTTTTCCTTATTAGCTGTCACCAGACCCACGTGTACAATATTACAGCCCCAGCAGGCAAACATCTTTAGGGAAACAAGGTAAAATTTCTGTGAAATTTTAATGTTAGTAATAACAGTAATAATAATAATAATTATTATTATTATTATTATTATTATTATTATTATTATTATTATTATTAATTATTGTTGTTGTTGTTATTAATATTTTTTTGTGAGTTATGAGGATAAGCTTCCATAATAACATAGTACTAATGCATTGTACACAGTGCATATTTGTTTTTTTAATAAGCTGGTATTTTTCCTTCAATAAAATTAGTATTGGATTAATTTACTCATTACTTTAAAAAGTAGTCTGACTATGTAACTCATGTAATGTTTAACGCAACACGCCCAACACTGCAGAGGACAGTAGTGGCTGGAGATTTTCTAGCTAACTTAGTCAGGACTGGGCATTTATCCTCCTGCAGTTTCCACCCCTGCAATGATGCCAAGTCAATGTCAATGTTTCGTTCAAGTCTGTATCGCTCAACCACTGATTTCATGGAGGAGGAACGAGGCATCAGTGGCTCATCTTCAGAGTCTGATTTCAGTTTGTGCTTTCGTATTTTCTTTTGGTGTTCTTATGTTGTGAGTAGATCATTATCAAGAAGCAACAAACAATCAAGTGAAACTGACCCTGGTGACCACTACTACTATTAACAGCTTTAATATCATTTGTTGCTGCTTCATAAATGACATTTGAAGAGCTGTCAGAATAACAGAAAAAAATGAATGCATTTAAGTGGTGCTTTAAAAAATTTAACTGTAGAACTTTTTATATGTTAATTGCAGGTATTAACAGTGATTAAACATCAATGCTACTAATAATCAAAGAATGCATGAGGAAAGGTTCACTTTTAACATTCCAAAACTAAGATGCAGACAGTATTATGCTGCTATCTTTCATAGGTGTGAGGTGATGATGCAATATGTCATTTAACTCCTCCGTACTGATAATATGACCACCAACAGTGTTAGTAGCCAAAAACCCAAACACAATATGGCCATACCCAGGTCCAAAATACACCTATAAAAAAAAGCAACAGTGACATTCAAAACTATTAATAAAAATACATGAAAGCAATATTCAGCAGTTTGAAAATGAATGTCAGAGAGATCTATACACTTGGCAATTTAAGTAAATTGTAAATCTTTAATGATTTATTTCATATTTGTGAAACATATTTCAGGATTATAAGTTATGTGCACATTTCTGTCTGCAATTTTATATGGAGTTCTTCAAGATGCAGGTCTTTTTTCACCTTGACCAGTATGTTGACACTGGGAGATATCATTCAAAAGTAATTTTCATTTTCATATGTTTGCTGATGATGCTTGTATTTCTAAAAAACATTATTATTCTTCTATGTCACTAATTAACTTTAGAGAAAAGTCTGGAAATTTCATAATTTGTCATATCAACATGAAGGATGACATGGATTTTGTATCTTTGAAATGGTGAGTACACATTATTAGAATTGCTTAATTTGGTTACAGTTTAGCATTTTTTTTCATTTAGCAAATGGTTAGATCATTCAAATGGGTTATTTGTATTGTGTTTAAAAGGGTGCACCCAAGAGCTCCAGACTCCAGACACAAGGGCATGCACACAATCTAAGGTTCAAATCAAGCAAATTTTTATCACACCAAGTAGCTTTGCAGGTTCTTACTCCAACATAGGTATTAACAAGCATGATTCAATAGTGATTCTCCTCTCCTCTCCTCCCTCTAGGCAAGCATTGTCCTCTACCTCCTGACTCCTCTTGATGTGCCACACAATTATACCCTGAAAGGTCAGGCAGAACCTCCTTAAAGTGTGTGAATCCTCTCCCTACAGCTCCCATTGGTGGCACCCACATACCCTGACAGGGCTGTCTATCAGAACTACAATTCTCAAGGTGCCCTGTAAGTTAACAGATGGGAGCTCTACCTAAGGAATGCTGAAACTTGGCATACTTGGGAACTACTTGACCCCAAGAGAAAGTCTTTCCCTGTCCTTCCATTATATCTTCCTGGCCAGGAAAGGTACCTGCAACCAACCTGACCAGATCCTTCCCTTATGGCGTCCCATCTGGGTAAGGGGTCAGTCAGCATTCTGAACCAATTGAAGCTTGTAAAGATGTTTGTGAGGTGACCAGAAGGGATAGAATTACAATAATTAATATGAGATGTAACCAGAGCATAGTAGTGCTGGTAGCTGAAAGAGATGGATGTAAACGACTGATATTACGTAGATGGAAATATGCAGACCGAGTAATATTATTAATATGTGCCTCGAATTTTAAGGTACTATCGAGAATAACACCTAAGCTCTTAACCTGGGAGGAAGAACAGATTAGAGAATTATCAATAGTCAATGAAATATTATCACACTTATCCAAAACAGATTTAGATCCTACCAAAAGAACCTCTGTTTTATCACTGTTTAATTTAAGAAAATTAGCAGACAGCCATGATTTAACTTCCTGTAGACAGTCAGAGAGGGAAGACAGTGGAAGAGTAGAATCAGGCTTAGCAGACAGATAGAGCTGGGTGTTGTCAGCATAACAGTGAAAATGAATATCAGATTTCCTAAAGATATGACCAAAGGGCAGAAGATTAATAATAAATAGAAGGGGACCCAAGACAAAGCCCTGAGGAACACCACTAACAACTGGGCAAACTTGTGATCTGAATTTTTTTAATTGTACAAACTGTGTACGATCTGAGAGATAAGATTTAAACCAGACATGTGGAGTGCCATTAATACCAATCGATTTTAACCTCTCAAGAAGAATATCATTAGAGATTGTATTGAAGGCAGAGCTCAGATCAAGGAGTATAAGTATGGTTAACAGCCCAGAGTCAGCTGCCATCAACAGGTCATTGGTGATTTTAACCAGGGCCGTCTCTGAACTGTGAAATGGACAAAAGCCAGACTGAAATTATTCAAATAAATGATTTTCAGTAAGGTAAGAGTGAACCTGCACAGCAACAGTTTTTTCAAGTGTTTTTGAAAGGAAAGGTAAATTTGAGATTGGACGATAATTGTTTAGGTTGTAGGGTTCTGCACCAGGTTTCTTGAGAATTGGAGTTATTACACCTGTTTTAAAATATAAAGGAACAAGACCAGAGATAAGGGAAGAATGTGTGATGTTAGTTATTAGAGAGGAAAGAGAAGACAAACAGAATTTAACCAAATAAGTAGGAATTGGATCCAGCTGACAGGTAGATGGCTTGGATTTCCAAATAATACCAAATATTTCCTCCGCAGTTGGGAGTTTAAAACTGGTAGGAAAAGAAGAACAGGGATCATAAAGTACTCAATGTACGGAATTTCCAAAACTGGTCAACTGCTGATGGATATTTCATATTAGAAAAAGTCATAAAATAGTTTCATTGTTCAGTATAGTAAAATTGAGATGGAAGACTGTCAGGTGGACTGAGGATTTTCTTTATAGTTGAGAAGCTCTAGTACTTCCTTCAGCTGACCCAATTAGCGTTGCATAATTTGTAGCTTTTGCTGCAGACAAAGCATCCTTATAAACGCTCATGTGTTCATCATACATATTCTTATGGACATCAAAGCCCATCTTTTTATAAAGGTGTTCCAAACGCTGGCCCTTAGCTTTAAGTGGGTGAAGTTCCATGGAGAACCAGGGGGCAGAGAGGATGAAAGAGACAGTCCAAGTTTTCAGAGGAGCAAGATTGTGTAAAAGGCTACATAGTCCATTGTTATAGTGGGAAACTAGTTCATCTGTGGTAAATACATTGTCACTACTGGGCAGATTGTCAGCTTCATTGGAGAAGACAATTAATTCAGTATTCTTAATATTGCAAACTAAGATGGAACAGAAAAGATTTGATTTAGATAATATTAAGTCAACATTAAAAGACACCAGTTTGTGATCAGATATCGACAGGTCAGAAGCTGTACAATAATAAGGAGTAACACCAGAGCAACAAATAAGCTCAAGAATATGGCCTTTAGAGTGAGTAGGAAAGTCTAGAAATTGTTGCAGACCAATACTATCAAGGCATGATATAAAATCCCTCGTAAGATTATCAGTAACAGTGTCCATATGTATATTAAAATCACCAAACAAAATAACATTAGATGACATAGGACAAAGAATTTACAAACTCAGACAGTTCATTTAAAAAGTCCTTATTCAACTTAGGTGGTCAATAAATAGTGGTAAGTACAGCAACCAGGTAAACACTGGAAAAATGCTCAAATGAAACTCTGGCAGACAACAACAAAAAAAAATATAGCGACTACCATCACTTAGACAAAGACAGCAGATTAGCTAATAAAACGTAACTAATAGAAACCTAACTAAAAAATAAAACTAAGTCATCAGCAGAGCAGCAGCAACCAGTAGCTTCAGCGTTTGCTTGTTTGTATGCACAACATGAACCACCCACAAACCATAGTCTTGGGTGAATGGCACTACTGTACATGTGCAAGGGTGTACCTTAGTGACTGAAGCCTAGTGGGCATGCTATGGCTGACAGTTCTCAAGTCTGGTAAAATATACAG
>JANRMT010062829.1:18223174-18235969 GCA_026402145.1 Polypterus bichir lapradei
ACAGGTTTAATGCATAATTGCATAATAGTTGCATAATGTAGTCTTGTTTTAAATAGCACTACAGGTAAAGATGTATCATTAACTGCCTAATGGACATGCTATGGCTGACAATCCTCGCAATACATATTAGTACAGCTTGGTTATTTTTGTTTTTTTCAACATTGCCATCTGACACAAACATACAAAATCACCTACATCTGCCCCAATCACTTTTTCTGCATGCTGGTTAATCTGCTGGAGCTTCATTTAAATTTTGGTTTGTCAGACTACTAATCCAGACAATGAAGCTGAAAGTGATGACGGACTGGATCACATGGCTATAAAGGACAAAATGAGGTCATTGCACACTTTAAACATTCTGAGAAATAAGACCTATTGCATACGTATAGTATAGTACGTATTTTTTGTATTGATGTTCCAGTTAAGATTATTATCTAGGTGAGTTCCTAAGTATTTATATGCAGCTACCTCTCCCCCTCGAACAATGATTCGTGAACATGTAGCCATTTCTGCCTCTTAAAGTCAAATACTGTATCATTTCTTTTTGACATTCAGAGTAATATACAGTAGTTCTTATTGCACCAGTTTACCAAACAGTCCACTTGATTTAAAAAATGGCTTCCATCCACTGCAGATATGCGTCCCATTAGCATGGTATCATCAGCTTATAAGATAATGGAGCAGTGCTCATTGTTCTGTTTCAGGTAACCTATGTATGGAGTAAATACTGATGATGATAAAACACATCCTTGCAGAGTCCCTATATTTGAGTGAACAAATTTTGAAAAAATGTCACCTATTTTCGGTGTCTGTAAACAATTTCAAAGAAAGTCCTTAATACTTAATGTAATAAATAGGTTGACATTCATACTATTCAATTTCTCAATCAGTATGTGATTGTGAGGCTGGATGGTATTGAACGCTGGAGATAAATTTGGAAATATTGCTCTAACATATGAACCGGGCTTTTTGAAAAAAGTGTAGATCTGATTTAGGATAATCTACATTTAAACTGCACAGACCACAGGGCCCAGTTAACAGCAGCTGGAAATCACTCATTCAGAAAAACAAATGAGGATAAATGGACCAATAAATGAAGTTAACAGAGGCAGAATAGGCAAAAAACATACTGGAGTCTGATCCAGAAAGATGGATAAACCAATTGTCTTACACAAAATGCAAAAATGAGATTTAAAAGTTGTAAAAGACAAAGTAAAAGTCCTGACTGCATATAGATCTTGGGCCTCACATTCAATTCTGGCATACGCACAAAAAAATTCAGATGCATAGAACTGTGTGTAAGCAAAGTTCTATGCACTTTCCCTTTATAAATCCCAATCAACATGAATTGTAATGCAGATGCACGTGCCTACAGCCCCGCCCCGACTCCTCTCAAAATTTTGCCTAGAATGCGAAATATAGATCCTGCTCAATGAAGTGGTGGCAAAACAATGCACTGTTTGGTGGCTTAAGCAGTGGTATAAGCAACAACATAAAACTGATAGAGTGACACAGCATGGCAGAGGTACTCAAAAGTTCAAGTTCAGAAGGTCACAGTGCCCAAAATGAAAAAGAAGTGGTCAGATATCAAAGTCGACATGAAAAGGCGAGTTGCAGCCCACGGTCTAAGTGTCACATGGAAGCGTATTAATGCCATAGAGAAGAAAAAAAATATATGGACACGATGAAGCAAGAAAAGATCTATGTCAGGATTAAACTTTGAAATGTTGACTTTAATCTCAAATTTCAACTTTAATCTCGTTTATTTTGTCATTAAAGTAGAACGTCATTAACTTCATCTTAAAATTGATGTTTGATTTACTAGAGTTTCTCAAACTCCATCGTAACTAAAGTAGCATGTTAAATGCTTCGTATTCTATGTGTTCCCTGACCCAGTCATTAATCACTATGTGCTTCTTAAATGAGCTCTATCTTACACTGACAGGTGCACGCAGGCAGCAATCACCACACAGAACACATTACATTCATGATATTACAGCTTTCTGAACACTTTAAAATACTAAGATGTATACTTGATATCATTTTCATGACGAAAAAAATGAAAAAAAAAATCATTTTCACAATGAAAAATCTTTGTTATACATGTTTAATTATTCCAGCCAGGGTCACGCCAGTCCCAGAAAGCATCGAGCATGAGGGAGGAGCAATCCCAGGACGGAGCGCCAGCTCATCGCAGGGTGAATACGAGCACACACATACACTGATCACACATGCAGGATCAATTTAGCATTACCAAATTGCAAGGACACCGAAGCTTGAAGAGGAAAATCCAACAGGAAAACACAAAAACTCCAGGCAGAATACATCTGGGACTTGACCCCTTTACTGCGAGGCAGCAGTGCTTCTACCATGCCACCGTGCCCCCACATGTTTAATTATTAACAATGTACATTATTTAAATGAAGTTAACAATTTATCTGTAAAATGTGATAAACATACTTTAATGCATTTCTTCTCATATTCATCCTAGTATTCTAACAGCAGACAGCTCCAACAGGATAGCTCCTGGAACTCTAAATTGACTTAGAAGCCACTCAGAAATCAGTATGATATGTAAATATGCACTCTCGTCTATTTTTTCCATTTGCAATATCTTCTAACAACGGTAAGGCACCCATTATAGTTGGAATCATTTTTCCATTCCCTGCACCATTATATTGTTACAGACTGATTAGAATCAAGTGTTTTAAAACTGTAAACAATATGCAATTAATTTCAGTGTATTTGATAAAGCCTGCATCATGGATGCAAATATGAAACAGAAAGGGAAATCACACAGAAACAGTAGTACTGTTTTGATGCTGGGTGCCACCCGTTTACAAAACCGAGCAGACACTTGCGTACACATGGTGTGAGGCTGCCGTTAAAATGTGTGTGGCTTTACACCATGTTTAGTTTTTATACATTTCCACATGAGCATGGAAACAGATGTATGCAACATTTATGTGCTTAGGCACCGTTTATACATGAGGCCCCTTGTCCCTTAATAACTGTAGCACAAAGGGGCTTGTGTTGTATTTATTCAGATACTTAAATGATAATGTTACTGTCCGCATCAGTGACGTTGCATGCAGCCTGCTGTGAGCATCATTGCTACCAACAAAATAGCCATAAAGCTGGAGCAATCTCAAAGTGGTGCTGTGGTGACATTACTAACAAGGATAAAACATAACAGTGTAAAAAAGACATACAAAATAATAATTAATATGTGAAAGTCATTTCTGTGGGCAGAAAACTAAGATTCATAAAATCCACAAGAACTAATTTTGCTCACTTAGTCCAGTAAACACCATAAACGTGACTGAGAAGAAGTTCAGATTATTTATTTAAGGCACACTAGCAGATACCTATCAAAACTGACAGGGAAAAACTAAATAAAACGTTCTTTCTTTTTTAATTGTGGTGTTGCAGCTTCTTAGCAGAGCTAACTGTGTCTAGATCCTTCTAGTGCATGTAATGTAGTAATGTTGTTGGGCATTGGACTGATCTTCTGTGACTGGCATTGCTCTCCATTCTTTTAACATTTTTAAAACAACATAATGCTTTTCTAGTGTTTTATATTTTTTAAGAACTGGTATATGGTTTAATTATTTCAACTTTTGTGCCAAAACCTCTGTCTCGATTCATTTTGATTGACAATACATGTGAGTATTAAAAAAAAATAAGCTTTCCATTTATAATGTAGTGTAAGGCACTGACGGACACTCTCTGCTGTGTACTGTTCTTTTGAACCTTCGTTAGTTGTGTTTGTCCAATAAATGAAAAGCCTGTCAATCCCTCTAAGGTAACATCTAACCCTTAGTTTCTGTTAATTACAAAACATTTTTAAAATTGGTTTTGTGAAAAGGAGTGAAGTAAAACCTTTTATTTCTGCTTTCCCTAAACACTAGGAAAGTGGTATTTCTCACACATGTGCATCTGGGAATCAGTTTCCAGGCGGCAAAAAGGTAAGTGATATCATCTAGGGAAGAGAAGGGGCACTGGCACTTGTGCCTTCTTCTGTCTCCTCCACAGTTTCGCGAAGATGGACCATACTGTACATAGCCCCACCCATCAACACCCAGAGAAGGCCCCACCCCTTCCATCTTGGATACCATAAAAACGGACAGTCCCCAGAAGCAGGCGTTCATTCTGAACCTGAACCTCAACTTCAACAGAGACAAAGCTCCTACTGAACGTTTGGACTGCGGAAGCCTCATCCACCTGACTGCCTATGAGCATTATTTCTTTTGTTTCTGTTTTGCAATTAAATAGTGTTGCCCGGTTGCACCCCAACATTTCATTGGTATCCCTGGTCTGTTTCACCCGGTCATATTATTTAAAGGTTTCTTTCAATTTCAGCAGCACCTTCTGTTTGAAATCATAAATAACCATAAGAGAGGATAATGCACAAACAGGCAAAACTCACACAGGCAGATACAAGAAAACAAATTAAATTTAGGGCTATGCAAAAATATTGGCCCCCTTCCAGTTTCCTCTTTATTACAAATGTTTAACACTGAAAGTTCAGGTGTTTAACTAAAATCTAATATTACAGAAAGGAGAATCACCTGAACAAATAACAAATAATGTATATATTTTCTTATGTCATTTATGAAGTAAAACAATTATCCAACATCAGTAGTAATTATCCTCTTACACTTAATAACTGGTTAAGTTACCTTTAGCTGCAGAATGCTTCCTTTCTTGCTTGCAGAACTGCCCTAATTCAGAAACACATGTAGGTTTTCTAACATGGACAACTTATTTCAGATATTGTAAGAGCATCTTTATTGAGTTTCGATCAGGACTTTGTTTAGCCCAGTCCAAATCTTTAATTTCCCCTTTTTTCAGTCTTTCTGATGTTGACTTTTTTGTCTTGGATCATGGTCTTGCTGCATAACTCCACTGAGCTTCAGCTTTAGCTCACAGATAGATAGATAGATAGATAGATAGATAGATAGATAGATAGATAGATAGATAGATCCAGTTTTTTATTATCTGTCCATAAAAGATTCTCCCAAAATGCTTGAGGTACCTCTATGTGCTTCATGGCAAATAAGAGGCAAGTGTTTGTGTTCTTCTTGGCTAGCTTTGCTGCTTTCCAATGAAGCCCATTTGTGCTCCGTGAACACTGACCTTTGCCAAGATAAGAGATGCCTGCATTTCTTTGTAAGCTTTTAGGATACTTTGTGACCTAATACATGACGTTATGGTGTGAAGTAATTTTGGCATTCTGGCCAATAATGGGAATATGCACCTTCCTTAGGTAAGAGAAGCCTTCAGTTCTCTAGATGTCTTTTAGGATCCTTATGACTTAATGGATGATTTTATGGCATGCTCTTGCAGCAATTTTGGCATGCTAGCTGCTTCTGGGAAGATGCACTAGTGTTGAAAGTGTTTTACATTTGGAGGTTAAGCCCTTCAACGTGGTTCAATGTGTTTCATTCTGTTCTCCTCATTAAGCAGCATAATTATTTTTTAACAAGAGAACTTTATTCAACAAAATTAAACACACATGCCTGTGAATAAAATTTTCCTGCTCAGCCCAGTGCAACACTCTGAAAGAGTCGCGCTACAACACTACACTAAAACATGTATTTAACAGTCCTATTGTAACATCCCTTCTCTTTTTTCTCTACTGTAGTCCTCCAGGTAATGAGGTCTGACAATTACACGACCTGACTTATTAGTCACAGGAGCATCACTAATTATGTCTGTGGTCTCTGTCTGTTTCTTTGAGTCACCTGTCTTATACTGGTCTTGTGTATTTGTGTTATGGGCCAGTCTGAAGTGATGATAATTTCTCCTCAGAATGCCCCCAGAGTCAAGCTAAACCTGAAATGATCAATTGTCAACAGGCCTCAAGACTGTAGCTTTACTTCAGATTGTGTTCGGCTGAAAAGGTTGCACACCAACAGCATCACCTTTTTTTAGCTGATCCATTTCCTTTGCATTCCTGTTGTAATACTTAAATTGTCGTTGTTGCTTCTATATCAGGCCTTGTTTAGTCTGCTGGGCCTCTGCCTTTAGCAGATTATCTGTAACAGCGCACTGCATGATAATGTGCAGTGAATACACCTGACTTGAGCATTCATAGTGTTCATACTCTTTCTCTGTACGTTTACCATTTGTTTGTTCAGAAGATAAGGGTCCTGACTTGCTGTCTTGGCTCACATCATTAGATGTTTTACTATTTTTACTGCAAATTCTGCTCCCCATTACTCTGTTAGAAGACATATTACGTTCAAATTCCCATATGTTCCTGAATCTCTGGAATTCTTCAGAGGAATACTGTGCTCCATTATTAGAAATGACAAGATCTGGTATTCTGGGTCTTAAAGTGTGCTTTAAGTTTGTGAATAACAGAGGTTGATTTTGTATAAGGTATGTAAATATATTTCCCAAAAGTTTGATAAATAGTCTACAGTACCTAGGTATTCTCTATTACCTAATGTGACTATGCCTGTGCCTACGTTGGACAAGAGACAACTTGTCAATTAATGTGAACAAACAGTCACTTTTTAATGTTTTGTTTCTGTGGAATTGCATATATCACACTGTCCTGATTTGGTATGATTTTGGGTCCTCAAAGACCACCAGTGGTTATTTTCATTGTTAGGTCTGCTTCCTGCATTGCTAAGGGTGTGGCCTCTTCGGTCGGAACACATGCATAATCGACACAATGGGATTAAAGGACAGCTATGAGTGCAAATTCTTATCCGATCTGCAGATACCGTATCTCTGAAGTATTCAAAGTTTATCTTTGTGCTCTTTTCTCGCATGTATTTTCTGTATTGGCCCTCTTGTTCTGTTAACCAAGATTATTGTCTCTCATATTGAGCTTTGGTTTCATTTCAATTTATGTTTTTTTTTTTTGTTTTTTTTTTTTGCTTTGTTTTATTTTTTACTCACATCTCCCAGTTTTTGCTAAAAAATGTATCTGCCAATTTCCTGACGGAACACATACAGTGTGCTACAGATGTTCTTATATGCTGATTCATACACTGCCAGGAGACACATTTCAGTGCCCTCCTCAAGCACCCTTTAATTCCAAGATGAGCTGAGTGTATTTGATGCATTATTTCCTTTCTGAGGGTATCAGTTATCTCTTCTCTCACTCCCTTTAAAATGATTCCATCCAGTACACTTAGTTCCGTCTGAAAGTTGAAATATTGATGGATTTTACTTGGAATGTCAATTTTATCCTTTGGCTAGCCACCCTGAATTATTTTGATCAGTGTTTGTAGATTTGTGTCCTTTGCAGTTTATTTTTTAATTACCTGTAATCTTCCTTCTGAAATGGGTGGATATTGGACCATATTAGCACTTTCAATCTCCTACCAAAAACAATAGCTAAACATTCTATCTCTGTTTGGGCGTAACCTCTCTGTCTTTGTCAATGCCCTACTTCCAAATGCTACGGGATGCATCCAAACCTGCATATAAGGCATCACTCTGTAAATTTTGTGCCTCCTCTAGACTGTACTATTTCAATACTGGTGCTTTGACACTGTTATCTTTGATTTTTTGTAATGCCTGTTCATGCATCTCAGTAAATTCCTAGAGATTGTGATTTTGGGTCAACTTTCTTAGCACCTCATAGTTGTCTGACAAAACCTGGACAGGTATTTTACCATGCTCATTAATCTCTGGACTCCTTTAATGTTTGTTGGATGTGACATCTGCCTGATTGCCTGGATTTTTCAAGTTCATCTCTCAGTTCTTCTGATGTAAGTGTGCAATGTACGAAACTTTGTTCCTCCTCAGTTTACATTTTTCTGGATTTAATTTAATGTTAATTTCACTACATCTGTTCAAAAATGCCTTAGTTTTTTGTC
Source organism: Polypterus bichir lapradei (assembly GCA_026402145.1). Taxonomy (NCBI): domain Eukaryota; kingdom Metazoa; phylum Chordata; class Cladistia; order Polypteriformes; family Polypteridae; genus Polypterus; species Polypterus bichir. The sequence goes on from JANRMT010062829.1 coordinate 18,231,016, forward strand.
ATGACCTTTGCTTGCCAACTCCAGTATATCATCTCTCTCAGTGATGAGAACATCATCAGCTATTACTCTACATATAATCCAGGAAGACACTCCATAGCTTGACTGAGTTTTCTAATACCAATTGGCATCTTCTAAAAGGGCCGAGCTTTAACACTACACTAAAATATATTGTGATGCGTGAGTCACTGTCTTGCACCCAAAAAATTAGTCCACAGGCTTCAGGAAGACTAGCTTTATTCAATCCAATACAGGAACAGCAAGGTGTGACAGATTAGGGTTTGCTCGCACCCTTGTGCCCTCAGACCACACGTCAGACACCAGGTAAAAGTCCAATAATAAGATTTATTATAATAATAAAGTGCACAAAGCACGCACTTCTCCACAATTCTCAATAAACAAATACACAATAACCAATTCTCTAAACTCCCAGACACTTAGCCACCCTGCCTCCCAACTCAGCTCGTCTGTCTGGGATCTCCCACAGTCCTTTATAGTCCTTGACCCAGGAGTGTTTATCCCTCAGTCCGTGTGACTTTCTATCACTTCCGGGTCAGGTAAAAACTTCTCTTTTCTTCAGCCCGGAAGTATATCATTTTTTCCGTTTCTACGATTGTGAAATACTTCTGGGTTATAGGGAAAGTATAAGTCCCTGGGCCTCCCTGCAGCGTCCTCTGGTGGCTCCCATGGTATCCAGCAAGGCTGTGGTGAAAAACTCCAAGTTCCATGATGCCCTGCTGGAATTCGGGGCCCTTCCATGTTGCAGGGATGGCTCCACCTAGCGGTTTGGGGTTGTTGGCTGGGATACACGGCCAGCAATCCCTCACAAAGGTTATTTATTGAAATGAGATCTACCACTTCACAACACACAGACACAGCACACAAGCAGTGACATCATCAGTCATCCTGCCTTGGCTCCCTTCTTCAGTTCAGGAACAGATAGTCCTCCTTGTCAAGTCAGTCCAGTGGCTAAAGATCAGCCACTGGGACCGGGTCATCCTGGGGGAGAGGAAACAGAAAAGAAAAAGCGGGATTAAAGTACTCCCCGCATTAACCCTTGGCTAATGGGCGCGTTGCGTTGCGTGACAGCACATCAAATTCATAGCTGCCTTGTGGCGGAAACAAACCTTGATGAACATGTCACCCACAATGTTGCACTGGGGGGGTCTTAATGGCTCTCACAGTATACTTAAAAGTCCTATTGTAACATAATGGAGTCCCAGAGTATTAGAAATGGGTTTGCAGCGTTTTCTATACTGATTAACATGAAAAAAAGTTTTTTTTTTAATTATTTACTTTCTTTTGATCATGCCATTAAGAGCTTGTTAATTTTTTGCACTGGCAACTTGACTGTAATGAAAAAGGTCAAGAGTAAGATTAATATTGAAGAGGACCGGCTGGCAAGCCATTATGCTTTTGATTGGTTCATTTAACTAGGGGGCAACAGTCTTCACACTGTTTTTACAATATTTGCAATAGCAATTTGTTTTGCAATGTTTTCAATAATAGAGGAAATCAAGAAGTGGCAAGTAGTTTTTTTTGATTGTGCTGTATGTTGATAGGTTTCCTTAAAACATTGGTATATACTAGAGCACTAGCTGCTAGTAGTCCTGGGGACCTTGGTTGAGAGACTGTCATCCATTTCACATTCAGGACTATTTTTACAGGCTGATGAGCAGTTGTATACCTTGTTTAACATGTATGAGAACTGCAATCGTATTGACAGGGCAAGGACTGAGGGTTGTGCAGAATCCCCCCACCTCCCCAAAACAAATCACTTGCAATAGTTGAATTCTAGCCAGACAGCTCTAATAAACAAGGAATGACTGTAGGAACATACATTTTGTAATAAACTTAAATGTCATTATTTTGTCTCTTGCGAAAAATATGAATGTCTAATGACCTGAGCCAGTCTGCTCTGTTTATGTGTCTCCTGAGGAAACCCCCTGCATAACCCGTCAGAGTCAGTGAGCGCCAGAGCCCATTATTGTCCTTTGCATATGCATCACTCCACTGTATTGTACATCACACTCTCTCGGGGACCTGACACACTTTTAGTTTCATGCCTACACTTTTGTAGCAACAGCTTTATTAAGCGGCTCGGTGTTCCTTTTATATTCAAACCTCTGTTGTCTGGAAACTGAATTCATTTGGATGTAAAGCTTTCCCAACTAGAGGGGAAAAATACTCTGGTAAAAATAGTAGCCAGGGAGTTCTTGTCAGTTGGAGACCTCATTAAATGTACTTTTCTCTAACTATGATTAAAGTGCAGGAATTTTCAGCACAAGTAGGATTTATACAAAGCTCTAATTGCACCTGCGATATCCTGGAAAGGAGCGGGGAAAGCAGTTCTCTTGGTCCAAGTTAATAATAATCATTGCGAGGATTGTTTTTAATGATTCTAAGCAGAATTAATTTAAAGACTGAAGAAAAGAAGATCAACGTCAGTTTCGAATATTTCAGTTCTTGGCAAGATACAGTCAATGTGAGCATAAGATGTGAGAATGGTAAATGTATAAAACAATATGGTGTAATACTTAAAAGAGACAGGTGGTTCTCAAAGACGGTTGTGGGGGAGCCCTATGGCTACAGATTTTTATTTCTGCCATCTCCTGGTTTTGTTTAGGTTCCTATCTTAGCTATAGTTCTGCTCATGCTCGGTTTGTGTCATTTCCAAAATTTCCAAAAGGGTTTGTTTACTTCTTCTGGAAATGTATCAAGGAGACATGTATTCCTATTTTTTTGTTAAAATGTTGCTCTTTGGTTTCTTATGAATTGATTTAATATTTATAGTAAATGGACATCCAGACATTCAAGTCATGCTGGAACCTATATGTGATTAGTACTTGACATGTCTAGTCAAAAATAGTGACCCAAAAGAAAAATGGGAATAGCTAAGGAAGAAGAAGAACAAGGATGAACAAGAACAGCAGCACTGTTCTATGGATATACAGTATATTCACCCTCACTTACAGAGACAGGTTCATCAACAATACGGTGCTCAAGAGGGCAGGCACCAATTCCATCTTTACCTGCCCTAGGCACAGACGTATGAACTGTCTGGGTCATGTTTCATGCATGACTGATAGTCAGATACTCAAGGACCTCCTCTTTGGGGATCTAGTATATATCAAGAGGCCAACAGGAAGACCCCAGATACATAAGGATGTCCACAACCATGACCTCAAAGCTCTCAGCATTAACACCAGCACTTGTCAACTGGTGTGCCTGGAAAGATCTCTTAAGGTATGAGATTGAAGTGATGCAGAAAGATGATGATAAGAGAAACAACAGGAAGTCCTGTGTCCAAGATGTTAGTGTTCAGCAAGGACTGCCACACTCGAATGGGACTCCACAGACACAGCAGATGCTGCTACAACCAGTCCACCAGGGACAGAGATTCATGATCCTTCAGGATTGAAGTCTGCCTAGTAAAATTTACAGTAAATGTTCATTTAATGGTCAAACTCTTGGAGGTTGTCACAATGTGGGTACGTTTCAAGTGATGCAGTGGTTAACATTGCGGCTTTAAAGACCCTCACCTGACTGTTCCTTCCAGTTTCATTTAGCTTTCCTCCCTTATGTCAAACATGTGCAGATTACGTGGTATTCTAAATTGTCCCTGTATGAGTTTGTGTGGATGTGTGCATTAGAATAAGTTCTCAGAGGAAGCCATCACTGGGTTTAGCTATGTGTCTGTGAGGAGCCTTTTAAAATAAATGTATTATAAATGATATTGATAAGCAATCAACAAAAACTGTTTCAAAAAGCCAAGACAAAAAATTCACACTGAACTGTAATGCACACAAGTTACAAAGATGGGAAAAAAAAGACAGCCAACTGAGAAGGAGATAAACAGATAATGAATTGGTCAGAATGTAAACCTGTAGCCATGAATTAAGTATCTTTAAACTTCTAAACAGCAATCTAGCCGATCCCACAAGTGCTTATAAATGAAAAGCATTGACAACAACTGGGTGTCCAAAAGGGAGTAATTAGCTCCATAAATGGCCCATGTTCAAGGCTGGGAAATTCACTGTGGGAAAGTGATTACACTTACGAGTACTGTATTAAAAACACAACAGTAGCAAAATAACTACAACAGCAAAAATCAATCCTGAGACAAATGATCATTTTATGCTTAGCTTGTATTCAATAATCATTCAGCATGCAATTCAGGTTCTGCTGAGAAAACCAAGGAACTGGTTATTGAATTGTCACTATTCAAGGAGTGGATACAGAGGTGGTCCACTCCTACAAGTATTTGGGGGTCCACATTAATAAAAAGTTGGACTAGTCTCAGAATACAGAGGAACTATATAAGAAAAGGCAAAGCAGGCTCTTCTTCCTTAGGATACTGTGCTCCTTTAATGTAGGTAATGACATTATTCACATTTTCTATAACTCTGTGATGGTCAGTGCAAATTTCCATGCTGTGGTATACTAGGATGGTAAACTCACTTCAAGAGAGGCCCACCAAATCAACAAGCTAATTAAAAGGGAAAGTTCAGTTATGGGACGCACTCTGGACCCCCTTGAAGTCACAGCGAAGGTGAGAATTAAAGCCATTATGAAAAACGATGCACATCCTCTCTCGGACACAATGACACTGAGGACTTTCAGCCAATGACATTCAGCAGAAGTGTGTGGGCTCCTATATACCAACAGTAATACGTCTGTATGATGCCTCACTGTGACTGTGACAGCCGAGTCAGAAGCTTTCTTTTCTTTATTTTTAATTTTCTTGCTTTATAGTCTTTCTGGTGTGTTTCCAGACCAATGTTTGTCTGTATATTTATTTATTTACTTATCTACTTATTTATGTATTTATTTACTTAAAGAGCTTGTGTAAAAAGCCAAATTTCCCCAGTCTAACATATAGTGCCTTTCACATCTATCTATCTATCTATCTATCTATCTATCTATCTATCTATCTATCTATCTATCTATCTATCTA
>JANRMT010062829.1:18249478-18276962 GCA_026402145.1 Polypterus bichir lapradei
ATTATTATTATTATTATTATTATTATTATTATTATTATTATTATTATTATTATTACACAGGTTCCTGCCTGACATCAATGTTTCACATACTTTATGGTCGCTTTACCCACTTTTGCCTTTTTAAATTCATTACTGACCTACTAACAGTGATTGCAAACCACCACCCTTGGTGAAACAAATGCGGTTAGGCATCTCTCTTGGTGAAACATTCTCACTTAGAAATGGGAAAATATATAGTGCAGAGCTAGAGATCTCTTTGAGAACAACCCACTGCAACATACTCTTGAATCATGACAAGCAAGTAATGAGAGGATGTAACAATTATGAGAAGCCAAAATTAAACAAAACTACGCAAACAGTGCAATAAGAAGCCTACCCTAATTTTAATCTTAACACAGAGAAAGACATTAGAATGTTACTGCTATTTTTATATGGCTTGACACAATTCCTCCAAGATATCCCTGTGTGGATGTGTCTGTCCCTGTCTTTTTTCAAAAATCACACAGAACGGAAAAAATAGTTTGTCCATGACACAAAAGAGTAAATGCTCTAAATCCATGTATTACTTGCTCAAAATTATAACAAATGAAACTCCAGTAGTGTTAAGTTCTTTGAGACAGAACGGCACTGTGGTTATTCTAAACTCTCTGTCTAATCTCTTTTCTTTTATCACTACCATACAATTCACTACATGAATGTTACTTTGCATGCAGCTGATATAAATGCTATTTATAAGTCATAGATGTGAGAAGCCTGAAGTTTGTTTTTTTTTTTTTTATTTCTTCCTTCTTTCTGGAGAAAAAAAAGAACCCGCAGGTCCAGTATCTCCGAGCAGGCTTTTGATATCATTTTTCATATCTTCAAAGACAGCAAACATGGCCTGCACATCTGCAGCAGAGCAATCTAGGCCTGGCCCCTAAAATATGAGGTTAGCGCTGCTTTATTACGGCACCCCTTGTGTTTTGCAAACGGAAGGAGTTGGCTGCTAATGCGATGAAAAAAATCTCATCTGGCTCCTTGTATAAGAGCCACTGTGAGGTGGTATAATACCAGCCTGCTGAGCGAATGAAAGGTTTTGTTCTGTTCTTTTCTTCGGTGCCCTCCTGTAAAAGAGGTTCTTTTTTTATTTTATTTCATTTTTTTTTATCTACCTCCGCCTCGCTTCCTATCCTCTCCTGCATTGTCCTTGCATTAGCAGTGCACCTCGGCTCTGTGAAAGCGCTTTGATGTCGCCCCTCACATCGTGGCTCCTCGGGTGCTGATTGGCGGCTGGCAGGCAGAGTCTTAAGAGCCTGTGTGGGAGCAGAGAGGGATGAAAGAGAGCAGGGGCAGCGAGAGGGCACTCGGAACAGAACGCTGTCTGTGTGCGCTGCTCTGGTTGTGAGCTGAGGCTTCTGATCTGGGATGGTTTGGAGTTTTAGGGGCTTGTGGAGAGGTGAACTCACAGGTCAGCGTTTTCGTTCAGGTTCTTCTGTGGTGCTATTGTTGAAGGTTTTCACAGTCGTTCTGAATGCAGTGTCCAGTTGGAAGCATTTTCCCACTGTCAAGACTTCAGCTTTGCATTATTTTCTCCCTTTCGTACGGTTTTTCATTGCTAAGGGAATGAAATAGCTAAATGAACATCAGCATAAACCAACTGTCTTATTTCAATGCGATCATCCCCCTAAAAGCATGTCCTTGTCACCAAAGAACAAGCATGTCCTAGTTTGACACTGATTGGTTGTGTGGCAAGCAAAAGCATATGTTATGATAAATCCAGAGTGAAAAAATCCTGATATCACAAGTTTACATTTCTTAAATCAAGCAGTTTCTGTGCTAGGTGCTTGCTTTAGCCCTTTAGCCAAACTGAGCAGACAGTAGATACTCAATCTTTTGTATATGTACAGTCATCAATTTAATTTAATGTATGCATATTCTCATAAAAGGGTTGTTGAAATGGAAAGTAACACATACTGCAGTTAATCAAAGTCAAATATCGATTTCCCACATTCCAAAGACATGCTCATTATCAATAGGCAGTTCTAAATGGGTGTGTGTGGACCCTGCAACGGCCTGCCATTCGTTCTGCTTTGAAACTGATGCTGCTAGAACTCCACAAGTTTGAAAATGTTATTTTATGCATCTATTAACCAAACTTTAAGGAAAAAACAAACATGCATAGTGTAATAATCAATTTGTCTATATAAAGAATAAGCTGCCTTCTTTGTGGTTGGTTCACTCATGAGCTGCCATAGCAATAGCTTTTAATTTGAGAGATTCTGCAAGTGACATTCCAGCCTCAGGATCCAAAAGCAGAGATGCAGAATAACTGGACTTTCCTCCTCACAAAACAAATACATTTCTTCAGCCATAGTGGCCTTTAGTGCTTGTATCTGCTGTTATGACTATGTCGAACAAGAGTGTATACTGGTGTTTCTGAACCACTGGTCGCATGCTGCTGTCAGTGAGTTGCGAGCTGCTATTGTTTATAATGGTAGTGGGCAATAAAGTGGTTCACCACTCCAATGATTGCGCTTGATTCCTCAATGGGTTGCAAAGACACTTACATGAGAAAAAGTGGGGCATGAAACCAAAAAGATTGAGAAACATTGATGTATGCAATATTGAGAGAATTGCCCAAGAGATGGCAGCAGAAAAAAAGGAATGGCAGAAACAAAGTCATAAGATTGGGAATAAGTTGTTAGTCCAAGAGATGAGTAAAGTAGAGAAGTTAAATTTAATACAAATCTAGAAACAGTCAAAGAAAATGAAACAGAGCCCCCCACATTAAATCTTTTTGTAAATAACTTCCAGTTTTTTCCTACAAAAGAAAATCTGAGAGGAAGAGAAGCAGAATTTTTTGTTTTTAATGATCCAGCAACAGGATACCTAGAGATAGGCTTCTTAAACAATGGTACCATGATAATGTCATACACACCCCGAAACACGATACCAAGAGATGGGCTTCTTAAACAACTGTACTGTGACAAGTCCATTAAAAAATCGCTATAAAATTGAAGGTTTATCAACAAATATTTTGGATGTGAGTGTCAGTAGGCTTTGCGTCCACGTTACCTGAACTATTCTATAACATTTCAGAATTTACTTATTGCTCTGTTGCTGATCTTTCTGATCATAAAATATGACAGCAATTGACAAGAATTCATAATTAATTGCAGAATTATGGTATCTGAGGGCTCCTCTAGAGTTCCTCTTTCTCAAAAACTAATCAGTACATCGTCATCTCATAACATGTTTAAGTTTCAGGTTTGGTATTTTTCCATCCAGCTTATTTAGCTCTAGACTGTCCTCAAGAAACTGTGACAGACAGACACACACACACACACAGACAAACAGCCGTTATCAAGATATCGATGTTTTCAGTATCAAGGGACCCTTAAACTTTGAGATCTGTCGAAAACTGGAGATCGCAATTTTTAATGATAGGTTATGGTGTGGTCAAAGCAAAAATAGTAAATATCAGAAAATTCTCAAAAGGCAAAAAAGGAATCAAGAACAAATTGCCTAAAAGACACTCCTCAGAAAACAAGTCAAACAACGGATATCAGAAGTCAAAATCCTCAAAACAGTAGCATAAGTCATGAAAAGCAGTAAATTCAAAGAAACAATAAGAAGAAGAAGTCACCAAACCACTGAGCATATTCAATGAACAGTGAGAGACTACATTTCCCATGAGCCTTTCTGGGGCTGAGGGCAGACACTCAACAGTGATGGGCAGGAGTCCCCACCTCTTGCAGGAACCACCTACAAAATACATGGAACACCAGTGAACAAATCTAAGCACAATGAAACTAAATAACTAAACAGAATAAAATTTAAAGAAAATACATAAGACAAATAATAACGGAACAGGACAATATTAGAATAAATGATGGAAAACAATGAACAATAATTAAATATGAACAAAGAAGACAAAATAAAATAATTTAAACATAAGCTGGGAAATGAACCCTGTCTTGAGCATAACATAACATACTATGATATTATATTTTATTATTTTCATTTGTTTTTTTTTACATTTTGCTTGTTATGAGTTGAATGTGGATAACAGCAGTGAGGCACTGTTGGTATCACTGAACATTTGAGGAAGTGATGTCACAATTGTTAAGATTTCTTGGGAATATTTCTAGTCTAATTATGTCTCATTAATATTTCTTGAAATACTTGGGTTTATTTTTGTGATGAATCCTAAAAATGCCATTATTGTTTACTTTCAGTTTCATTTTAAGGTTATTATTTTTTTATTGTGTGATACCATTTTGTTTCCTGTGAGTGCTGCCATTTTGTGGTCTGCTTTAGACATTTTGTTGTTGGTAATGTTCACCGTTGCTATCACATGATGTGATGTTGTTACTGTAATGGTATAAAAATTGGGATCCATGTGTGATTAAGGCAACGCAAGCAGGTTATTGATAGAGAACCTTGACATTGTTCAGTTGAAAAATCCTGAAGTAGTATTTTAGGAAAATGGTGCTCAATGTAATCAACATATTTCACTAAGTGGCTGCACTGTTAAGTCAAACTTTTTCAAATTTTAAAAACAATAACAATAAAACAATGTTGTGCATAGCTATCTTTCCCTGTGAAATATCTGATACAGAATAATATAACATTTTCATCCTTTTGCATAGCATTTTGATATCATGATGTGATAATCTGGAGTCAGGAAGATGGGAAAAAGTAAAATTATCCCAATTTCATTTCATGGCAGAGTAGCATACTGTAGTTAACTTGTGTGCAGTTCCCAACTATACTGACTGTTTTGAAGGAAATTGACACTATAGAATACTACAAATAAATGTATAGTTTGGTGTTGGATGATGGGTAATAAGCAGGATTGAATTAAAAAATGATCACAAAAATGTTTCAGACATTGTGAAATTGGAGGAACAAGGTCTTGTGTACTATCTTGTGGCATCAGTGCATCTCACGAGTCTCTTAAATGTTAAAGCAGGTGATTCACACGGCAGTGCCTGTGAAAAGCTGGAGTTCACAATCTGCTACGTGGATTTTGTGAATTTCCAATATATCCTAATTTATTCTAGCAAAAGGGCTCGCTGATTTAAAAAAATTGAATTTGCAGAGAAAAACCTGAAACTGTGTTTTGCTTCCCATGAATTTGTGCCATTCACACATGAAGAAAGGCATTTAGTTCCACTCAGGATGCATTTGTATGCATTAATTCTGGATACATCTTTCTTTCATTTTGTATTTAAAAAAGGATCATTAGTGATAAAAAAAGATTTAAAAATCACCAGAAGTGTAAATATCATTAACTAGGATTAGGCATTTGCCAAGTAGCAGTGGGGAGGAGTAGCTTTAGAAATTTTCTGTGGCGCCGAATTCCCCATTTCCCACTAAAAAAAATAAACTAAAATCCCAAAAACCTGTTTTGCTCATTGCTACTGATTGGTACTTCTTTCTCACAGCAGTAATCAATTTTTCTGGACTTTGCATGTTCTCCCTAACTCTTTTCTATCATTCTACATTGTGATTGAGACATGGACAGGAATACAGAGCACACAGCACACTATAATAGAAAACTCTGTTTTAATCAGTTAAGCTTTCACCAAAATGAAGCCAAGGTAGCAGTTACAAAGATCATGTCAAAGGGTGTAGCTGCTGTAGCACAGATAACACTACTGATCAGTACATTTCCTCCCACAGTCCAAAGACATGCAGATTAGGTTCATTGGCGTTCCGAAATTATCCCTAGTGTGCGCATGGTGCGTGGGTGTGTGTGCCCTGCAGTGGGTTGGTGCCCTGCCCGGGGGTTTGTTTCCTGCCTTGTGCCCTGTGTTGGCTGGGATTGGCACCAGCAGCCCCACGTGACCCTGTAGTTAGGATAAAGCAGATTGGATAATGGATGGATAATACATTTTATTTATATAGCACCTTTACATTAAGTTGTAAGTTCTTGTGGATCTTCTTAGAACTTAGGACATTTTCACTTATAGTGCCTTTCAAGTAATGGACTAGCTAAGTCTCGTTGACCTGCAGGTTTTGTATCTTCAGCAGCTGCTTGCTGCCATGATTGTGTCTCAGATGTGCATTGCTTTCCATCTCAGATCTGGAGATTAACTTTACTTAGAAAAGTGTTTCTTTATGTTGTGCTATCCGATGCCATGAAAAGTGTTTATGGCATGACTGCTGTCTTCTTTAATGTACTATTTAAATAACACAAGAAAATCAATAATGCAATGAAAATTCATCTCTGGGCTGACTAAATGGAGATACAGTATGTTACCCTGAAAAATGGCTTTAGCCAGAAGTCTTTTTGAACCGTTGTCCCAATGCCATTAGGCACCCTGTTGGGATCAAGGCAGGGCATTTATTTCAATTGATATTAGCAAAATTTGCAAATTGTCCAACAAAGTTCTATTTCTTTCTAAAACTTTGTAATGTATTCAATGTGAAAATATTGTCGACTTTCATCTGCTAAGGAGTTTAATGGAGATTGCTCTCTTAGAAATTAATAAAATAAGAAGTACGGGCAACAGGTACGTGCAGGCAAAAGGGTGCAGGGTGTAGCCTCCTCTTGGGCATAGTGCTGGATTGGAAAGACTTCGGTTCAGGATGTACTGACAATTAATAACCTGCAAAGATCCATGTCTCCAGGTCTCTGTTCTGTGAAAAAGGAAAATGTAATTTAAAACATTACCTGCATTTGGTTTCATTTGTGTTTGGGTGGCAATGTAACTCTGGCTGCTGTGTTTCCTTATGAAAAACTGTTGGCTTTGTCTGTTTGGTCATATGAGTAGCATGGAAGCCACTGTGGGAAAAAAGAAGTCTTTAGTGGAGAAACCTGGATGACAGCCAGTGTCTGTATAGATGACGGGTTCGTTTCATAATGCACCTTGTAAATGTGTGAAAGAAATTGCATTATACCGTTAAAGGATTTTTTTTTGTATTGTTTTCCCTCATCTTGGCTTATTTCCTCATCCTCTTTAAATAATCTTGAATGTAAAGTGTGAGATTTTCTGCATATTTTAATAATCCTGCTATTGTGAGGCTCAGAGTCCCATGTAATTCGTTTAACTGGGACAATAGAGGCAGATACATTTTATTTGCCTCTAGTATTCATTAGTAGCAATAAAGGTGGATTTGAATTGTAATGCTAAGTGATGAGCAGACTACTAGCAGCACCCAAATGCATGTGGAATGCTAGTTATGTTAATTTAAATTGATTTCGGCTGTGATTCTATTGCAGTTTTTTTAACAATGTTCAATAAGGGAATTCCATTTGGTCTAGACATCAAGAATGGCCTTCATTGGCATGTAAGCTGCCTGGCAAGTGAGCACAAACATCAACAAAAGCAACAAAACAAAATGTGCAATAAAAATACTTTTTTTTGCTATTTCCTTTGGCTCTTTTCAGTGAAAGAGACAGGAGTTCATCAAACAAGATGGCCCCAGGAGATCACCAAGTGTAGCAATGAGCCAGCTCAACCGATTAAGACTGGAAATGTGAAAGAGAGGCCTGCCCCTTTTGGTCACATGTCACTGTAGAAAAAAAAAGGGGTTGGGAAAGACAGAAGGGCAGCTTACTAAACTTGTGACCTTTGCAAGGGAGAGGATTGAGCCTGTGATGCTCTGTTATCTGAGAAAACATACCAAATATTCAGCTCACCGGTCAGATATATTATTGACTAGCAAAATACCCGCACTTCGCAGCGGTGAAGTACTGCCTTAAAATTTTTATTAAGAAGAAAATTAAACCTTTTTAAACTGAGGGAAAATATACCAATAATTATTTGTTAAGGATCTCTTTGTATACCACAATTTAATTTCGGCCCTCCGGTTGTAATATGACTAAGCTGTGTGCTGAGCTTACTCTTGAGCATGTAACGTACAGTTGGCCATGTGAAAAGTAATCTTGTTTCAAATCTCACAGCTTGGATTGCTGCTGTCATAATCAGTTTGAGTTTCATGGTTTGTTTCAATTACGACAGTATTTGCAGGACTTGTGTTGAAGTGACATTCGGCATCTGTCAAGCATTGTAAGCATACAACTGGTTTCATCGATAACTTCACATCCAGCTTTTGAGAGTTTAAACATTCATAAACATCAAAGTGTCCACTACTGAAATCGTCACCTGTGAATCTAAGATGTTTAAGAGGCATTGGCAGTTGTCCAAAGATGTAAAATATTTGGCTATTTTGGTACACTTGAAAGCGACAACCGAACAATTCAGCGGCAGCCATCAACTCACATGCAGAACCATAGGTGAAGGGCTTAAGCATTCCACTCTTATAGTGCTCCTGTGTAGTATAATTATCTCCTGTACCGTCATCAGTCCACACCTGGAACCTGTCCCAGTCATTCAATACATAAGACACAATGTTCCTCCGGATATCAAGAGTGAGCCTGATACGGCCATGCGATATGTAACAAAGAGAATGGAAAGGGCAGGTGCCATCTCCGGGCATGGAAACCACTCGGTAAGTGACGGTTCTTTGATCGATGGTGATCACCTCGATAGACATGTTAATAGGGGTATGGTTGGAACGATAAAGGAAATGGGTACCTGAACAATGTAAAGGAAGGCTAAAATACCTACACAATAACTATAATCGTAATAAACGAACAATAAAACAGCGGAGAAGCCGTGGATTAAATAAAAAGGCTGTAGTTATCAGCAGGGAGACGTGAATCCCGTGGCGAAGCAAGGAAGGGAATGTAGAGACCGGAGCAACGGACGGCCCTATATAGGCAGGCAGCCAACAACGTGGGAGGCGTTGGAATGGGGGACCCAACGGCGCCTCACACAGTGACTGAGCTGCAGGCTATGGACATATATATATGTACGTAAGTAGGATTCAGTTAGCGTTAGGAACCCGCATACTAAATTTCTTGAAGATGTGCCCATAAGTAACAAAGACCGTTGGAAAGTTCAATATGGCGGCCGACAGTGGCGTCATACCACTGAAATAAGTATATACATTGGTTTCGGTTAGCGCAGGGAAGCCGCCTGCCAAATTTCATGAAGATGGGGCCATAAATAAGAAAGTTCAAACATGGCAGACGTTGTCGACCGTTATGACCATTACGCATAGAATTTCGAAATGAAACCTGCTTAACTTTTGTAAGTAAGCTGTAAGGAATGAGCCTGCCAAATTTCAGCCTTCTACCTACACGGGAAGTTGGAGAATTAGTGACGTTGGAAAGTTCAATATGGCAGCCGACAGTGGCGTCATACCACTGAAATAAGTACGTACATCGGTTTCAGTTAGCACAGGGAAGCCGCCTACCAAATTTCGTGAAGAAGAAAGTTCAACATGGCGGACGTTGTCGACCGTTATGACCATTACATGTAGAATTTCGAAATGAAACCTGCTTAACTTTTGTAAGTAAGCTGTAAGGGATAAGCCTGCCAAATTTTAGCCTTCTACCTACACGGGAAGTTGGAGAATTAGTGATGAGTGAGTGAGTGAGTGAGTGAGTGAGTGAGTGAGTGAGTGAGTCAGTCAGTCAGTCAGTCAGTCAGTCAGTCAGTGAGGGCTTTGCCTTTTATTAGTATAGATGCTAGAACCTAAATTTCATTATCTCTTGAAAGTGCAAGTTACCCTGCATTGAGCATTGCAATGCTAATACAAGCTTTCAGTATGGCTTAAGATTAAGAATGTGCTCCTGGTTCATCAAGTGCCCCTTAGTGGACATCCAATCTGCAGTTTTTGTTTTATTTATTTATTTATTTATTTTTGGTTTCAAAGAATTTTGACTTTTGTTAATTTGGCAGGATGTGTGTTTATCTACAGAGTATTAACTAATGTGAACACTCACTTACGAAGCTTCCTGTACCGCTAGAGGAAAACCCCATTGGAAGCACATTTAGACTTCTGTCACCATCATCACCCCATTATTTATCAGAGCACATAACTACAGTACAATTCTTAATGCCAGTTTTGGTAAATATTTCTAATGTCCCCATCCAAAGTTCTATTACTATGCCTACCCATGAAGCTTTTTCTGTTACAACTTGCAAAACCAAACTGACAATCCACCTCATCTCATAGGCGGAAATTCTCATCCAGCAGTGATGACACAAATTTACCACCTCCTGCAGTGCATTCTCCTCACATTGCCAACCTCTGGGCTTTGTTGCATTACCTGTATTCAATTTGCAGCACATAGTTTGAATTTTCTCAGTCCATCATAATGTTCATTGCTTTGATTATCATGTCAGTCTGCATGACCATTGAATCAGGGAGCATAACCAAAAAATGATATTTTTTATATGTGACTTACCCTATGTGTTTTGTTGTGAGGACCGAGAAAAAAATAATAATCTCATGTTTTCATGGAGAATTAAGATAAAAAAAGTTTATGATATAATACAATCTAATTATAGCCAATACAGAACAATGGCAAACAATGGGAAAAAATGTCCACGGGGAAAAACACCTCACGTGATTTGTGCTGAATAATCAATAGGTCAGTTATCCAGTTGTTTGCTCACAAAGTGCAAAACACATGCATTTATTCTTAAAATATTATTAAATATTTTTTCTCTAAATGAGAACATTATATTAAATCATTTTCTTAGTCATCACTACAAAACAAATGTGGATGGAGTTTTTTTTTCAATTATGGGATACCGTTTGTGCCAAAATTTAATAAATAAAATGGCAATTATGTGATAAATAATATCATGCAAAAGTGCAGTGATAAATATAAATGATGCAATAAATTGTGATTAAAGTGTCTAATTAAATAAATGACGTCTAATTATTATGAAATACTATGTGTTTTACTATGGGTTTTATTTCACAAAGGCCCTATTTTTAATGATCATTTTTATTTCACAATGCAAAGTTTCCGAGCGGCACATATCTGAATAGCTCTTTTATTTATTTCAGAAGGCCTCTTTTCATAATGGTTTCATTACCTGTCAATCAAGACCAACAGGCTGAACCTTTTCCTATTGGTTCAAGTTTTGATGTTGATTACTTTTGCCTGGCATAGGTGATAACTGGCCTACCAAAGATCTTTTAGCACTACTTGTACTTTTCTCACATTCCAAGTGGTAAAACATTGAGGCAGTAAGATCTGCAATAGTTCTACAAGAGAAATACACACAGATTATTTAGCATATTGTACCTGTACCAAGCAAAGGATGCGTTTCTGAAACAATAACTGAATATTTCTTTAATTGAATATTAAAAGCCTAAGAGTCTCACTGTTTTCACTGGTACAATCCACGGGAAACACCTGGTGAAAGAAAACCAGTCACATGCGTTTCCCCCTCGTTAATTTAACACTGCCGGTGTGGTTGCGGTTGCCCTTTCACTGTCGTTCGGCCTCTTCCTTTTATACACTATCCCTGATTTGGATCAGGGATCAGGGATCACCTCCACCTACTCAAAGCTTCATGATGCTCCAACAATGATGGATGGACTAAAAGGCAGAATTCTACGTGACCATCATCATCAAGCCTTTCCGTGAGAACCCTAAATCCAAAGAGGACTGTTTCATTTATGTTAGGTAGAATGCCCAGAGGGGACTGGGCGGTCTTATGGTCTGGAATCCCTACAGATTTTATTTTTTTTTCTCCAGCCGTCTGGAGTTTTTTTTTGTTTTTTCTGTCCCCCCTGGCCATTGGACCTTACTCTTATTCGATGTTAATTAATGATGATTTATTTTGTTTTCTTATTGTGTTTTTTATTTTTCTATTCTTTATTATGTAAAGCACTTTGAGCTACTGTTTGTATGAATATGTGCTATATAAATAAATGTTGTTGTTGATTCAGCAATAACAGTCCACTATCTTCACTCCTATCATCTTGAATGTTCTCGGGGCTCATGGAACGCAGGCCTTATCTCCTTTCATCTGCCCTGGCTTTGTTTCCAGCTATATATTTTATTTTTCTTTCCTTTTCTGTTGTGCTCCTGACAAAGGCTATTCAGCTGAAATGTTGTGTCTTCTTCCCTTTTCAGCATGGAAATAATTTTTTACTTTTTTTTTTTAATTTTTAGCCATTTATTCCTAACTAAATCAATACACGCTTACCTCTAATGACGATTTCTCTTTAACTTTAGATGACGAGGAAGTGCTCAGCGTGGCCTTTATATCGTCTTGCTGATGATGTCACTTCCAGTTTATTTAATTAGCAAACCACTCCTCAAAATGGTATGTAAGATTATTTGTGCCAAAATTAAATATTTTTCAACAAGTTGACTACATTTCAATGCATGTGGTGCATTTTATTTTGTCACGGTTTTTATCATGTCATGATATATCAGATAAACAATCAATTGCTTTTCACTACTGCACACAATTTTCATGTCAGTTTAAAATGCAATACAAAAGCATATTGCATTACTTGTATTAAATTTACTTCATGTTGTGTCCATAGATCATGTGTTTTGGGGCGATTGACGACTTCCTCCTTAGAAGAACTATAATAGGTGTGCTAATAAAAGTACAATTGATTCAGTAATTGATTGACTTTTTGCCACTCTGATGATATAAACAGGTGCTCTGAAAGGTAAAACGAATTGATTAATTGAAGACGGACTCTTCTGTTTTCCTAATTCAGTCTTTGCCTCTCTCTATAGAAGCCATCCTCCCACAATATGAATATATGGCCATTGCTGATGCTGTTCCTTTGAAGTGTGTACCGTCACGATTTGTTCATATTCAATTTTTTGTTTGTTAAACTGAAGAGAATGACGCGCACCATCTGTTACATCCCAAAGACCTTGTTTCCAAACCCTTTGCAATGTCGTGGGAATCTGCTGCGCTATAAAATGGTGTATTATGCCATTTCTGTTTAGGCCATTTATTATTACTGAAAGGTCACAGATTTTTTCTTCTTCTTCTTTTAGCTTTATGAAACTCTATCAGCACATAAGAGTTCTGTTCTGTCTGCACATTATGTGCCAGGCCAAAGCTGCCAATAACAATGAGCCACTGTTGGCCGACATCGTCTTGACTAACCTCTTCAAATGAAACAGGACTGCAGCTGTAAATCGGCCTGTTATTAGGGCTGAATTCTTTTATGGTAAGAGGCAGTAAACCTTTGCTGACTCTTAAGTTTTGAATTCATAAATGGGAATCTGATTTAACAATACAAGGCATTGTGCTGTGTTGTCAGGTAAACTGTTTAGGGTCAAAACGAGGAACATTAAGAACATGAGAGTGATTTACGAAAAAAGTTCTGAGAAAAGCAACAAGATTGAAAGATATTACTGCCAGAATGAAACTGTGGGAGACAGGTTTGAACTGAAATTATTTTGAATGGTGACTCAGTAGTGGCCCACTCTGTTCGAGTATGCACTGTGATGGATTGGTGTCCCATTCTGGGCTATTTCCAACATTGCGCCCATTGTTGAGCCTAAATAGAAAAAGTAAGTTTATATGAGTTAAGTGAATACAGTCCATCCAATCTTTACAACATAAATGTCTGGATGGCAATACAAGGCAGCAACTAGCCGAATGAAAATGAGGGCTGCGGGCTTATGTATTAAATCCTGTAATCAGGTTGAAGGCAGTTATAAAGCTAAATAAAGCTGGGCGACAGGCCCACAGGAGAAGGTCATCAGAGACTCTTATACTGCATGCTGCAGTGAAGCTCTGAAGGCAGGTTCATTGCAAACATTGTATTGTGTCACTAACTACACATTGAAGTGAGGCTGTAATACAAATTAAGTTGTGAAAGGTAAAACGAGGTAATATATACTGAAGTGAAGATGCTGTTCAAATTTAAGCAAGACTGGTATTAAAGTTTTCTTCTAAGAGTGGGAAGAAGTGAGGGGTACAGGAGCAAAGCTATGGGCCCCTCCCGCATCCAGAAGTTAGCCCCCCCCCCCCCATTTACTAACTAGCCCAGCCCCATTTTAAAGCATGGCTGTTTCTTAACATTTATATTAACTTTCAATCAATTCAATAAACCAAGACTTTCAAAACTTCAGTGAAGACCCCCTTCCCCTACACCAGTCCTTAGTTTTACCATCAATAAATCAGCCATGCACAACTTCCATGAGGGAGAACCTTAGCTTAATCGTCAGTAGACTGAGCCACTATAACCTTCTAGGGGTAAAGGAACGGCTTATTGCTTGACCACTCAGTTTTTTTTCCCAGATCCACCAACTTTGCAATTTCTGGCTTTGCCAATGGAAGGGTCACTCATCGAAATTAACTGGATGTGACAACTGGTTATTTAAGAGGTGCAATGAATTGTTTCAAAGGCAGGAACAAAAGTCTGGATGAGTCCCACATTGAAAAGTACGGAAGGGTGCTATGTATTAGAAGGAAGGTGCAAAGCAGTTTTAAGAAGGATGAGAATCAGGAGAATGCTGGAGTTTAAAGAATTTGGAAATGTTTTACAAAAAAGATAGAGCATACATACTAAAATGGTGCAATATTTCATGTAATTTGTCTTTTAGAGTGGCAATGAATTATTTTGGAAGGGAATCCCAGGAAGAGTTGAATAGGTGACACGGTTCATACATTAAGAAAAGAAATTACAAGCATTGTGACAAAAGTGACAAAACCAAAACCTTATGTCAAAAACACTCCTTGTACATTTGTATACTGAGACTGGGAGGACCATGTTGGAAGCCAGGCCACCAGAATTAGGAAGAGGTTTTTATATAAATAAACTAATAATCCATAATAGTCCACTGTGGACCTTTCAGATAAAACACTTTGCCAATCAGTCAAAGTAGAATAACCTCTTTGTTCTTTCTTCAGGCTCTTTTGCTGCAGAGTTCTGGGTTAGGAACTGTTTCTTTTATATGGTTCTGAACTCAGATATAGTAGAGTTCCCCATCAGTCTGTTTCTTGTAGTTGAACTGCCAATTGTCCAGCCTGGCCCCCTCACTGTATCCTCACTGTGAGATACCTAACCAGATGGAGAGTCTTGTCTTGTGAAAATCTTATGGGGTCTTGTGAAAATCTTTTGGTGTGGGCATTTCTGTCGTTCACTTTATCTGACCATCCTAAACATTACCCCTTCACTGCAAGAAAGCAGAATGTGTTTTGAAGAATCTGAGGTTCTTTGTTGTTCTCCATAGGTTTCTCCTGATCTCCTGCCTCATACAAACACACACATATAATGACAATACAGGATAAAGATTTGGGGTGTATCCTTAAAAAAACACTGTTTAATAAAGTAAAGATTAAAGTTAGGGTTAGGGTTAGGCTCCGTCTTGAATATGAGTGCTTCTTTACCTACTTCTGGGTTGATGTGTCCTTACATATTGGAGAAGGTTAAAGAGGTGGGATGTCTGTGTTTGGTCTGGAAGTTACATCAGATGTCTTCTGCCCATTCTTCATCGGGTCTATTATACAGGCAGAAGCAGAGAAGCAGCTAGCTAGTGTGCACACTCTTGCTTGGGAGTACTGCACAAATGTCTGACCGTATATATATGTATGTATACACACCATACCATTGCCAAAGCCCGCTTAATCCTGAACAGGGTTGAGGGGGGCTATAGCCTATCCCAACAAGCTTAGAGTGCAAGGCAGGAACAAACCCCAGGACAGGCGCAAATCCATTGCACCATTACTCAAACGCACACACCAATTAGGGCCAATTTTACATCAAAACCACCTAACCTGCATGTCTTTGGACTGTGGGATGAAACACCCAGAGGAAACCCAGGTAGACACGGAGAGAACATGCAAATTTCACACAGGGATGCAAATCCTGGTCTCCTAACTGTGAAGAAGCAGTAACAACAACAACATTTATTTGTATAGCACATTTTCATACAAAAAGTAGCTGAAGTGCTTTACATAATGAAGAATAGAAAAATAAAAGACACAGTAAGAAAATAAAATGTCAACATTAATTAACATAGAATAAGAGTAAGGTCCGATGGCCAGGGTGGACAGAAAAAACAAAAAAAAACTCCAGACGGCTGGAGAAAAAAATAAAATCTATAGGGATTCCAGACCATTAGACTGCCCAGTCCCCTCTGGGCATTCTACCTAACATAAATGAAACAGTACTCTTTGGATTTAGGGTTCTCACGGAAGGACTTGATGATGATGGTCACGTAGACTTCTGGCTTTTGATCCATCCATAATTGTTGGAACATCATGATGCTTTGAGTAGGTGGTGGTGGCGCAGGCCACCACCACAGAGAAACCGGAAAAAGAAACAGAAGAGAGAGTAGGGGTCAGTACGGATTTTAGAGCCACCATGAATAGTTATTCTGATGAATTGAACATACAGAGTATCAGGATTAAGTTAAAGTGAAGTTATGAGAAGGCCATGTTAAAGTAATATGTTTTCAGCAGTGTTTTAAAGTGCTTTACTGTATTAGCCTGGCGAATTCCTATTGACAGGCTATTCCAGATTTTAGGTGCATAGCCGCAGAAGGCCGCCTCACCACTTCTTTTAAGTTTTGCTCTTGGAATTCTAAGAAGATATTGAGGATCTAAGGTTACGATTTGGAATATAAGGTGTCAGACATTCCGATATATAAAATGGGGTGAGATTATTTAAGGCTTTATAAACCATAAGCAGAATTTTAAAGTCAATCCTGAATGACACAGGTAACCAGTGTAGTGATATCAAAGCTGGAGAGATGTGCTCGGATTTTCTTTTCCTAGTTAGGATTCTAGCAGCTGCATTCTGCACTAGTTGCAAACGATTTATGTCTTTCTTGGGTAGTCCTGAGAGGAGTGCGTTACAGTAATCTAGTCGACTGAAAACAAACGCGTGAACTAATTTCTCAGCATCTTTCAGTGATATAAGAGGTCTAACAATGTTGTCTAAAAATGTTGTCCTAGTGATCTGATTAATATGCGATTTAAAATACAGATTACAGTCAACAATTACCCCTAAGCTTTTTACCTCCGTCTTGACTTTTAATTCTAATGTATCCAGTTTATTTCTAATAGCCTCACTGTATCCATTATTGCCAATCACTAAGATTTCAGTTTTCTCTTTATTTAACTTGAGAAAGTTACTATTCATCCATTCTGAGATACAAGTCAGACATTGTGTTAGTGAGTCAATAGAATCGGGGTCATCAGGTGCTATTGATAAATACAGCTGTGTGTCATCAGCATAGCTGTGGTAACTCACGTTATGCCCCGAGATAATCTGACCTAACGGAAGCATGTAGATTGAGAAGAGCAGAGGACCCAGGATAGAGCCTTGTGGAACACCATATCGGATATCATGTGTCTTCGAGTTGTAATTACCACAACTAACAAAGAATTTTCTCTCTGTCAGGTAGGATTCAAACCAATTTAAGACACTGCCAGAGAGGCCCAGCCATTGACTAAGGCGATTTCTAAGAATATTATGATCAATGGTGTCAAATGCAGCACTCAGATCTAAGAGGATGAGAACAGATAAATGGCCTCTGTCTGCATTCACCCGCAAATCATTTACTACTTTAACGAGCGCAGTTTCTGTGCTGTGATTTGTTCTAAAACCTGACTGAAATTTATCAAGAATAGCATGTTTATTGAGGTGGTCATTTAGCTGCATAATGACTGCCTTCTCCAGAACTTTACTTAAGAAAGGCAGGTTAGAGATGGGTCTAAAATTTTCAAGAGCTGAGGGGTCGAGATTATGCTTCTTAAGTAGGGGTTTACCTACAGCAGTCTTAAGACAGACTGGGAAGACCCCCGTATCTAATGACGAATTTACTATGTCAAGAACATTATCAATTAGCACGCCCAATACTTCTTTGAAATAATTTATTGGTATCGGGTCAAGGGCGCAGGTGGAGGGTTTTAATTGAGATATTTTTTGTAAATCAGGTAAATCTATCCTAGTGAAAGAGTTTAATTTGTTTATAATGGAATGCTGGGGTTTAGGAGGATCCTTAGTGTTGGGGAGATATGCTATGTTTTTTCTAATATCATTAATTTTTTGTTTGAAAAATACAGCGATAGCCTCACAGGTTTCACTGTAAGTACTTAGGAGGCATTCCTTTGAGTTACCTGGGTTTAGCAGACGATCTATCGTAGAGAATAAGACTCTGGGATTACTAGCATTGTTATTTATAATCTTAGAGGAATAGCAGCGCCTCTCAAGACGGACAGTGTTATTGTATTCTGTTATTTTAACTTTTAATATTTCATAGTGGATAGTTAGTTTAGTCTTCCTCCATTTACGCTCAGCTCTACGGCATGTTCTCTTTAAATCCGACACTCTTTGGGTCTTCCATGGTATAATAATGCTAAAGATTTTTTAACTGTCTTTTCAGGTGCAACTATGTCAACAGCAGCTCTCACTTTAGAATTAAAGTTTTCCACCTTACTATTTACATTATCCTCGCTATTATTGTTGGCACTATAAATGGACTGATTGCTTAGAATGTTTGTAAGTTTTAAAGCTGCTGCTGAGTCGAAGCGTTTTTTAACAATATGTTTCTCATGGGTGTTTTTTATCATTATTTCTATATTAAAAAGTAGAAGAAAATGGTCTGATAGACGAATATCAATGACCTGCTTTATATCAACTTTAAGTCCTTTAGTAATCACTAAGTCTAACGTATGACCTGCTTTATGTGTAGGCTGATTAACGAGCTGACTCAAATCAAAAGAATCCAGGAGGTTCATAAATTCTTTTACTTTTAGGTCACACTGATTATCTATATGAAAATTAAAGTCGCCAACTATTAGGAGTGTGTCATAGTTAGTAATTAAAATTGACATTCAGTCAGAGAATTCCTCAAAAAAAGACGTGTTGAATTTTGGAGGTCTATACACAGATAATACTAGAGCGTGAGAATCTCCATGGATAACAACGGCGAGATACTCAAAGGACTTGAACTTACCAAAACTGACATCTTTACATTTTAACCGGCTCGAGTAAATGTTTGCCAAGCCACCCCCCTTTTTCCCAGGCGGTCTGCACGAGTAAAACTGTAATCCGAAGGCGCAGATTCGATTAAAACAGCCGCGCCGTCTGAGTTAAGCCACGTTTCACTTAGTGCAATAAAATCTATTTTTTTATCACTAATATGATCGTTGATAAAAAAACGTTTGTTAGTTAAAGCTCTAACATTTAATAGAGCCATATTTAATGTTTCGGAGGGGTAGAGATGAATACTATGTGCGTTATTGATATTTGGAATAGGAACTAAATTATTTTTATTAGCGCCGCTCTGTGTGTATTTTTTGTTTAATCTGTGATCTGTTTTTATAGTTTTAATACATTGTTCCTCTAAAATAGTAATTTTAATTAGATTATTGGAGTTTATGCCGTATTGCCTAGATTTTCTACGTGCATTGAGATTGCTTATTACAGTATTAATGTTGTGCACTTTAACGGAAGATTCTATTAGACACTTATCATGTCCTAGCACAACAGTATCATTTCGGAAGGGGTTAAGAGCAGAGACAGATAGTCAAGATAAACGAATTACCTTAGATATGTTTTCGGAGAGGACCAGGGCACCAAAACTGTTCGGATGCAGGCCATCTCGCTTGAAGAAACGCGGCCTTTCCAAAAAGAGATTCCAATTGTTGACGAAACCGATGTCTTGCTTCTTGCAGAAATCCTGTAGCCAGTTGTTCAATCCTAGCAGTACTACCATTGCTCTGCTGTGCCACCCTAAATCAAGATGTTAATAATAATTTAGAATAATCAAGATATTCCTGCATTTCTTCTGTCAATAATTTCAGCTCTCCCTGCCAATAGTTTCAGCTCTTGTCTGATGATTGACACCCAAAACAGCATGCAATCAGCAGTAAGAATACCCCAAGAAATTGGTTCTGAGCCTCAAAGATCCAAATGACCACTTTATAATTTTTATTTATTTATGTTTTTTTTTTTTTTTTAATTCAAAAGAAAGTATAGGAGTTGTTATTGGCAGAAAAAAAAGTGTGTGGAGTTTCCACATGTTTATCCAAATGCACCTATTGGTCCATCTATTATCTCAGCCCTCATTTTTCGTTAAAGGAATGCAGCGAGAAAGGCCTTAATCAAACCTGGTCAGCCCACTCGCATCACCAATTAACTTACTGTGAATGGGCATATTATTGGAAAATAGAATGTAACTCATGTCAAAAAACATTGGGGACAGCCTAATCACACATAGCCAGTGACTGGGGCTGGAAGTTGTTGCTGAGCTCTGGCACTATTTCACTCTTCAGAGGCATGTAGTCTCCAATTAGCAGCTATTTTAGGTCTTGACATTTCTGAAGTGGTTTTTGAGTCCTCTAAAAAGAAACAATTCTTACAAGAGAACTTCTTTTATTGTTCTCTTCATTTTTATATAGTTTTCGTATCTGAAGACAGGCTCAGACCCCTTACAAAAATGTACATATACAGTATTAAAAACAGTAACAAAAAGCAGGAAATCATGCAATATTTGAATCTATATGTACAATATGTGCATCAATAAATAATAATAGAAAGATTACTATATTCCTATAACCGAAATGTTATATGCATCACTTTACCAGAAGATCTGGATATCTGGATATAACAATGTTCCTTTAAAAGAAAAAAAATGTTCCAGGCTTGTGAGTGTGAGGTTTTATGGAGCACAGTCTGTTGTCTCTAGGAATAAGGAAAGACATAGTTATTGAAACTTTTGCTATTCCAACATTTTTTTTATTAAACCGCACGTGGAAACCAATAGTGTTTGAACTTGTGTCCTGTTTTTCTGATTTCCTTCTTTGCCATGAATAAGAAGTTCACCTGTTTTGAAATAAGGGCAGACCATAACACTAATGTGGACCTGTGCCCATATCCCATAGACCAATATGATCACTTGATTGAATTTTTAATATTGGCCAGGTATGCATGAGTGTTGGTGTTTGTGGGAATGTACCCTGTGATGGACTGATGCCCTGT
Organism: Polypterus bichir lapradei; assembly: GCA_026402145.1. Lineage (NCBI taxonomy): Eukaryota > Metazoa > Chordata > Cladistia > Polypteriformes > Polypteridae > Polypterus > Polypterus bichir. The sequence continues at coordinate 18,270,257 of JANRMT010062829.1, forward strand.
TTGAGTTTAAATCATAAAATGAACCTGATATCCTGTTGCCAGGATAGGCTGTGGCCTATATGAACCTGAACTGGAATAAACAGTGTGAGGTGCAAGGAGAAGGAAAGGAAACCAAAAGAAAAGCTTAGGTCCAACCAAACCACCCTGTTTACTTTCCAAAAATAGAGCCAAAATGAGTATGTGGTGGCGTAACAGAAATTTGGCTTAAAAACTGCCTTCTTAGAGCAATTTAAACTTCACACTTGGAACGCTTAAATGCACATATCATAGCTGACATGTGTTCCCAGTGTTCTTTTGAGGTGTCTTTTGAGCACGTCATCAGAAATTAACAAGATAAATGCACAAGTTGCAGTACCAGCAAAAATGTGTATATTCAAGTTTTGGTACGTGACGTCAGCCTCGTTGTTTACTATCAACATGTGATGGCAGACTAGCAGCTCCAATAGGATTAATGTGCATGCTTCGATGTTTGATGAATGGTTCGATGTGGTGAAGCAAATCCTCAAACTTAAATGGTAACATGTGAATGTCTTCATGGTGCTTTTCTTTATTCATTTCCCACATAGACAATAACAAAAAAGTGTCACATGTTTCCCATTATAATGACACAATATATTTAAATGTTTAGTATACCATCTTCTGTGTCACTGTTCCCATGGTTTTTTGGGGGTTTTTTTGCACCTTCGCAACAGCATGAGAATGCAAAAAATTTTTATTCTTAACATCTTTCTTCCCTTAAAATCACAACACAGCAAAACCGGACTTTGTTTTCTCACCGTGATGATTTCTCACACTGACATCTTATGGAATTATCCAGATTTACTTAAAGTACGCACACAAGTATAGTCAGTACATTGCTTGTGTAGCAGCGGCATCCTTAAACTCACGCATTGCACTGAGTATACCCTTGGCCTTAGCTTATGTGGCTTCTCAAATATATTGGCTCTCGAATGAGTCTGGGTGGGGGAGCTTCGTCGTGCCCTTAGTTTGAGACAGCATCTTCCAGGAGCCAGAGGCAGGACTTAGCTGACAATGGGCGAGGCTTAGGTGCCCTCATTAGGTGGCTTTTCAGAGATAGAAAAGGAGAAAAGAGACAGTATTGTTAGAAGGTGATTCTCAGGTACCCATGTGTGACTGACAGCAGGTATAATAATAAATGGCTGGATAGATCTGTCCCTTTAGAGGCCATTACTAATTTTCCTATTTTCTTTATCTATTATCATAAATTTAATAAATAAATGGCAAATCTGTCAGCACTGATTAAAAAACAAACCTGTGCAACACGTACCTTATGTATTCATATATACAGTGTGTAAATAAATACACACACACACATACTATATATACATACATACAGGGACAGAGTGAGAGAGAGATGGATAACACAGTGCTGCATGGATGCACAAGTTTGGACAGGCAAATACAAAATTTCTCTAATCCTGTTCACTCCTCAGTTATTTAATGAGAGTCTCGGGTTTCCCACTCCCCTGGCGAAGAGACAGAGACGCAACACTGAGCCATAAGGCATTCATTTAAAATCAGGAACAATTTCAGATGGTTTGATATTATTGTTCTATGCTGAACTGTAAGCAAGGCGAAACAGATTCTCTTAATGAATGGGTTGATGGATGGAGAGATATCTCTTTCATGACATGGCATTTGTCTCTTTACTCTGCATTAAATATTATTGTTAAAACAACAAAGGTAAGGTAAAAAAAGAGAAGATCCCCTAATCAGGTTTATGAAATAAGTCTAAGGCTTTTCTTTTTATATTTTGAAATTTTCTCTTTGTTAGTATTTTCCTTTATTGTTGTGTTTCTCTTTCTCTGTCTCTCTCTCTCACTCTCTCGTCTTCTTTCTCCTTCCATGACTCTGGCGGACTGCCAGCTTCTCATCAACACTCCCGAAGCCCAGACCTGCTACTTTCCTTTGTGTTGGTGTTCAGGTTGCTTGTCTGCTGAAGACTGCCTGCTCTGTCTGTGTGTATGCCGGTGTGTGTATGCATTTTATAGATATGGTACGCACACACTCACTCACAAGGTAAGTCACTTTCTTTCAGTGTTAGTTAACAGATTTAATTATCCAATCCGCTAAATATGCACAGTCTATCACTGATGGTTAGTACAAGAATTTAATCAAAAACAGTTTCCTCCAAGAAAAAAAGCAAAAACAAAAAAATACTGAAACATGACACCCAGGACCAAATATGTTACTTTTAATCCCATATGTTTGTTATAAGCACCAACATACAATACAATACAATACAATACAATTTATTTTTGCATAGCCCAAAATCACACAAGAAGTGCCGCAATGGGCTTTAATAGGCCCTGCCTCTTGACGGCCCCCCAACCTTGACTTTCTAAGAAGACAAGGAAAAGCTCATAAAAAAAAACCCAGTAGGGAAAAAATGGAAGAAACCTTGGGAAAGGCAGTTCAAAGAGAGACCCCTTTCCAGGAAGGTTGGGCGTGCAGTGGGTGTCAAAAAGAAGGGGGTCAATACAATAAAGTACAATACACAGAACAGAACAAATCCTCAATACAGTATAAAAATAAAAATTTTAGAAGTACTTAGCAAAATTTAACAATGGATGACATCACATAATATGATTTGGATTTGTTTATAGTCCTGGAGACCTCATCCTTCAAGCTGCCTCCCCCATTTGGCCATTCCACAGCTGAAACAGTGCTGGGCCAGCCAATCTGATGAAAGGACTTCTCTTTCCCATGATTCCAGCAATCCTCCATCAGGGATGACTTTACCATAAGCAGGCACAAAAACTTGGCAGGTGGGCCATGGCACCAAGTGCCACATTTGAGAACCAAGAAGAGAAACAGAATAGGTGAGGGTTAGTACCAAATTATAACTATCATGTTACTTATGTTTTAGTGCCAATGACTGACAACAGAGATGCAGTCTGTACAGTTAATCAGCAGCTCTAGTCAGGATATGCTAAATTGAAGTAGTGGGTCTTCAGCCAGGATTTAAAAGCTGAGACCGTAGGGGCATCTCTTATAGAAGCAGGCAGACCTTTCCACAGTTTAGGGGCCCTGTAACTAAAAGCTCGACCTCCCACTGTTATTTTATTAATCCTTGGAATACTAAGCAGACCGACATCTTGAGATCTTAATGTGCACTCTGGTTTGTAACTCATGATAAGTTCAGACAAGTAAGCCAGACCTTAGCCATTTAATGCTTTATATGTTAAAAGGAGGATTTTGAATTCTGCCCTAAACTTAACTGGGAGCCAGTGTAAGGATTTAAGAACTGGAGTTATATGTTCGTATTTTCTTGTTCTTGTGATAATTCTTGCAGCAGCATTTTGGATTAACTGGAGGCTGTATAAAGAACAGTTTGAACATCCAGGGAACACCGCATTGCATTAGTCAATCCTACTAGAAATAAATGCATGAATTAATTTCTCAGAATCCTGTTTATTTAGAAAGCGCCTTAATTTTCTAACATTTTTAAGATGAAAGAAACATGATTTGGACAACTTTGTAATATGTGCTTTAAATGACATGCTAGAGTCAAAGTGAACTCCAAGATTTCGGGCTGATTCAGTAAAATTAATGGTGATTCCAACTGAGTTAACTGATGACAGAATATTGTTGTGATCAATGTTATTCCCTCCAAAAATCAACATCTCTGTTTTATCTGTGTTTAAAGACAAGTAGTTCTCATCTATTCAGTCCTTCAATTCACTAACACAACTAATTAAAGACAACATCGGAGAAACTTCATTTGACCTAAATGAAAGGTATAACTGGGTGTCATCTGCACACGAGTGAAAATTAACATTATGTTTCCTAATGAGAAATCCCAGTGGAAGCATGTAAATACAAGCATACAATCCTGACTTTTGAATTCAAGACATCATTAATGCTGCTTTAAGGGGTTAAAGTGGTGCCTGTCTGGAAAAAGGTTTCCATGGGCAAGGGCACCTCCAAGATGGCACAGGGGTAGACAGCCACACTGGCAGGACTAGTAGATGTCTTACAGAAGCCGGCTTGGACACACCATACTGAGCCCAACCCTCTGGCTACGGAGAGAGAACATGAGGCCAAGTAACACAAGTCCAGCCAGTTGAGCATCCGTTTGCTCTGCCCTGAGCTCCTGATGTCATTACTCTAAATGAATGCCTACAATCACTAACTTGGGTTAGAGGCAGCCTTCATCTCGTAGATGTGACGTTAGAGTTGTCTCCAGCAGTTCCTTATGTCATTAAACACTGTGGAGGACTGCCGGCTTCCCATGCCGGTCCTCACCCCCAGGCCGCTAGGAGGAACTCTCCCGACAGCAGGATCATGCCCCGAGGTCCAGCATGGTCTTATGGACTTTGTAGTGTTTATACACAGCCCTGCTGGATACCTTGGGGACCACCAGGAGTCGCTGTGGGGGGGCTTATAGGCTCTGTGATGCCTTATGACCCGGGAGTACGTCACGGTCACGTGACGGGAAGGAACGACGTGCTCCCGGGTTGAAGAAAAGGATTGATTGCCCTGACCCGGAAGGAATAAGGAACTGTGGACTGTTGGGACAGAAACACCTCCGGGTCAGGGGCTATAAAAGGGCGGTGCCTCAGTCCAGACACTGAGCTGTGCTGGGAGGTGGAGGAGCAAAGTGTCTGGGCGAGGAGGAGAGTTATTGTGTTTGTTGTAGTTTAGGGTAATTGTATGAGTAGTGTGGAGGGTGCTTGGTGCACAGAAGAACGAAAATAAAAGTATTGGACTTTTACCTGGTGTCTGGAGTTGTACCTGAGGGTTCAAGGGTGCACTACTGCCCCCTACTGCCACACTGGCGTAGCCGGCAGGATTCTCTGGCCGTCTGTTGGCAGAGGACCTGCATTCAAAACAAATTTTGTGTGGGCAGACAACCCTCGGTGTATTCCCCATCAACCCACGGAGGTGCAAACACCACCCGCTACCAAGAAAACTGCAACTGTGCGCGCCATCCCGTTCTGCAGGAACCATGGGCAAGAAGACCGGGAAAAAGAAGGTCAGTCCCAGTGGGCTGCAGGGCCTGACGGACGCCGAGAGGTCCTGGACCTACCTGACCGGGAGCGAGGAAGACAGGGCGCTAATTCGGGCCGAACAAACCCGGGTAGTGAAGAGCTCGGGGCATGGACAGCTGTCGAGCGCTTCAGCCCCCCTTGACAGTCCGGGGGTGCCGCTATCCGCTACAAAGGCAGCTGGAGGTAAAACGCCCGACGTTTCAAATTTGTTTTTGTCCTGTTTTGCAGACGTCTGCTGGGAGAATCGCAGCGGCGTCTCGGATGACGGCCTCGTACTTTGGCAAAGTGGCCGCGGCTCCCAGAAGGCAAGTCGAGACGCGAGACGGCTAGAGACAGCCGCGAATGAGGACAACAGACTGCGCACCCGCGGTGCCTGCCGGGATACCGAAGGTAACCCGGAGTCCTCCGACGAGGCCTGTCGTCTCGGTACGGGTCCGAGCCTCCTGGAAGGGGAGGGGAAGGCGAGCGAAGCGCCGCCGAAACAAGCTGCAACTGTCAAGGAGGGACGGATTGTGGCTGAAGGGTCTGCAGTCGCAAAAGAAAAGGCAGATCCCAGCCGGCTTGTTATAGCCAGCCGTCCCCCTGTGGACTCCAAGTCCCAAGAGCCTTTGCGCGACCCAGCTGAACACGTGCCACGAGGGGACGTGCTCATTGGTTCCCGGCCGGAGGGTAAGCGAAACGCGGAAGCGCAAACAACTCCGGCCGTAAACATTAACTCTCTGGACTTACAGGGGCTCGAGGAATACCTCGCGCCCCTACGCCGTTTCTTGCAGGATTTAGGAGAACTGAAGGAACGCGTGGAGGAACTGGGAGCGACGGCAGCAGCACCCTTGAAGGCACTGGTGGATTTCCTGCAGCGGCTGGGCCGGGAAGCTCCGGAGGTGGTCGATGCGGGAGCACAGGTGAGTCCCTCCCGTATCGTAGAGCATAAAGGGACACAGTGCGAACCGGCACCGCAAATAATAAGTAGCGCGTGTCAAAGCACCGTGTGCCCGACAAGGGATTGTGGCACAATGACCGACCGGTTGGTAAAAGGAGTAAACGGTCAGGGGCATGCGTGTGACGTGGCCGCCCGGAGCCGTACATGTCTCCAACTTCCAACCGGTCGCAAGTGCGAGGTAGCGCCGGTGATAGGAGCGCTGGGGGAAGCGCCGCTCGTGCCGGGGCAGCTGAATGGTGCTGTTCCCCGGTGCGAAGCGATGCTAGTGACGCCGCCTCCTACTAATCGTAGGACAACGGGCGTGCAAACAGCAAAGAGGCTCCCTCTTTTCCATAGAGAGCCTCAAGCTATGCACAAGCCCCAGACGAAACGGGAGATCCCCAAAATAAAGCGTGGGACTCCTGACATATCAGAGAGAGGGCTAAAGGGCAGCGATGCGGCTATAAACCCCTCCTTGGCGGAGAAAGGGGCGGAGGTGACGCTGACGGAATTCCCAAGGTGTTTCTGGTCTCGCAGAGGGAGACACCCGGGAGGACATCGTCGGTGTTACAACTGCCGTCGGCTGGGCCACGAGTGGCGAGACTGCTCCCGGAGGACAGGGGAGCGGGCGGAAAGAGGATACACCGTTCCCCCAAGGTTTGCCGGGAGACATGGACAATGCAGCCAGGGGCCGGCTGACGCGTCCTCTTGGAGGAGGACGTCCCTCGCGGGGCCGGACGCTCCGCCCCTGTTGTCGTCGCTAAGGGGGGGG
>JANRMT010062829.1:18276972-18304962 GCA_026402145.1 Polypterus bichir lapradei
GTAGTTTAGGGTAATTGTATGAGTAGTGTGGAGGGTGCTTGGTGCACGGAAGAACGAAAATAAAAGTATTGGACTTTTACCTGGTGTCTGGAGTTGTACCTGAGGGTTCAAGGGTGCACTACTGCCCCCTACTGCCACAACACCTAACCCTGTGCTGCATCACCTCTCTTTTAGGAACATTCTGAAAACAGGGACCAATTGCTCCAGTTTCACCAAAAGTGAAATGTTGCCCAATGAAATTGGATTTCAGCTGCTGAATATTTCGGGATTCAACACATCTTTTTTTCAATGAGTGACCGGTCTGGGCTGCAGGCAGGCCAGTTTAGCACCCGAACTCTTTTACTACAGGGAGATGCTGTTGTAATATGTGCATTGTCTTTCTGAAATATGCAAGTCCTTTCCTGAAACTGTCATTGTCTGGATGGTAGCTGCCACATGGGTGTGTTTCAAAGGCAGCTGAAAGACTATGATAATTGTAATTCTCCTCCAGACTACGGGTTGTTGCTGTTGACTAGTGCGTTTTCTTCTCCTCCCTATGCAGGATGGAAGATTGACACCTGTTCCACCTCTGATGTCACCTCCGTCATGTGCTGTCCTGGACCTGCCCCTCATACACCAAATCACGCCAATTTGAGCTTTGACTCCCATCTGCAAAGACATTTCACATGTCAAATCGATTTTTTGTTTTCCTAAAATTTATGGGAGTCACAAAAGTGGCCCAACACTTTGTTACTTGTCTTTGTATTTCTTACACAGCATATGTTGCTCCAACACCTGTATATAGCGTTCAGTATTAGTGTTGCCTTCCCAGATGTATAAACTACCCATTCCATGTGCACTAATGCACCTCCATACCATCACAGATGCTGGCTTTTGAACTTTGTGCTGATATCATGCAGCGTCCATGATTTCCAAAAAAGAATTTCAAATTTTGATTTGTCAGATCACAGGACAGTTTTCCACTTTGCCTCATTTCATCTTTAATTAGCTCAGGCAAAGACAAGGCAACTGTGTTTCTTGATCACATTTATGGTTTCTTCTTTGCATGGGCAAGTTTTAATTTGCATTTGTGCATCAAACTGTGTTCACTGACAATGGTTTTCAGGAGTGTTCCTGAGCCCATGCAGTGATTTCCACTACAGAATCAGGTCTGCCTTTAATTCAGTGTCACCTGTGGGCCTGAAGATTATGGCCATTCAATAATGGTTTTCAGCCATTTCCCTTGCGTACAGAGATTTCTCGGGATTCTCTCAATTTTTTAATGATATTACTGTAGATGATGAAATCCCCAAGTTCTTTGCTATTTTACATTGAGGAATGCTCTCTTTATACCGAGTCAAGTTATTGACCTGTTGCCAATTAACCTCATTAGCTGTGAGATGTTCCAACAGAAGTTTTTTTTTTTTTTTTTTTAGCGTTACACAACTTTTCCTGTCTTTTGTTGCCACGGACCTAACTTTTTTGAAATGTATTGCTGGGTGTCAAATTTAAAATGATCGTACATTTTTCAAAAAACTTCTCAGTTTCAACATTTAATGTGTTGTCTTTGTTCTACAGTTTTCAATTAAATATGGGTTTAAATGATTTGCAAATTTTCAAATTCTGTTATTTACATTTTAGAAGGTGTCCCAACTGTTTTGGAAATGGGATTGTTCGTTAACGGCAAAGATTTCTGTATAGCTTGTAAACTTGTGAAAGTCGCAGATGACACTAAAACTGGAGGAATGCAGACACTAAAAATTCAAAGAGACCTGTACAACTTTCAGAGCTGGGTGAAAACTTGGAAAATGTGGTTTAATGTAGATAAGTACAAACTACTACATATGGGCAAACAGAACATAATATAAATACAAGTCGGGAGACACTGTCCTACATGAAGCAACCTCTGAAAAGGATTTAGGGGTTTATGTTGACATAGTAATGTCATTGTTTAAGCAATGTGCAGAAGCAATTAAAAAGACAAATAACTTGTTAGGTTATATCGTAAGAACTGTTGAATATAAATCAAGGGATGTTATGCTCAGATTATAAAACACACAAGTGAGACCGCATCTGGAGTATTGTGTGCAGCTCTTGTCCCCATGCTTCATAAAAGACATAGCAGCACTGGGAGCTGTGCAGAGGAGAGCAACCTGGAGCATCCTGGTACTTAAGGACATGTCGTACAGACTTGAAAGATTAAATCTGTTTAGTCTCACGCAGAGGAGACTATGTGGGAAACTATTCAGATTTTCAAAATTCTCAAAGGAATTGATAAAGTAGATCCAGCAGAATTCTTTGAACTGTACAGTAAATTACATACTCCGGGACACCAATGGAAATTAAAGGGAAGTGCATTTACGATGGAAGCCAAGAGCACTTCTTTACACAAAGAGATGTGCGAATCTGGAACAAACTACCAAGACATGTAGTTAAAGCAGAAACCTTGACAACCTTAAAAAGTGTCTGGATGAGATACTGGGACAGCTTATCTGTTTGCTAAACAAACAAACTTGATGGACTGAATAGTCTCCTCTCGTTTGTCAATTTTATGTTCTTATGTCAGTAAGGTTATGTCTTTTCAACATGTGGCCTTTAGATCATAGATTTGTAGGGGGGAGAGACTCTCAAGTAAGCTAAAGCAGTAATTTAAGTAAATGGTGGTTAATCTAGGGCCACCTTCATTTATTATGATGCCCTTCAATCTGTTTAAATTAAATAAAAGTTACAGTTCATTTGTGCACTTTTTGAGCTAGTTGTTTTGAGCTAATTTAGACTTTGCAGTATCTTTTATTTAAAAACGTAACGCTAACCATAACTATAATCCTGTCCACTTGTTTCCTTTGCTGGAGGTTGTACAGGATTTGTTTCCTTTGTCTACTGTCTGAATGGAGTTACTGCACGCTGTTAGGATACCTCTATCTATGCTAAGCACTAAGACATCCTCAAACAGAGTGGAGTCTTGGTAGGCACTAATACTCACTTTGAAGATTGTGAGTTTTCAACTCTTGTATATTCACAGTGTTTCTTTTTTAACTCCTAAACAACAACAATCTTAATCTTCTCATTCTGAATTTAACTTGTATGTATTCCTTTTCTAATCCAACAAAGCACTATGCCTGTCATCACCAATATCAAAGTTTCAGACCATACTTTGGTATAGGAAGCACAGAGAAAGAAAAATCTTGGCAAATTTCATCTCAGTGTTAACATGATTTGCAATTCACTTGGAGACTAAAATGAAGATCCTTGTTATAATCTGGAATCACAGACACATCATAAGGGGAGTGTGAGGCCTCCAAAAAATGGCCAGGGCCTTAACTGGTATAACCAGAATAGGTTCACTTTAAGTTAGCCAGCCCTATGTGCAACCAGCTGGATGCAACCTACACAGGCCTAAAATAGGGAAACTATAGCTTTAAAAGTTCAAAGTGCAACAAAACGTTTCAGCAAATATCAAATATACGCTTCAAAAGAGAGAAACTGTTAAACTCTGGCTTGTAGTAACAGGAATTACCAAAAATCTTAATAAATGAAAAATGTTTATTAGCAAAATAGAAATTACATGAAAACGGCCCAAACAGAGCCAAAAAGGATTTACATAAAAGGCAGTTCCAAACAAACAACTATACACATCCAACAGCAGAAATTAAATAAACTGAGAAAAAATAATAACAAGTCCAGCAAATCCAAATAAAAATCAGCCTTTCCAAATGAGTCCACTACAAACTCTTTGCACCACTGCTGAGCCCAAGGGAGGCCTTGACAGCAGTGACATCAGGGTGGCTCTGCCTCCTGGGGCACCAACCACAGAAGACCGAGAATGAACGAAAATTTAAAGTAACAGTAGATAACTGCTAAATCAAAGCAAACAACAGAAATTAAACAAAATATGAAAAATAATGCAAAAATAGCAAAAATGGCAATAAACCCTCACAGTAACATAACAGTCCTTAAGTGATAAAAAAATGGCTGAATTCTGGGTGCAGTTGTTAAAGAAGACACTGATGATTTTTAAATATCTACCTACAACCCCCAGTAATTGTAATGTTAATGTTATTGATGTAATGGAGTGTAAGCACAGTGACCCTTGGAGATGACCTGGTAATCTTCTGCTATAAGAAATGTTTAAAAATGCCTGCTACGCTGGAGGGAAAGTTTTTTATCTTTGCAGGCGGATGTGTTTTTAGAGCATGTTGCAGCCCTAAGCAGTACATGAGACACAAGGTTGGGAACAAGTCAAAGCCATAGCTCCCTTGAAGTTGTGTAATAAAAATGAATCCTGCTTGAATCTAGCACAGCATTCTCTTGTGTACATGAACATGACTAGTTGAGAAAACAGATTTTAACATTTATGCGGTATCATATGAAGTTGGGCCAGAGGGCAAAATTTGATTCTTGTACATACATACATACATTCTCAGAACCACTTAATCCAACTCACAGTGATCAGAACCTATATTTGCATCATAGGGCACAAGGCAGAAAACAAGCCCAGAGGGTATCACGGGACACACAAAAACACACTCAAGCCAATTAATCACACATTAACCTTAACCTGAGTGTCTTTGGGGATGCAGGTGAAAAAAAACAGATGAGAACATGTAAACTCCGTACAGACACAGGTATGGGATTTAAATCCTGGACAACTTAAATCCTGAGGCTTACCACTTACAACTACACTGCCTAACCTGGAGAGCAGACTACCTTCTTCACTTGTTTTAGACTCTTTTGTTCTTTTCCCATGTCTTTTTAGATTTTTTTGTTTTATAGTGGATTGTTCTTTATTCATGATGTCATAACTTTTCCAGTACTCTTTGAACATATCAGTGCTACATTCTTGTTTCTACCTCTACTTAAATTTTTCATTTAATTCCATTCTTGAGTTTGTTAGTTTGATTCTGCATTGTTGTCATGTTTGTCCTCAAAGTAACCTAATAAAGGTACAATGCTTTTAATGACTCTGCATACAATAAACACTGATTATAAGATTCCTTATAAAAACACAAAAGGTAAGTTTCTTTTCTTGAGTATTTTCAGTTTTTGGTCTTCAAGTGTCAAGGGAAATAATAATTTACAGTGCATTATTTTGTTTTGGCCTGAGTTGCAGCCACGTCTGTCAGTTTTTAGCACTTTTTAAATTCTGATTAAAAAGCATCTAATGCCAACACAAGACTGCTTTGTGAAAGTCAGCAGTAATTATGTTGTTCTTTTAATGATTTATAATACAAAAACACATTTAAATGTTACAGTTTGCAAGAAACAGAACTGTTGCATGACTCCTCCATTATCCCATCTTGTTCAATGCTGTGCATAAAAGAACTAAAAGGTAATAAAAGCTTCTTTTTTTTTTCTTTTTTAAAGACTATATTGGTAAAAGATATCTCTATCTTTTAACCCTAAAACGCCGCTGCATTGAGGCTTGTTTTGCTTTGGACGTGCTCTGTCTCTGGGTATGTCAGAGGACTGGGACTGTGTGAAGTGGGTTTTAGCCTCACTTGGGGAGGCAAAAAGGGAGGGTGAGGGGTTAAGGGGGGGAGAGAAAGAGAGCAGGCTTGATCTATACCTAATCTATCCTATTAATCTTTATGATTAGAACTACCAACATAATAATAAGCCGCATGGCAACAACTCTAGGGGAAATAGGAAATTAAGGCCGAAGCTGTCTCACTTCCAGTTAAGACTATAAAATGACATCAAAAACTCAGAATCAGTGTCTCCATGATGGGACAGTTAACTTCGTAACCTGGAATGTTAAAGGCCTGAATCACGAATTAATGAGAAAGAAAGTACTTTCTCACCTAACAGGCCTAAATCCTAAAATAGTATTTTTACAGGAGACCCACTTACTAAGCAAGGATCAGTTCCGGCTGCAAAAAGACTGGACTGGCCAAATGTTCCATTCTAGTTTTATGAAGAAAACTAGAGGTGTGGGAATTCTCATACATAGAACAGTACCATTTGTAGCATCAGATGTAGTATTGGATCCTAAAGGGAGATATGTAATGGTCATGGGAGACTTATCAAACTGTAAAATGATTTTGATAAATGTTTATGCACCTAATGTTGATGATAAGGAATTTATACAAAATGTATTTGCATCCATTCCCAATCTGAACATTAATAAAGTTATAATGGCTGGGGACTTTAATTGTGTTCTAAATCCACTTTTAGATAGGACTTACTTCACAGGGGGAACGGCATCTAACACCACAAAGATAATTACAAAGTTTATAACTGATCACAACTTATCAGACCCCTGGAGGTTTTTAAACCTAAATTTAACAACATATTCTTTCTACTCACCAGTACATCATTGCTACTCAAGGATTGATTACTTCTTTATAGACAATAACTTCTTGCCTATTATCAAATCTTGCAAATACGATGCTATTGCTATTTCTGACGATGCACCTATGATCTTGGAGCTAAAATTACTAAGCCCCATACACTCACCCCGCAGATGGCGCCTCAACCCGCTTCTATTAGCTGACAAGAATTGTACGGAATTTATATCCAAACAAATCAAATTCTTTCTAGAGACAAATACATCACCCGAGATCTCTGCAGGAATACTCTGCAAAACTCTTAAGGCCTTTTTAAGAGGACAGATTATCTCATATCTTTCCCACAGAAATAAATCCGAAGCCAAGAAAGTAGCAGAGCTAAAAAGCGAAATTACTAAAATAGATGAAGAACGCGCCAGACTACCAAGCGAGACTCTACATAGGAGAGGGCAGGCTCTACATTCGGAATTAAACCTCTTGACAACTAAAGAAACTGAACAACTAATCTACAAATGCAGACATCATTATTATGAACATGGAGAGAAAGCTAATAAGCTCTTAGCTCAACAAATTCACAAGCAAGAAGTGCGTAACGCAATCTCGGTAATCACCAACACGAACGGAGATAAAATCGTTGAACACAAAAATAAAATGCACACTTTCAGAGACTACTATAAATCCCTATATACTACTGAGTTTAAAGAAGACAATACACAGTCTAATACATTTCTGGATACATTACAGATACCACAAATAGACCCTTTTAGTGCGGAGGAACTTGATAAACCTCTGGCATTATCAGAATTATTAGATGCTATAAAGTAACTCCAAGGCAGGAAAGCAGCAGGCCCTGATGGCTACCCTGCAGAATTTTACAAGAAATTCTCCGCTCAGCTAGCTCCCCTCTTATTAGCAACATTTACAGAAGCCAGAGATAACCAATCTCTTCCTCAAACCTTTCGCCAAGCACTAATCACTGTTTTTCCAAAACAAAATAAGGACTTATCACAATGTGCATCATACAGACCAATTTCACTCCTGAATAACGACGTTAAAATACTCTCTAAAATCATAGCTAGAAGGATGGAGAAAGTGCTCCCCTCGGTAATATCACAAGACCAAACTGGATTTATTAGGGGCCGACACTTATCTTCAAATCTTCGACGCCTGTTTAATGTAATATACTCACCAACTAAATCAAACACCTCAGAAATATTATTATAATTGGATGCAGAAAAAGCATTCAACATGATTGACTGGAAATACCTTTTTACTACATTGGAGAAGTTTGGGTTTGGCCTGAACATTTGTGCATGGATTAAATTACTGTATACTAACCCAGAAGCTTCAGTTTATATCAACAACATTTGCTCAGACTACTTTAAACTAGAACGTGGCACTAGACAAGGATGCCCCTTGTCACCGCTGCTGTTTGCGATTGCCATTGAACCACTGGCAATACATTGTTGAAAAACTGATCAGATAAAGGGGATTAGCAGAGAAGGACTGGAACAGAAAATCTCATTATATGCAGATGATATGGTATTGTATATATCGGACCCAGAAAATTCTGTGCCTGCAGTCTTAACAGCACTCACAGAATTTCAAAAGATATCTGGTCTCAGAATTAATCTGAATAAAAGTGTACTCTTTCCAGTGAATTCTCAAGCATATAATATTAGATTAGATACCCTACCTTTTATCATTGCAGAACAGTTTAAATACCTAGGGGTAAACATCACAAGTAAACATAAAGCTCTATATCAACAAAACTTCGCCATCTGCATGGAAAAAATTAAACAAGACTTGCATAGATGGTCAACCCTTCATCTCACTCTAGCTGGAAGAATTAACACTGTTAAGATGAATATTCTTCCTAAGCTCTTTTTTTTATTTCAAAACATTCCAATATACATTAATAAATCATTTTTTAGGCAATTAGATTCAACAATAACCTCATTTATTTGGAATTCAAAACATCCACGCATCAAAAGAGCGACCCTACAAAGACAAAAGGCTGAAGGCAGCATGGCTTTACCTAACTTCCAGTTTTATTACTGGGCAGCAAATATACAGGCAATAAGAACCTGGACACAAATAGAAGAACATACACAGGCATGGACCGCAATAGAAGTAAAATCCTGCAGTACTTCTTTGTATTCCTTGCTCTGTGCTCCAATAAGTACACGTTATCAGCAATATACAAATAACCCAATTGTGCTCCACTCACTTAGAATCTGGAACCAATGTGGAAAGCATTTTAAGATGGAGAAGCTTCTATCTGTGGCACCTCTGCAAAAGAACCACCTCTTTCAACCTTCACAAACATAAGCAGTTTTTAATATCTGGAAAAAATTTGGAATTAACTTGCTTAGAGATCTTTATATAGACAACGTCTTTGCATCCTATGAACAATTACATTCCAAATTTAACATTCCAGCTACACATTTCTTTCACTATTTTCAAATCAGGAACTTTGTTAAACAAAACCTTCAAGATTTTCCTCATCTTGCACCCTCATCCATGCTGGAAAAAATATTGCTCAATCTCAAGGACTTAGACTCCATCTCTACAATATATAAAATCATTTTACAATCCCTCCCTTTCAAAGATCCAAGAGGTCACTGGGAAAAAGATCTCTCAATTAATATATCAGAAAAGGAGTGGAAAGTAGCAATGCAGAGAATTTACTCGAGCTCCATATGCGCAAAGCATACAATTATACAACTTTAAATTATTTATCGAGCACATCTGTCTCGACTAAAACTCTCCAAAATGTTCCCAGGGCGAGAGCCAACCTGCAAACGCTGCAACCAAGTCCCAGCCTCACTGGGTCACATGTTCTGGGCCTGCACCAAATTAACATTATTCTGGACAAAAATTTTTAATTACCTCTCAGACAGCCTTAAACTCACAATCCCTCCTAACCCATTAACAGCTGTGTTTGGGGTTCTTCCAGAGGGGCTTAAAGTGGAGAAAGACAAACAAATTGTGATTGCATCCACTACACTTTTGGCACACAGACTCATTCTGATAAACTGGAAGAACCCAAACTCTTCTCTTTTAAGTCAGTGGGAAACCGATGTGTTATATTATTTGAAATTGGAAAAAAAATCAAATACTCAGAGGATCCGTACAGACTTTTTTCAAAACATGGCAGGATCTAATCAGTAATATTTTAAAATAAGTTCATGAATTACAGAGAATTTATTAATTTAGGTATGTTTAAAAGCCGTAAAAATTTTTACGCCGTTTGGCTTGCTCTCTCTCTCAAGGGTGGGGATCGATCTGTTCTTAACTCAATTATTCTTTTTGTAAAAACTTGATTGCTTTGTATGGATTGCAATAAAATTAATTAAAAAAAAGGTAATAAAAGCTAAAAAGGATATGATGTCACAACATAAGCTTTCTTGTACAAGTTAAAAAAAAAATCAAAGGTCAAAGCTCCTCCAATCATCCATTTTCTAATTCATTATTGTAACTAGTGCTGGTACATTGTGAAACTCAATGTCTGTCATGAAGTACTGTTAAGTTATTAACAGTAAATTAATAGAGCGAACCAGAACATCTAGGAAAACTCTACATAAACACCATGGCACATGGGAAATTTTATAATGATTCTTAGCCTAGAGATTAAAAGGGAGCCTCAAAATCTCTCTGTGCCATCACATTGACTAACAGCAGTGATTCTACTTTACTTTTGCTAGCTGCCTTTGACAGGGTACAGAGAAGCTCATTGTTGTCATGTTTATGTCCTTCTGATTTGTCATTGAGCTGAACTGTGACTTGTTCAGGCCTTTTACGTAAACATTACTAAGGGGACATGTAGAAAGATATTTGTGCATCAAGGTGATTTACTGAGTTTGAAATATTTCACACCACATAATTATTAATCCATTTTTTTTAGTTGAGGTATAATAGGCTGGTTCAAAATACAGGTAAGTAAATTTACAGTTGTGAGGAATTCTTAGTGGATTGTGCATAGCAGGTGGTTTTCCTTAAATATTTATTATATAACCTACTGTATCTATCACTCAGTGTTTATTTTATATATAGCATCATTAACAGGATGTACCATCATAGCAAACTTTAAGTATAACATTCTTAATATTCTTTGGGAGATATTTATAGGTAAACTAGCACCTGATGCCCCAGGTCAGACCACCTGAAATAACTGCTTGACAGCCTGTGCTTTGATTTCATTGTGTCATTTAACATTTCAGATTGTCTTTGTTCTCCATATTTTGCTCTTTCCCTTCATTGTTTTCAATATGTGTAATAAGCAGGTGGGCAATTAAGATCTATTTTCAAAAGTGCCTTTACAGAGGCGCTCCTCTTTTAAGTAAGACTGCTGAAACAGATCCTGCACTAATTCTTTGAACCCAATCGCTGTCTTCTGCACCCTCCAAAGTTTGTGTAACCTAAGTCCCGTAATAACAGTCGGCCCAGAGCCTCATTCAAGGCCTCAGCCTGCAACTGTGACCTTGACAGTCTGTAAAGGCTTTCAGGTAAACATTACCTCTTTTAACAACATATTTCCTGTTAAGCAGGGTCGCAACCCCAGTCCCACAGGCCGGCCAGCTGTATGCCGCTCTCATAAACGCTTGATAAGGAAAATGCCACAGTTTTTAATGCTGGGATTTTTGGTGTGTATTTATTTATTTATTTTTGATGACCTTGTGTAAATGGCAGTTGTTACAAAGGTGACCTGCCTGTAAATGAGGGTCGCAGTTCAGGTGCTGGAGGTCACAGAGGTCTGGCCCCTGTATAAAGAGAGCCGACCCCACTGGCTGTTTCCAATGACCCCTTCTGCTCAGCATGTGTTGTCTTCCATTACCACCAATATGGATTGCGCACAGAAGGTATTGAAAGGTCATCCCTGTAAGCACTTGAATATGAAAAGAGAGCGACAGAGCGATCTATAATTACCAGTAGTCTTGCCCTGCTGGTATGCGTTTCTTATGTAGACATGCTCCTGGATTTAGCAAAGCACGTGGGGCTTTCCATATTACAGAAGCTGCAGTGTTTGATGAAAAGTTTAACATTACAGTAAAATGAAAACCTCTCAGGTTGGTCACATGCACTGCCAAGCTATGTGGGCTCTGTAGCCTAACACTGCCACATGTCCATAGACTCACTAAATTAAAAATCTAAGATAGTTTAGCACAGTCTATATGACATCACTTAGGTTAGCCACTAATGCTGGCCAGCCTGTAGAGCATCAAGTGAAATCTAGATCCTTACCCTCCCGCTGTTTCTTAAATGAATCAATGATTCAAGCAACATGTCCACCAGCAGAGACATACTGGATTTCTGTCCTTTTTTGGCTTATATGTTTATCCCTGTTTAAATAGAAGTCTAGGCTCACTGGAGAAAATGATTCAGGAGCCACCTGAGGGCAGCATGTCTTCATTTTAGGGTCGCACTGCTGACTCAAGGTTTGTAACCCATCACTGGGCTGTAAGTGGCCAACTCCTCCTTTGATTTTTGACTCTGTAATCTGGACATGAACTGTAGAAAGACTCATTGGGAAGAAGTTAGCAGACTACAGAGGGGCTGACAGAGAAGTAAGGGTAGTATTTTTGCCAGCCAGAGATGAACAAACACGTGATTTGCCTTTCGATTGGCTTTATATTTGTTTAGATATCTGATTTGCTGAGAAAGGCTGTGGCTTCTTGGAACCTTGAATTGGATCAGTGAACTAGAAAAGCATGAATGATTTTATTCCAGACATATTATATTTTTAAAACAATGCTTTATATATGAGAAAACAAAAACAAATTTGAGTGCCCGGTGTTCAGGACCAGCTTTAATGGGTCAGATAAAGTGAGGGAGAATTAAAATGACGTAAAACAGAGGTAAAGGGGTCTTGCAAGTGCTGAATGTCCTGATTTTGTACCACATTTTTACATTGTTATATTTCTAACAAATCTGGCACATGATTTCTATTCTATAATTGGTGACTCATCATTCCTAACTGTACTGCAATAAAACATGAGATAATATGCTGGCAGCACTTAGGATCATATGTTTTTTTTTGCAGCCTTACAGAAAGGCTCCTTGACGCCTGGTTTGAAAAAGTCAGAAACTACTAAAATAAATGTGATTAAAGACAGTGGGCCATCTTGTGTAGTTGTCATGTTAACTTTAACGATATGATGATCTGGTACTGAATATTGTCGAACTTTAGGTTAAAGTCAATCCTCATAGTATGTCATCCAGATGTCAGTTCTGTTAACTCACTTATCCCAGTGTAGAGTTGCCAGGCCTTCCCTGGATGCATAGGGTGCCAGCATTCGTGAGGCGCCAGTTCATAACAGACATCACCACCAGTATACCAATTAGAGTCGTCAAAAACATAAAATGCAGGTCTTTGGGACGTGGAAGAAAACTGCACTAGTGGGTTTAAAACCCATGCAGACATGGAAATTTACATTGATAAAATCCAGCTTGGGATTCAAATCTAGGATTTTGGAGCTGTGAAGTAGCAAAGCCATCCAATTTGTCACCATGTTGCAAAATGAGCAGTTAGAAAGTGATAAATACAAACCTACACGCACATAGATGCAGTGTGTACATTGCTATAGGATAACCACTCGCAAGACTCTATGCTATGTATTAGAGCATTGTCGGGCAGCCGCGGCGCCGTGGAATTTTCTAGGGGCGCCGCGTAATCTTTTGTAAAATATTTAAAATTGCTAGTGTTTTTGAACTTTTGGTTGATTAAAAAGATAATGTTTTAAAAAAAATATTTTATGTTGGAAAAACAGATAACGGAACACTTACGGAAATGAAGTCTAAGAAACGCAAGAGACTTCAAATGACCGACAAGGAAATGCGCGTCTGTCTTTCGAAAATTGATCCTCGCATAAATCTCATATGTGCTGAAAAACAATCTCAACGTTCACATTAATTAAATTTAAGATTTATCCTTTGATTCCTTTATTAATAAAATGTCTTTCAAACTTGTTAAATTAACTGTTTTTATTGGCGATTGTCCGTAGATTGTGTCGTCACAACTTTATTTATGGGCAGTCCCTCTAGTGCGCCGCGAAAGAAAATTTTTGGACTTAGTGCGCTGCAACTCGAAAAAGGTTGCCTTTCACTGTATTAGAGCTTTGTATTGAAAAAGAAATGAGGAAATGACAGAGACATTGAACTATTTGGTCCCCTCTAGGATGTTTGCTTGGTCTAAACAAAATGGAAATGACTACATGACACAGGAATTGGCCAAAGAGACCAACTGCAAACTCTTACTTGGCAACATGGTGGCCTTGTCATCGTGCACTTATATCTGTCGCCCATCCATCTCCTTGGTTAGCTAACTGGTGTTTTGGGTGTTTCTCTAGAGATACGTTTTTAAAATACAACAGCTTGCCACAATGTCATTCCATAATTATGATCCATGATTCATCCATTCTTCCCTGCCAGTTGTAATAGGAAGCCTGCCTCAGTTCGCAGATTTATGAAGAGTCATTATATTTGTCAATTCCTTACAAGTAATGCCATTAGGACATCTAGTTTCAGTTAATTGGCCTTTAATATAGCTAGTGTACATTCAACAATACACCAATTATCATTATGGCAAGCTTCTTTAACTAAGTTTTAAATCAAGGGACTATCTCATTAATTCTGTGTTTTTTTTTCTAATGTGATCTTCACTAATTACAAGCTATGAACACTTGCATATATTCACAGCTATTGCAACAAAGTCACAATTTATGATTATCAGCATTAAATGTATTTATATACTGTGTATTTGTAATCAGTAATAATATTTTTACTTATGCATTTGAATAGGAAATGGGAAGAAACAGAGAGTCACATGTCTTTCTTATTTCTTGTTTGTACTTTTGTGACTATTGAAGTCAAAGCCTGTCAACTGGGAAACTCCATAAATACGTGTCAGATATGGGTGGTTGGCTGGTTTAAAACCAAGACTAGAATTTCTTACATTTTGAAAGTTCCTGACGATATTTAATTATGCTTTCACCATAGTGAGGAGAGTAAGGCAAGTGGAGATTCTGTAAAATGTGGAAAGTCTGCATCCCAATGAGCACAATAGTAAGAGTTTCCTTTTCTGTTTTTTAGGGATATAATGTCATTATAGGGACAAACTAGAATTTAAACATCTAACACCACAGGCAAGGATTCTTGAACTGCTAGAACATGGGATCCTTGTGCTTTGTTATCAATATTATGTATGCACAATGTATGAGGCATATATACGTATTGCTATACATATGGAGCAAATTAATCTTCTGTAGAGAAGGAAACAGCAAGATCCACAACCACAAAATAAATCAAGTGATGCAAAGCAGGAACAGGGAGCAAGATTTCTTGCTGGCCTTATTGGACCACTAACATGGGGCACTATGCTCTACCATATTGATTGCCTGAGGCTTAGTCACTCTTTGGGCACAAAAGAGGTCCACATGTTTCTCCACAGCGTTCTGCCACTGGATAGGTAACCTGGCATTGGCCTGGCCCTTTAAGAGGAAGCTGGGAGCCAGTCCTGCAGGGACACCAAGAACATTAGGCAGAGTGCAAGCAAGATTTACCCATGCTCTTCTTTTCCTGTAAGTAGTCCTGGAATCTTCCCTGGAAAGACTTCCCATAGAGTGTTTAAGAGTCCCCTCAGAACCTCAGAATTGTTGATAAGATTTGTTTTGGCCAGAACATGCCAGAATTTGAGAGACTGAAATCACTGAGTATGGGGTAGATTTGTACCAGGGAGAGTAACAAAAGACAAAAAGACAGGAGAAAGACAAGGATGTGGTCAATAGGTTAGAGGTTTAAGTATCAGAGAAAACTAAAAAAAAATGAGATACCAGAACACTAAGAAGAAATGAAGGTCTTAAACAATTAGGATAGAAACAAAAGAACCTAAACTAACCAGGAAGTTTCCCCTGAATGCTATGCTGCATATTTGTTTGTTTTAATCCGATGGAAGACTACAATACAGAAGCTGTGTACTGCCATCTTTTATGACTTACACTGTCACATGACTGACAATGGGCATAATGAATACAAGCAGTTTGGGCACAGGCATGCAAAATCATCAAAGTGAAGATCTAAAAACAAAATAAAAATTGGCCTAGAAGTGACATCACCACACCACCATTAAAATAAATAATAATATACATGAATTATAATGAGAAAAATGTAATCATTTGACTTCAGGAAAGACACATTCATGACAATTTGGGAGTTTAAAATCAGAAGGATCAGTGCAGTAAGACAGGCAGAGAGTGAAGTAGCAAGCAGGAAAACAATCAAGGTAGGAAAGCAGGCCTACCAGGGAGTAGGAAACATATCACTTAGCTAGGCCCGGGGAGCTATAGGTTTACTATTTTACCCTATCTTTCCTGCCATTTTATAATTACTAGCTTCACACTGGGCAGCACGATGGCGCAGTGGTAGCACCACTACCTCGCAGTAAAGAGACCTGGGTTCACTTCCCGGGTCCTCCCTGCATGGAATTTGCATGTTCTCCCAGCGTCTGCATGGGTTTCCTCCCACAGTCCAAAGACATGCAGGTTAGGTGCATTGGCGATCCTAAATTGTCCCTAGTGTGAGCTTGGTGTGTGTGTGTCCTGCGGGTGGCTGGCGCCATGCCCGAGATTGATCCTGTCTTGTGCCCTGTGTTGGTGGGGATTCGGCTCCAGCTCCAGACCCTCTGTCTATCTTGTCAAAAGTGGCTGCTCCAGTAAATACTGTGCAATTTATATGTGTTTAACTTAGCTATGTAAAATACACCATATGTCCTAAAGTTTATAGACACCTGATCATCACACCTATATGTGCTTGTTGGACATCCCATTCCAAAACCATGGGCATTAATAAGGAGTTGTCCCCACTTTTGTGGTTATAATAGCCTC
This sequence comes from Polypterus bichir lapradei, assembly GCA_026402145.1. Classification (NCBI taxonomy): domain Eukaryota; kingdom Metazoa; phylum Chordata; class Cladistia; order Polypteriformes; family Polypteridae; genus Polypterus; species Polypterus bichir. Next base: position 18,293,120 of record JANRMT010062829.1, read on the forward strand.
TACACTTCCAGGAAGGCTTTCCACCAGATTTTGGAGTGCATCTGTGAAAACTTGCGCCCATTCAGCCAAAAGAACATTTGTGAGGTCAGGTACTGAGAAGATCTGACCCACAATTAGCATTACAATTCATCCCAATGCGTTCAGTATGGTTGAGGTCAGGGCTCAGTGCAGAATACTTGAATTCCTCAACACCAAACTCATCAAGCCATTTCTTTATAGACCTGGGGTCTCATGTATAACGCTGTGCGTAGAATTCGCACTATAACATGACGTAAGCACAAAAGCCAAAATGTGCTTACGCACAGAAAAATCCAGATGCAGCAATCTGTGCGTACTCCAGCTTCCACGTTCTTCCACTACATAAATCCCGGTCAGCATGAAAAGTAACGCTCGTGCACGCGCCTTCTGTCCCGCCCCAGCTCCTCCCAGAATTACGCCTCTTTGAATATGCATATCAATATAAATCGCCCTCAAGCTCAGCCTTCTGTGAAAAGACAATGGGAAAAGCACGGGGGAAAATATAAGAATTTCAGCGAATACCAAGTGGAGGCAAAGAAAAAACATACTATTTGTTTATTTAAACCGTGGTATAATCAACAAAAGGAAGTTGATCGAGTGACATAGCGTGTTGGAGAAACTTGAAAGCTCAAGTTCACAAAGTCGCACAGTGCCGGAAATAAAAAAGAACTTGTCAGATATCAAAGTTGCAGTGAAAAGGCGAGTCATAGCCCACTGTCTGAGTGTCATATGAAAGCTTATTAGGGTACAGAGAAAAATCTCGAAATTTCCACTTTAATCATGTAGTTTATTTTGTCATTAAAGTAGAACATCATAAACTTCATCTTAAAATCGTTTAATTTACCAGTTTCTCAAATCACATCGTAATTAAAGTAGGACGTTAAATGCTTTGTTTAGTATGTGATCTTCTATGTGCTCTATGTGTGTGAATCACTACTTGCTTCTTAAACCGGCTCTCTTCCTCCGAATGGACACAGAATCCATTACATTCGTGATATTACAGCTCTGAATAACTAAAATACTGAGATGTATACGTGATATCATTTTCATGATGATAGGAGTTAAAGCACGTTATTAAACATAGGTTTCACGGCGCAGTGATTGTGCGCGACCTTCGATGAAATAATTTATTGCAGCAGTACTCAGGGGCGGCTCTAGGCTTGTGGCGGCCCTGGGCAGAGAAAGAATCGGTGGCCCCTTCGCCCACCAATGTCAATATGGTATGTTATGCACGGTGGATGGCCACATCCGTTGCGGACACTGCATAGCCACGTCGTGCTCATGACACAAGCATTTAACTTTTGTCGAAATTTGCCGCTGCGTTTTTAGCTGTGTCGTTATTTTATCTTTCTGTTTTATATTCAACTAGCAAAATACCCGCGCTTCGCAGCGGCAAAGTACTGCCTTAAAATTTTTATTAAGAAGAAAATTTAACCTTTTTAAACTGAGGGAAAATATGCCAATAATTATTTGTTAAGGATCTCTTTGTATATCATGTTGTCAGTTCGGCCCTCCAGTTGTAACATGACCAAGCTGTGCGCTGAGCTTACTCTTGAGCATGTAACTTACAGTTGGCCATGTGAACAGTAATCTTGTCTCAAATCTCACAGCTTGGATTGCTGCTGTCATAATCGGTTTGAGTTTCATGGTTTGTTTCAATTACGACAATATTTGCAGGATTTGTTGTGTTGAAGTGACATTCGGCATCTGTCAAGCGTTGTAAGCACACAACCGGTTTCATCGATAAAATCACATCCAGCTTTTGAGAGTTTAAACATTCATAAACATCAAAGTGTCCACTACTGAAATCGTCACCTGTGAATCTAAGATGTTTAAGAGGCATTGGCGGTTGTCGAAAGGTGTAAAATATTTGGCCATTTCGGTACACTTGAAAGCGACAACCGAACAATTCAGCGGCAGCCATCAACTCACATGCAGAACCATAGGTGAAGGGCTTAAGCATTTCACTCTTATAGTGCTCCTGTGTAGTATAATTATCTCCTGTACCGTCATCAGTCCACACCTTGAACCTGTCCCAGTCATTCAATACATAAGACACAATGTTCCTCCGGATATCAAGAGTGAGCCTGATATGGCCGTGCAATATGTAACAAAGAGAATGGAAAAGGTAGGTGCCATCTCCGGGCATGGAAACCACTCAGTAAGTGACAGTTCTTTGATCGATAATGATCACCTCGATAGACATGGTAATGGGGGTTGGAATGATAAAGGAAATGGGTACCTGAGCAATGTAAAGTAAGTCTGAAATACCTATACAATAACTATAATTGTAATAAACAAACAATAAAACAGCGGAGAAGCCGTGGATTAAACAAAAAGGCTGTAGTTATCAGTAGGGAGACGTGAATCCCGTGGCGAAGCAAGGAAGGGAATGTAAAGACCGGAGCGACGGACAGTCTTATATAGGCAGGCAGCCAACAACGTGGGAGGCGTTGGGATGGGGGACCCAACGCCACCTCACACGGTGACCGAGCTGCAGGCTATGGACGTATATATGTACATAAGTAGGATTCAGTTAGCATTGGGAACCCGTGTACCAAATTTCTTGTAGATGGGCCCATAAGTAACAAAGACTGTTGAAAAGTTCAATATGGCAGTCGACAGTGGCATCATACCACTGAAATAAGTACGTACATTGGTTTCGGTTAGTGCAGGGAAGCCGCCTATAAAATTTCGTGAAGATGGGGCCTTAAATAACAAAGTTCAACATGGCGGATGTTGTTGACCGTTATGACCATTACACGTACAATTTCGAAATGAAATCTGCTTAACTTTTGCAAGTAAGCTGTAAGGAATGGGCCTGCCAAATTTCAGCCTTCTACCTACACGGGAAGTTGGAGAATTTGTGACGTTTGGAAAATTCAATATGGCGGCCGACAGTGGCGTCATACCACCGAAATAAGTACATACATCGGTTTTGGTTAGCACAGGGAAGCCACCTACCAAATTTCGTGAAGACGGGGTCAGCCTTCTACCTACACGGGAAGTTGGAAAATTGGTGACGTTGGAAAGTTCAATATGGCGGCCGACAGTGGCGTCATACCATCGAAATAAGTAAGTACATCAGTTTCGGTTAGTGCACGGAAGCCGCCTACCAAATTTCGTGAAGATGGGGCCATAAATAAGAAAGTTCAACATGGCGGCCGTTATGACCGTTACGTGTAGAATTTCGAAATGAAACCTGCTTAACTTTTGTAAGTAAGCTGTAAGGAATAAGCCTGCCAAATTTCAGCCTTCTACCTACACGGGAAGTTGGAGAATTAGTGATGAGTCAGTCAGTCAGTCAGTCAATCAGTCAGTCAGTCAGTCAGTCAGTCAGTCAGTGAGGGCTTTGCCTTTTATTAGTATAGATATATATTGCCGTGGCCACCCCTGCAGTTCTTGCTTTTCTTTCTCCAAGTAACCGATCGCCACATAATCAGCTCTGTAATAGACGTTAAGCCATCTGAATGCTTAGAGCGCCGATTCTTCAAAACGTTTAAGGAACATTGAAATATCTTTGCAGTACATGTTTAATTATTCTGTCCTTCACGCCAGTCCCACTGAAGAATGTAGATTATTTAAATGAAGTTAAAGTTTTATCTGTATAATATAACAAAACATATTTTGCTGCATTTCATCTTAAAAATGATATCGTCATCATATGTAAATACGCGCTTTATAAAGTGTCTCAGGTTGTGTAATATTATAACTGTAGTGCAAGTTTACAGTGAGGTAATTCTACTTATAAGTACAGATAGTTCTACAAGGAGCAATTGATTAAGTGCATTTAAAGTTCTTGGGATGAAACTGTTTCTGAACCGCGAGGTCCGTACAGGAAAGGCTTTGAAACGTTTTGCTGTGGCTGAGGCAGTGTGTGCTTGATGCTGTATACCGATAATTCTCTTTCCGGTCAGCTGCTGCTGTGATTCACACTCAGATACAGTGATATAAATACTCCGAGTGGTGCAGTGAGAGTAATATGGAAAAAGATGATCCGCTGTGGCAACTCCTAACAGGAGCAGCTGAAAGAAGAAGAAGATGATGCAGTGAGAGTAACAACACTAAAGCAGTTATGGTATTTGGAATACTACGGCTATTCCAAATATACCATTATATTGTTACAAGTTAATTACAATCAGATGCATTACACTAATAAACAATATGCGGTTAGTTTTAGTGTATTTATAAAGCTGCATCAGGAAAATAAAAGAGTAACCACACAGGAACAGTAGCACTGCTTTGACGCTGGGTACCGCCAAGGTATGAGGTATGAGGTACCGTGGAAAAGTGTATGGCTTTACGCCAAGTGTAGGTTTTATACATCGCGATTTGAACGTGGAAAAGTTCTTACGCAACATTTCTGTGCGTACGCACTGTTTATACATGAGGCCCCTGGTCTTCTGCATGGAAATAAAGTCATGCTGGAACAGAAAAGGGTCTTCCCCAAACTGTTGCTGTTACACAATTCTCTAAAATGTCTTTGTATCCTGTAGAATTCACAATATCTTTAACTGGACCAAGGGGCCTAACACAAACCCTGAAAAAAAAAAAAATCCTAGATCAAAATCTGTCTGTGGAGGAGCAAGTCCAGGGTTCATGGCAGATCAGAGCAGGAAGCAGGTGTTGTAATAAAACAGTGTAGCTTAGTCCTCATGAGTGTAGGTGAAAGGGAAGAAAGTGATGCTGCCTTAGAATTTAAATAGGAGATTTGTTTCATTGCTTGGTATGTGCACAAGTGTATTTAGAACAGCTTCCCTTAATGAGACCCGGTGGACTGTTCAGTGCACCAGCACTCGCAGGGTATAAAAACTGTCTGTGCAAACTGAAGCAGGGAAAAAAAAATAACAGGGAGAAAAAAAAGAAAGCACAAAGAAGAGAAGCTGAGGGCAAAGAGAGTTTAGAATCAGGTGGTCGTGCAAGGGCTGAGGAGAGGCGGTCAGGTGGCCCTACGATGGTGTGAAAGAAACGGTGGTCCAGGGCTCCCATAGAGCATAGAAAGCAGGATCTACTGAGTGCTTCAAAGGTCCTGTGTACACTGAGGGAGGGTGGTACAACAAGGGAGCCAGGCTTGGTGGATCCCAGTGGTGGTTGGCTGAGGTGGCTAGGATGTGAGCCACAAAGTTGATTGCATTCACTGGTGTCTCAGCCCTGCTGAGTGAGAGTGAGTGAGAGTGAGATGAGCACAGGGAATGCACGGGAAGAGCTGATCCAATCTTTGTTTTTATTTATCAGTTTTAACTTTACTGTTTCATGGATTATTTATTAAAGATGTTATGGAACTCTACATCACTAGGAATACTTTGTTTGTTGTAATAAAAAGCAGTATGCACCACATCTTGTAGTGTGTATTGTCCTAGTCCAACTCAGGTATGACTATCGATGTTCCTGGAGAAAAGAATGAGCCCAAGACTGTGGGCATGTAGACTTCCATCCATCCATTATCCAACCCGCAATATCCTAACTACAGGGTCACGGGGGTCTGCTGGAGCCAACACAGGGCGCAAGGCAGGAAACAAACCCCGGGCAGAGTGCCAGCCCACCGCAGGCATGCAGACTTAACAGTAGTTATTATTTAGTCTGGAAGGTAGTGTTCTCCTGGTATCCACCCAACCCAGATTCGTTCTTCAAACTGCCAGATAGTGAAGTGTGACTCCTCACTCCAGAGATCATTAGTTCAATGACAGTGTACTTTACACCGCTGCAGGTGATGCTTGCCATTGTGCATAGTCATCTTAAGCTTGTATGCAGCTGCTTTTCCATGGAAAGCCATTTCATGAAGTTCCAGATTTGTGCTGATTTTCCATCTAGAGGCAGTTTGGAGCTCGGCTGTGAGTGATGCAACGGGGAGAAGCGATTTTTACACGTTATGTGTTTCAGCATTTGGAAGTCCCACTCTGTGCTTTTGCATGGTCTACCACTTCGTAGTTGAGCTGTTGTTGCTCCTAGATGCCTCTATTTCACAATAATAGCACTTAGAGTTGCCAGGAGAAGATCTAGCAGATCAGAAATGTCACTTAATGACTTGTGACAAAGATTGCATCCAATGACAGTGCCACGTTTAAAGTCGCTGATCTCTTCTGTGCAACCTATTCTACTACCGATGTTTGTCAATGGAGATTACATGACCGTGTCTTTGATTTAATGCACTTGTTAACAATGAAATACCAAATATCAATATTTTGGAGAGATGTCCACACACTTTTGACCATACAGTATATTTGTCCTAAACTTTCCATGTAATGGTGTCTGTCTGATAAGCATTTTGGGGTGCATGTACTAGAATCTTTATGCAGCTTTGAGTATGGTATGTTATGAGGGGGCTAGCAGTGACTAGCTATTGCACACGATGGCAGCGTCATGTTCTCTCATTTATTATTAAGTTTATCAACTTGTGATTTGTCTGTAGCATGCTTGTCTTAGGTGCCTTGTTATGCTATAATGCACCAAAAGCCGTAGAAAATTTAAAGTATCTGCTCCTAAACTCATTTGCCATTTCTGACACACTTTTAAGCTTTGGAACATCCTGTGCTGACATCAGCTTGTGTCACCAAAGAGTCAGCCAGATGCATTTTTTCATTAAATACTTTTGGCTCTCAGGAGGCTAGCTGGAGCTAATAAAAAGTATGTTTTCCAGCATTGTAAATTCTTTTTTTTTTTTCCAGACTCTACAGTATGTTCTTTAAATTCCTGGCGACAGCAGGATGTTCACCAAACGGGCAGGAGAGCAGCCTGGGGTCGGCGTCTGAGAAGAGTTGTGCTATGGGAAACACCTGCAGGGGCTATCAGACACTGCACAGAAGATGTGGGAAGAGCAAACCAAAGCACAGAAGAACATCACTGACACTTTTTTTCCCCAATGGAGCGAGCCTTGTGACTTGACTTGGGAGTGAAGGGGTTTCATGTACTAGTCTCTCACAGATTTTTGACAGAAATCGAATATATAGCATGCCTATAGGATTTGTTCTGCCAAAACTGGAGCAGCAGCAGACCACCAAGGCAAATAAGTAGAGAAGCATAGAAAATACAAGCAAAAATTCTAATCTGGAAAGTCAAAATGAACAAAAAGACAAAATAAGAAATCTGAAGATTTCAGAGCTACTAAACATGGAGAATCTTGGACAATGCATTGGAAGTGGAAGGTGCTTATGGGGGGGGGGTGCAAGCAAAGAAACAGTGTCCCCATGACTGTATTGTGGCAACCGAGCCACAAACTGCTTCCACAAACATTAACAAAAAAAAAAGTTTTGGATTCTTCATACTTTAAAAAAGCAAAAAACGCACCTCTGAATTTAAGAAAAAATGTATATCAGTGACAAAAAATTAGTAACGCTTGCCATATTGCAATAGAATCTCACTCTTTTATTGGATCCAAATGAGTTCAAGTCTGGAGAGTTATTATTCTGTGCACTTTAATATTCCTGAGTGCTTGTGCCAGCTTCTGTTATTATTGATAAAAGATATTAATAGGAATAATTGTGCCATTTCTGCCTCAGGTTTTTTCTTTTTATATGGGCACCACCATGTTTAATTGCCTTTGTTACAACACGGTGTTGGTTGCTGCTGGAATCTCTGTAAATAGCATAATTAACGTAATTGATGTGATGACATAAAAAGCACAACTGACACGAGATTATCTGAGTTTGCAGATATCTTACAGTGTGTACGTTTAGTTCTCATGCTTATATTTTCTGGTTTCTGATTCTTTGCTTTTTCTCTTTTCTGTGATTCTTTAAAGTAGCATTTTGGTAACGGTGAACGACAGGACAGATCTCTGGTTTTGACTTTCCCTTCAGTTTATGTTTCCTCTCCCGGTCATCCCCGTGTCTCAATCTGCCTTTCTAAGGGCAAGGCATAACAGAGCACAGCACTCCCCCAATCATGTCCAGGTGCCACTATAAGCTGCACTATAGCTCATAATGAGTGCATAATAATTTAGTTACTATAATATCTTACAAAATCAGAAACATTTTCAAGAGTCATTTGGTATAACATAATGTTTTATGTGATCTGGAAACCTGGCAGCGTTGGACATCACAATGCTTTCAGGACATGGTCATATTTTACGAAGCCAAAGAGATCAGGCTAATCTAAGGTCTCAAACATCAGTCTCCTCCATTGTGCACAAGCTTCTCAGTTGTCGGCATCAAAGGTGGCTGTGGCACCCGTTCCAACATGGTCACACAGTGGTAACACTCCTACTTCACAGCTTCAGTGTTCTGGGTTCAGGTGCCAGCCTGGTGACCTTCTGTGTGGAGGTGACATGTCTTTGTGGGTTAATCTTATAAGTTAACGTATTCATGTTTTACTTACAAATGTTAGAAGCTATGAGAACCTGTTTTGAGGAAAAGAAAATAATGTGTATATTAGTGTATTTCCTTACACATATCACATGATGTATTTTAATTGCATGTTGTTTTATTTTAAGCATACTGTATGTGTAACGATATATATCACTCATAGTTATCTTAATTTTACCAAAATGGCAAATTCATATACAAGTATCATAGCATAAAATTCTTCATCCCACTTAACCGCATTCAGCTTTACGGGAGGCTGAAATCTATGCCAGCATGTCAGGCAGGAACTAACCCTGGACTAGAAAACTCCCACCCAGACACCCACAGTCTTGCAGGGCTAATGAACCTAACAAACACATACACACACATCATTAAGCATATTGAAGGTAAATCAGAGTCACGGAGGAAATCTCACATGGATATGTAGAGAATGTCTAAACCACATGGGAAAACTGGATCCATGAGGTAGGAGTGTTCAGACCTGTGTGATGTTTGAGTTGCCTGCAGCTATCATACTCTTCCTCTTGCACCTGTACATCAATAGTCATGACCGAGCATGGACTGGGCAAATGAAGACACATTACAACAAGAAACAGGTATATAAGAGCTGTTTGTATTCAAAAAGAAATAGTACAGTGAAGTCTTTTGTTCAATAAATAAGTCAACAAATATCCATTAAAACAGTGCAGTATAGAAGATAACACCCACAATAAATAATCCAACCATACAAAGAGGATCCTGCGCATTCATCACAGCTCCAGTGCTCATTTCTCTCAACCATGCGGCTCTACTCAGCTGGACTGAGACACCCACCAATTGCAGTCATCCTTTTTATAGCTCTGGTCCAGACCACCATCCTCCAGCATATGACCAACTCCGAGCCCAGCTCTGTCTTCCAAATGTCCTCACCAGTGTCTGAAGGATCACATGATGCTCCATTCGCTCAGCACAGTCGATCTCCTCGGAAGCACAACTTCCCTTGCTCCCCCAGAAGGGCTTCCCCGATCCTGCTCTTGCTCTCTCTCTCTCGTTTTCTCCTTTGTTCTCACTTGTACCTCCAGTGAGTCCAGACGCGCTAGACGATCCATGTAGTCATAATGAGGGACAGCTGTGTTAGCTGCTTGTGAGCTTGCTAAACGTAATTTGCAAATTCCCTCATCAAGAATCTTTGCAGTCCCGCAGATCTTTTTACACACACCTACAATCACAGGGTCTGCGTGAGCTCACTGTTTTATTTTGAAAAACATACACGCACTGCCACAGACCCCTTACTCACTTCACCACACCCTGTAAATCAAATAAATGAAAAAATATCAAACAATAAGACATGTAAAATACAATCAACACAATTCCCAGCACTCACATACTATACAATGTAAATGGAATTGACACAAGTCCTATACAATACATTGATGTTACATCAGTATGCTTATGTTGATTTTCAAAATGGTGATGATTATGATGAGCATCATCATTTTCATTCTGCTTTTCCAGGTTGTTCTGCTTATTTAAGTCCTTATTTTTCAAACAACGTGTTAATGGATCTGACGCTAAAGTAGCTGCAGTCTTGTCATTTGCTGCCCTGATGTCTATTTCTGACGTCATGATTAGGAAATATTTGAGGGTGCAAACTCTAAAAAAACTCAGAAAAACGTGAATAGGAAAGTGAAATGAGAGAGCCGACAACTTAAAACTACCGTAAAAATAAACATTTCTAAATTTGCTATCAGTGTACAGTGTATACAGAAAATATTCAGACTCCTTCACTTTATTGTGTTGTAGATATAATTTTACATGGATAAATTTGCCATTTTGCCCATTAATTTAATAAATCATAAAGGCAAAGTGAAAACTTTTTCAGAAAGATTAAATTTATTAAAAATCAAAAACTTGCATCTCTCAAGATACATTAGGTTGGATGGGAAGCATCTGCAAACTGACATCTTTAGGTCTCTCCACACATGTTTTATGGGGTGTCACAAAAAGCAGACACAAGAGTCATAGAAAGGTTTGGGGCAGCCACCCGTATAAAATTCCCTGGCTGCAAATGGGTAAGTTGCTTGCACTGATGTGCTCAGAACGGAGTCCAAAACAGGACTTATTAGGTTAGTCAAATATGGCAGCTTTAAAGACCAGAAAAGGAAGTGAAGTCATCGAGGGTGAAAGCGGAAGATTCCTCTTCCATAGGTTCAGACCCGGACATGACGTCATTAAAAGGGCTAGAACAGGAAGTCTCTTCGGTCATGGGTTCTTCACCAGAAGTGGCGTCATCCAAGGGTCCAGAACCGGAAGTGACATCATTAGGGCCAGGTGGCATTTCCCATGAACGGTCTGCAGGAAAGTGAGAAAAAAGGACAGTGCACTCCACCACGCCCTGGTCTGGCATGGAATTACTCTCATTTAGACCCTTTAGCTGCCTCCCATGTGCACGTGTGTGACAGGGGTTTAAGTTTAGAACACTCAAAGACTGTCAGAGATTCGTCCCATAGCCACTCCAGTGTTTTCTTGGGTGTATGTTTATTGTTGTGTTGAAAGGTGGACTGCCACCCTGATCTGAGGATGCCTGCACTCTGGAGCAAGTTTTCTTCAAGGACCCCTCTGTTTTTGGCTTCATTCCTCCTTCCCTCCATTCTAACCAGACACCCTGATCCATGGCACTGACAAGCACCCCCATAACATAATGCCGCCACCACCGTGTTTCACAGTTATGTATGGAGCAGTGTCTGGTCTTCGCCAGACACTTCGCCGGTGGACCGAAATCAAGTTCTAGACTCATCTGAAGGATAATTAAAGCAATGCAGCATACACCTGACCATAACTTGGAGTGCCACAGCAAAGCATCTAAATACTTAGATAAATGAGAGATTTCCGCTTTTCATTTTTAATAAATATGCAAATCTTTCTAAAAACATGTTTTCACTTTGTCATTATGAGTGCAGAGTGGTGAGAAAAGTGGCAAATGTTGTCTATAATACTATAAAGTGGGCAGAAAGTGAGAGGATCTGAATCTTTTCTAAATCAACTATAAATCTCACAGTGCTATACTCTTCTGAACACACAATTAGAGGAGAAAAAAAATTAAATATTGAGATCAGCTCCTTATAAGATGACTCACTGATTGAGAAATTGGTTGGAATAAAAACCTGCAGGCACACAGATCTTCCAGGACTGAATTTAAAAACCACTGGTCTATGTGATGAACTGATGTTTTTTTACAAGAATAAATGCTACCTTGCATCCAATGCTGATGGGGAAGGGTCCACTTTATCGCCTTATGGCCTTGAAATGGAGACATTAAGTTCAAAGAATAGAATGATGGATGGAAATAACTTTTTTTATACACATTCTTACTCTGGTACAATGTAGTTTTTCAATTACATCCAGAAAGTTGGCAACTCTTTCACAGCATCACAGCCTGAAAGGCGCTATATGTTAATTCAGCTGCCCCCTAAAGATCCCCTTGGGATCTATCTATCTATCTATCTATCTATCTATCTATCTATCTATCTATCTATCTATCTATCT
>JANRMT010062829.1:18309383-18343748 GCA_026402145.1 Polypterus bichir lapradei
AAGAAAGAAAGAAAGAAAGAAAGAAAGAAAGAAAGAAAGAAAGAAAGCCGGCTTGGATGCTGACAAAATGGAGCTTCACAAACAGACCACTAAAAACCAATCCTGAAAGCCCATTGTTGAGGAGATGTACCTGTTAAACTCTAGGCTAGAATAAGAGCTGTTTGGCCTGTTGTGCCATGTCTACCATTCATAAAACTGGTTGTATAGCATGGATTGATTTGGCAGCAATCTGCTTTGCAAGCTAAAAGGGGGACTTACATTTCATTCATTCATTCATTCCTTCTTTCATTTATTTATTCATTTACTGCTTGAACCCATTTAACCCATTTGTAGGTAGGTGGACGCAATCCTGACAGACTGTAGGCAAATGTACCATGTCACCGCACAGCACTTGTTCACTGATTCAGTTCAGTGAGGTGTTGGTTGCACTGGTCGTCTTCAAGACAGTGCAAGCAAGGCAGTTTCCGAGGACCAACAAATGGGAGCATTTCAAATAGGGTGGCTGACTGTCTTTCAGAGAGACATTTCTGAAACAGGCTACTCAGGTCTATAGGGTCTATATTTAAAACATATTTACTGGTATTAATTTCATTAATATTCTTCAGTATACCTCAATAAATGTTTTTAAAGATCTATTTAGTTTACAAAATAATTTGGTGGGCATTCATTTTTATATTGTGTCTCACATCAGTATGTATAAGCAAGTTGCATCTGATTTTCTGCACAATCTGTACAACACAACCACATGGATTCTGCACTGAGTAAATCATCACCACATGTTCGCTAGTCGCACACTGTGGCAGTATTTTTTTTGGCACTCTGTCGCAGTCAATCAGCTCAGCAACTAGAGCGCATGTCATGAGCCCTTCGCCACACATCAGTCACACTGCACATGCTCATTCGTTTTTGTTCGTGAATGCTGCTTCCTAACAACATGATGTCTGAAAAACGTTCTTCTAGTGAAAATAACAATATTTCCTGCAAGATTAAGATGAAACCTTCTGTCGAGAAAAAGAAAAAAAAAAGGAAATGCATATCTTGATGTGAATGTGGGTTGGCAGTGCTCACAGTAAACAAAATCTGGGGAGGTTTAGAGAAGGCTCTTGACAGGGCTCACTAAGATCACTGCTGGTCATTAGAGCGCTGGCCAGTGTGCAGCATTAAGGATTAGTGTTAACAGAGCAGAGACGGAGAGCAATCTGAAGAGGAGCTGATTCTTTAGACATCCATCCCAGATCTGTTAGTCTTTATAAAGGGGATATTGAATAATCAGGGAAGCACATTTTGAACAGGTCATGATTGAGAAAAACTTTGTTATAAGATCTTCTCTTGTTGCTTATGGAGGTAAATAAAATTAAATATTAAAATTACTTCCCTCCTACTTTGAAAAATGTAGAATGCTTTTCATTTCTTGTACATAAAATGTAAAAGTATCCCATGATATGTCTACTGCGCCTCATCTACTGATGCTCAGGTGTCTTCACAAAGCCCCTTGGGACTTCATAGGCATTCTAAATCCAGCTCCAGCTCTAGCTCTTTTAACTGTCAGATAAATAAAGTTCTGTTACATTCATAGTTTTAATTTTTTTTTATTTATTTATTTTGCATTGTTACCTTTCTCGTTTATTGTTTGTCACTGCCTTGTATGCATAGTGATTTTAAGTCATCTTGATAAAGGGGACTTGTAAATAAAGAATACATATTACAGAGTTGAATATTATACAGATCACACGAGATATACAGTACATAGTCAGTTGGACTTTCTTTTTGCCCTATATGATGTTGAGGAGGTACTATATATGTGCTAACAAGTGGAAACCTTGTGAATTGTTTTTAGCTACAGACTGTGCTTTCTGTTTTTATAAAGTACTCATCATTTGAAGGAATTGTCTTTCATTTTGATGTAATCAGAATGGATTGGATTTTATCCAAGACACTTCTGTCTGCTTGGAGGCCAGTATAGATATGCTGGTGTAGAGCAACTTTGGTGGTCATTCTTTAATCCCATCAGCTCATAGAAAGACCAAGAAGAAACAGCTAAAGGTAGTCTATAGCATACAGAGAGACTGTTTGTGGAGAATGATTCCTTCCCACATTTGTCTCTATGTCAAAAGGGTGTCACAGACATTTATTCTGCATTATTATGACAACAGCAACAGGCTAAAGGCAAGCAGATGGTAGGACTGGATTTATCTGCGCTGACCTTTGTTGCTTATCTTACCTTAAAAGGAAGAAGCACCAACAGCCCTCCATTCTTTTGACAACTAGCTCTGAGTTTTGTGATGCGGAGACACCTCTACTTTAAGCTTCATGGATTGTGAGGTACAGCAATGGTAAAGTCCAGAGTGGACTACGTGAGAGAGACTGGACCATCCCTCTGGAGAGCAGAATGACAAGGATGAAAGTTAAATAGAAATACAGTAGTGACAGAATGAAGTTGGGGGCTTGGACAAGAAGTTTAGAGGAGAGAAGCGGGTGTGATGAGAAAAGACAGTGACGGTAATAGCTAGGAAGTGGAGTGAAATATAGGCGAGAGACAGGCCGACAATGGTTAGTGGAAAGTCACTGTTTCTGTTATAGTATCATTCTATAAATGACAAAAAGGTGTCAGAGCTCTTTTGCAATACAGACTCTAGTGTGGCCTATTCAGGGAGGACATCACGATATTAAATTTTAAATTTTAAATTTAGCTCTACTGACCCCAGAAAATAACGAAAGTTTTTAATGGAAATGGAATGGGAAGATGTTTAAAACTTTACATAACAAGCCAAAAAGTCATAATTAATTAAATAAGAATCAAATACAGTAGATATTCCTCAAGATTTACAATAAAAATCATAGTCAGGAAATGCAGCAGGGAATTCATAAACCAATAAATTAATGTGTAACCAAGGTCAATTCCTAAGTCTTAAAACATTCCCAATGAACAGAGTAAATTTCATAAGCAGAAGAGTCAAAAGGCAGCAAAAGAATGAACACGAAATGTCTGGGATGAATCCACAACATTGGATGTAGCCTCTGCAGGCCTTTTATACAATCACACTGGCGATCAAACTTATGGGAAATGTCTGGTAACAACTCGTTGTCATGTCATGGAATTGGAAACAGAAAATGGCAGCATCCAGAAGAAATACAAAATAGTGACATGGGAAAAAATGTGATTAATTTTTAACATCGTTAAAATGCACGTTGAAACACAAGTAAACATGACCATTTCATTTCTTGGTCTCCAAAACCCAAAAAACAAACCATTTTTAAAAGAAAAATTGGAGAACAAAGAACAAACAAGAACAAAGAAGAATTAAAATGGCAGGTTATGACAGAAGCAAAGTTTGGGAATCAATCAAAGTGTTCCAGTAAAGAAAATGTCAATATATTACCACAATGTTTTTTACTTTATTTTATGTTTGATTTTCATTTGCATACAAAACTTTCTCGCTCTTGGTTAATGCAGTGTTGGTCTGTAGGGGCAGCAACCTACACCCCTGCAATGGGTGGAAGACCGGAACCAACCCTGGATGGGGTTCCAGTCCATTACAGGGCACATTCAGATACATATCCACTTCCACACTCGTATTAGGCCAATTAAGAATCAATATTGGAGGAAAAGCTAGAGTATCTGGTAAAAAAAATATGAGACACAGAGAATGATAAGGTTTTGTTTGGTATAAAATAAAGTTAAAAGTAGCCTGATGAGGTATGTCAGTATGTGGCTGAAGATCTAACCAATTTATCAAACCAAATCAGAATGTTACAAAATTTAGATTAAAGTGTTATGAATTGCTGTCTTCTACTGATTACTTTTGATTACAAGGGTGGGGAATGATCTCTAATTATTCATATTTGTCTAATAGGATATACAGTACAGTGTTGGAGGGCCACAGTGGCTGCAGGTTTTCGTTCCAGACCAGTTGCTTAATTAGAAACCAATCCTTGCCAATCACAGACCTTATTTAATTTTATGGCTTGTTAGTCTGCAATGTTAGGATATCACCTGAATAATTTGAAGCCTAAAAGGATCATTTTCAGTCTGTCATATTCTTCTCTTCATGGTTTTATTAAACCAGGTAGTGCATGATGAATCCCCACAGGTCTGAATGGAAACAAGTTAGATGGAGAACTGCTGGCTCATTTGTCATTTGCATCTTATTGCTAACAAGGATCCATTAAAAACAGTGACTGCAGCTGTTTAAGACTGAAATAAGCAATTAAGGGTGGGGAATCTTAACAAGCGAGACCACTAAAGTGAAGCAGAAAAATGTCACTTGAACTTTAAGTGCTTCATCAGCAATAACTGATTTCTCATTAACAAACTAGGTTGAAACAAAAACCTGCAGCCACAGTGGCCCTCCAAGACCGACATTGCCCACCCCGGTGTATATTGTACTGTTTATACTCTTTTAGTTCTTGCAAGCACTGAGAGGATACAGTATCTAGTGACGTTAATGTTTGATTTTGCCAGCAAAAAGGACCATAAGCTATAGGTAACTCACTCGTGGCACAGAGAGTGGCAATGTGTTTCATGTTGATTAGCACGTGCAAGTAAGAATTTTATTGCACTTTGCATGCATGATATTCTAGATAATCCAATGAACCTATGAGAGCTCAATCCAGGTTTTAGCCACCTGTCGACATCACCAATGTTAGGCAGAATACCAACAATACTATTAACACTATATAACTCTGTTGCTCAGTATCAAGATCACAACTAAACTCACTCATAAACAAAGATTTAAAGATATTTGAACTTCAAACCTTAGGATAGCTATTCACCTCTTTTAGGAGAAAACCATTACATCAAATTCTGAGGTGCTGATGCTCATTCTGACCATTCTGTTATGTGCTGTTCCAAGCCACTCCAATCACAAAGAGCACAGACTCACCATACAGGCTTAGTGTGAAAACTCAGCTCTCACCATGCAAATATGTTATGGTAGTGCCAGGGTTTTATGCATGGCTCTAGCGTCTTTGTATTTATTTATTTATTTTACTGTCTTTTGTATATTCTTTTGTGATTCATGTTTATGAATCTTCAGTTGTTTTCTTTTTAACATTTTATGATTCTTTAATAAGTATCTCTTTGGGTATTTATTTTTATGTATTGATTAAGCATTTCAATTTAGTCAATGTTCCTTGTCCTTTATGTGTTCAGCCTAAGGGGTCAGGCCTCCAGTGCCAAAACAAAGTGCTGGAACACTTCTGTCAAGTGCTGAGGCAACATTTCTACTACTTGTGTTCAGCTCATGGGTGATTTGTAAGTGTATAATTTATTGATTCAACTTTGATGTTATCTTTTGGCATTTGATTTTGGATTTCAGAGTCTGACTTTATTCTCTTTTGGGTTGCCCCTTTGAGGCTTCATTGTTGTATATTTACAGGCATTTGTGAAATTGATTCATGTCTGCCTTTTTCTATGCTATTTGAATAAAATTATTGTAATTATAATAAAAAGCTCTCTTTTTGTTCTTTGGGCCAGGGGCATTTTGATTCCCCTCTCTCTTTCCAAATGTGTAGGCAAACTTTATATTTCTAGGCCTCATTTGTATCTTGAGGCCTAGTTTACAAGTTGAACCCTTTTAAGAGTTTCTTCTGCTCTACACCATAACATATAAGACTAATGTGCTGCATCCCCAGAACTCTGTACTCTTGTAGCACATGCCATAAAATGCTGTGCTCTACACTGTACATCTATGATCCTTCAGTAAATCTACACAACATATACAGAGAGGAATATGTCAAATTCTTTCAGACTATCAAATCCCCTAACCTTTTGAATATCCATTGCAAGACATAAAGCGAGAGGTAAATTGTAAAGGGTTGTGGTCCGTCCAGGCACCCTGATTAATGAGAATGAAATCAAAGGCAAAACGAAAAGCAGTGTCTACGGGCGTCTATTGCCCATTTACAGGTCATGCCTGCCAGCTCTTGGTGCATATATTTTTCTTCAGTTAGGAGGCGGGTTAAATAGGTAACGGCAGAAGAAGCAAAAGCTCTGGGCAAAACACAAAAGTTATATAAGAAGTCTGGTCTGTGTTTAAAGAAGAAGGAGACACTAGTGATCACAACTCCTCAGGCTCTTGAGGTGGAGATGTCACTTTGCCCGAGCCCGAGTCAAATTCCCTTCTACTTTTTTTTTTTTTTTTTTTTTTTTTTTAAAAAGGACTTCCACCACAGTCTGCCTACCTTCTAATCCAGTAAAAATATCCCCAAGTGTAAACGAGTCAATCATTAACTACTGCATTTGTTTCTCAGGTGGCATAAATATGAAAACGCTAAACAGAAATTGTAGTCCATAAATAAGTGAGGGTTAGTTGACCGAGTAAACATCATGGTCTCAAATAGTCAGGAATCTGTAATTCTTATTCAAACAACTTCACAGAAATGCATTTAGCATTTGGCCACACTAAATGCTCTTCTTCTTACAGAAAATGCTGAATGAAAATGAAGATTCTAAAAATCTCTTGACAATATTCCTAGTAGAATTCAAAATTCTTCACTTTTTTTCACCTTCCATCCTGAGTTGTCAAATGGTTTGCAGAAATCTGTTTGGTACCATCTGCTAAACACTCTAACCATTTTAGTGTTCTGGGTCTGTCTAGAATACATAGACCATCTGACAACCAAATAGTGGTCATTTGACAGCTCAGTAACTCTCTTTGGTGTTAGATCAAATGACATGACAAGAAAGATGTTATTAACCTTTGACCTGAGGTGGTTTGGTATAAGGTATGCTTATAAAAAACTCACTGTTCCAGAATGATATTTGCAATGGATAATCAATGACCAGCACAGAAATCCAATAGCAATTTGCCACTTGGATTCAGCCCCCTCCCCAGCCAATCACCTTTTTCGTGGTATCTCTGTCATTCCCCACAATAGCACTTATGTACAGTATATCAGTAGGACTATGGAATCAATTGGTGGTACCTTTTCAAGTGGGTAATCCATAGTCTCTATACAGGCTCTGATTAGAAGATAGGCACATGCCCACAAAACATTTCTTGTTCACTTGCACAAACTCCCAATGTAGGAAAAACAGGAATTCCAATCAAAAAAACATGTTTTCACACACTGTTACTACATATGAGGCTGGCTATAGTCACCTCTTTTCTTTTTCCTGTTTCATCTTCACTAATGTAATAAAAGAAATTCCATCTAAAAGATCTCATCTGTCTATCCTATCAAACTCATGCTTTCAACTTCAATGGCTTTGCACTTTGATTTCTCCTTCACCCTGTAAATGATAAGAACATAAGAACACTAGAAAAACTTTGACAAGGAAAAGCCATCAGTCTGTATTCACCCAACTTTTGCAAAATATCGTCAAATCAATATTCTCAAAGTAATAATATCTGCAGTGACACATATAACAAGTTTCGATAGTTCTCTGTGTGAACAAAATATTTCTGATGTTTGTATAAATTTTATGGATGGAATCTATCCTACTAACTCGCATCATAAATGTAAATAGTTTTTTCATGTCATCAATTAATCTGTGTGTGATTACATTGAAAAGATTTAAACCCTCTGAGGTGGGCTGGCGCCCTGCCCGGGGTTTGTTTCCTGCCTTGCGCCCTGTGTTGGCTGGGATTGGCTCCAGCAGACCCCTGTGACCCTGTACTTAAGATATAGCAGGTTGGATAATGGATGGGATGGATGGATTTAAACCCTTCCGTCATTCTTTGAAGCTCAAACCCTGTAGAGTTAGAATCAGACTAGACAGTCTCCCCTGAACCTTCTGTGAAGCTGTAATACATTTTTTAAATATATAAACCATATCTGCATACACACAGTGCCTATAAAAAGTAATTTCGTTATAATCATTTTCACAATAAATGTTTCACATTTTAGTGTTATAAAGCATTGAATCACAGTGGATTTAATTTGTTTATTGACAATGATCAACAACAATGATCAAAACACTCTTTAATGTCAAAGTAAAATCTCTGCCAAGTGGTCTAAATTAATTGCAAGTACAAAACACAAAGTAATTTACCCCGAAAGTATTCACACTCTTCAAGTTCGTACTTATTAGGTTATCCTTTGGTAGACATGAGAGCACTGAGTCTGTGAGGACAGGTTTCTTTGCACATCTAGATACCGTCATTTTTCCTTCTTGGTAAAACTGCTCAAGCTCTATCAGGCTGGATGGAGACTGTGAGTGAAGATCCTTTTTCAAGTTCAGTTACAAATTCTCAATTAGACTGAGATTTGGAGTCTGACTCAGCCACACTAGGACATTAATATTGTTGCTTTTAAGCCATTTGTGTGTAGCTTTAGTATTATTTTTAAGTCTGTTGTCTTGATGGGAAAACAAATTTTCTCACAAGGCACTGTTTCTTGCAGACTGCATCAGGTTTTCTTTCAGGATATCTCTGAATTTTGCTGTATTCATTCTACCCTTACAAGCCTTCCAGGGCCAGCTGCAAAGATATATCCCCACAGCATTATACTGCCACCATCATGCTTCACAATGAGGATGGTGTGTTTTTGATAATGTGCATGGCATTTAGTCTGAAGGCTTAATTTTGGTCAAATCAGACCTTAGAACCTTCTCCCAGATGACTTCAGTGTCTCTGTGTTTTCTGTCAAACTCTAGCCAAGATGCTATGTCATTGTTATTTAAGAGTGGCTTTCTCTTTGCTAGTGCTCATTATGTTGGGTAGAATGCCTAGAGGGGGCTGGGTGGTCTCGTGGCCTCGGAACCCTTGCAGATTTTATTTTTTTCTCCAGCTTCCAATGTTATCATAGGTTTCTTGGTGGCCTCCCTCGCTATTCTTCTTCTTACACTCCAAGGAATGTTCAGTCACTTGGATATTTTTTTGTCTCCGTCGCCATCTGCATCTAACCCTAACCCTAACCCTGATTGTTCTTTTCAGTGACCTTTTCATACAGTCGATTGTGCTTTTCAGTGACCTTTTTATGCAGTTGCTTGTCTTTATTCTGTAGGTTAGACCACGATACTGACTCACCACAACCTGGACTTTTCAGATGAGGTACACTTAGACTACAATCAATTGAAACCCCAGGTAGGTGATCTCCACTGAACTAACTATTGGACTTCTAAAACCAAATGGCTGCACCAGTGAGGATTTAGGTGTGTGAATCCTTATGTGATCAGTTATGTTGTGCCTCACATGTGTAATTAAATTAGATCACTTTTTAAAGATAAGTTTTCATTTTGACATTAATGAGTCTTTTTCTGTTGATCATTTTCAGAAAAAAAGCAAATTATATTCACTGTGATTCAATATTGTATAACAATCTAATGTAAAAACGTCCCTGAGGTGAAAACATTTTACAGGGCCTGTATGTTAGATTAGGCCCTACAAGTGCATTGTACTGCTCAAGAATAACCTCCTCTGGGCTTGTTCTCAAAATAAGCCAGCCATCATTAGCCTTATTAGACTACAGGTAAGGATCAGCGCGATTGGGCTGCAGGGGTCACCCAGACACCAACTCTTCACTGGCAAGCACTATTCACACACTTTAGTTTGCACTTACCCAAACTGTCATGGGAGCACATTTTTGGATTGGTCTTTTTTGTCCATCTATAAGACAGTTTAGAAAAGGTGAACACACAAAGAGTACATGCCCTTCAAAAATCCAACTCTAAGACCTCCCACGGTATGTAAACCCCTTAACCACCAATATAGTTAAATTAAAAAATATATGAGAAACACATTGTGTGAACCAGAGAAAAATGAATAAAAAAACTACTACACCCATTACTGAGAGATTGCCTTGAGTGTTGGTGAACATTATAAAGATTTTCAAAATCTTGTTCAGGGTCAAAGGTCAACCGAAAATGATTGGCTTCAGCCTTTTATATAAATGTTCTAAAATTAAATCATTTTGCACAGCCACCCACTGACATTGAAATCAAAAGCTGTGTCATAAAAGTGCACATCTCAGGCAGAGAACCTTTGTCTTTTTAAATGACAAGTCATCCCTGCTAATTTTATCGACTGATTTGCTTGAGATGAAATACAATTTAACACCTAAATTGCTTGGAAACTGTGTGGTCCAGTGGTTATAGACAAAGGCATGAAGCCAGGTTCAAACACGGGCTGGCTCACACACTCACCGAGTGACCTTGAAAAAGTTAAGTACCCTCCTTGCGATATGTCCTTCAGGAGGGGCCCAATTCAAATCTGCTCTCGGCCTCTGGCTCCATTTGCAGTCCTTAGCCAAGTACCTTGCTCTTTGTGTTCTTCAAAGTGAATGTACAGCCGAGCATGTCCCTTGAAATGGAGAGGTGCCCGATGCAGTCAGCCTGTCATCATTGTTACCTCCCAGAATCATATGTGTGGCCCTAAATATAAAAGGTTGAACAGCAAGTTTACCGGTTTATATCCATGCTCAGACACTGACTGACTGTGTGCCCCTGAACTGCCTCTTCTCCTTGCGCTCTGTCTGATTTAATCAGTCATATATGGTAGTAAGCGTCTCTCTAGCACCTGTCAGTGTGTCTTCACTTTGCTGTCTGAAAATGGCAAGAAGGCCAGAAGGCACTCAATAATGTGACCAATATTACCTTTCTGTCGTGTTGATTGTTCCGTTCGTCAGAAAAGGGTGAGCAAAACTAACATTCACATTATTAGAAACTCCTGAATGATTGTCTAACACATGTCACCCAAGAGCCCATTACAAAAATTCTCTCAGAAACAAATTCATCTTTACAACTGGAAAAGGTGGGGGTGGCTGCTCCAAAACAGTTGTATCATTTTACATTGATCCCTCATTACCCGACGCAAATGGAAGCAAACAGAAAGACAGACCACTGAGTGTTAATGTTCAATTTTTTGTTTGTATGTTCAACTAAGTCGAGGTGTGCAGAGCAGTGTATGGCATTAATTAGCAAAGACTGCTTTTCAAATGGAAAAATAATACTACTTCATGTTGCGTGTATATTGAATTGTGTAGCGCTTTACTTTGCTAATCTTACTAATTTACTCAATGGGAATAAACAGCTTGCATCACTTAGGCTACAGGGTTTATAGAAAATACACCACAGCTCTCCTACTGCAGACATGAGAAATGTGAGCTGATGCTTGCCGCACAGAGAACAATAGGTGATGTCTCTAAGCGTGAGCTTTCCAATCTAGGGCACTGATCCTGCAAGAGTGGACCTCGTGCCAGTTACATAATTTCAGTGGTGTCTTACACCCCTATGTTTAGGTAAAAAAAGAATGACAGAAAGAGAGTTAGAGGAAAATGTAATGAAGAATGGAAGGATGGAAAATAATAGGCAGTAAAATCACAGAGAGACAAAAGCTGAAGAGGTAAAATAGTAACATACTATTCAAGTGGTGGTTAGCACTGCTGTTTCATAGTACTAGGAGACTTGGTTTGAATACTGGTTTGGTCACCTGACTGTGTAAGGTTTACACATTCACTCTGTGGCTGTTGGATTGTGCTGGTGATTACCAACTCAATCTCAAAGATAGGTGTGCTACACTCTGATGGAATGACACTGCATAAGAGGTTGGTTGTGGCCATTGCTGCCATAAACTTTAGCTTCTCATTACACAATACTTGAAAACGTTGTTAAAGAAAATGGATGGGTGGATATGGTGTGAAATAATCAAGTATGATTAAATCAATTGAATCCTAATTGTAACACTGTAAATAACAAAAATTGCCATAAAAAAGATAAATAGTAATGCACCCTGCTACCACCCAAGAATGTGCTGGTTAACTTGACTCTAAATCTGCTCAATGTAACTGAATGTGAATATTTGTATATAAGTGTGTCCTGTCCAGCCCTGATTCCAGTCAAGTGAGTGAGGCGCCTCCTTTGCACAACCGCTTATTAGATTTCAGGGGTTCAGAATATGTCAGAAGAGACAGATGAGCTAATGTTTCTTATGTACAGGGGTGGGCAAAAGTAGGTTTACAGTTGCGAGCAAGCAAAACACAAAGTTTATTCTTGTATTAAGTGCATTAAGTGCTCTGTGCCATTGTGACATTGTTTTAAATTAATAAAGATAATAAAGCTATTGAGTTTATGAAGCAATTGTAATAATCAAATCCGGTAAGCGTTTTTCCATACAAACAACCGTAAACCTACTTTTGCCCACTCATATATGACGGGACATTGCATTTTACATTGAAATGTTAAGTCTTGATGTGCTCTTAAGATTTTCCTGCTATAGTTACTGCTGCGCATATCAAAATATTCTAATTACCTGGATAGGTTTTAAAAAGATAGTTAATGTAGACTAAAAAGTTCCGAAAAATGATGTCTAAATATTAAAAGAGCAATTTCATTATGTGGTATATGGCCGGCTTGTCATCCCAGCCAATACCCCCAGGCCGCCAGATGGAGCCCTCCCTGCAGTATGGAGGTGCCCCGAAGACCAGCAGGGAATCATGGACAATGTCGTTTTTATACACAGCCCTGTTGGATATCACAGGGGCCACAAGAGGGAGCTGCAGGGAGGACCGAAGAGTCATATGTGCCCTATAACCTGGAAGTGCGTCATAGGAGGAGCGACGACAGAAGTGACGTACTTTCTGGGTGAAGAAAAGGACTTGTACCTGACCCGGAAGTGATGAAGAATTACATGGACTGGGGATTGGGAACACTTCCGGGTCAGGGAGTATAAAAGGACTATGGGAGCTCCCAGACGGCGAGCTGAGCTGGGTGGTAGGAGGGCAACGCGTCTGGGAGTGGTGGAGAGTATTATTGTATTTATTATTGGTTTGTTTATGAGTATTGTGGAGGAGAGGGTGCTTTGTACACTGTGCAGAATTAATAAAGTCAACATTTGGATTTTTATCTGGTGTCTGACGTATTGGACAGGGGTTCAAGAAAGCGATAGCGCCCCCTATCTGTCACAATTAATACAATGCAAGTCTATCTATCTATCTATTCAGAGTTCAAATAAAGGCTGTATTTATTACACAGTACTTCCAAATTGAAGCACAAAACACAGGCACTAGTAATTTCCACTCCAATTCACCTCTCCTCTCTCCACCGCACTGCCCTCCTTCCAGTGTCTGGGCTACTGCCTTTTGGAAGTACTTCCGGGCCACATGGAAGTCTTGTATAATAGGGAGTATATTTCCCTGCAGTGCCCTCTTTCAGCACCCATGGACCCCAGCAAAGCTGTGCTTCCAGACTACAACTCCCGGCCTTCCCTGCTGGTTCTCAAATGGGCACCGATATGGAGGGCTGCTGCCATCTAGCGCCTCGGGGAAATAAACACCCTTCAGAAACAGTCCTTCCCTGTCTTCTTTTTACTCGGCCAGGGAAGGTGTTACACATGTGCCCAGTCGAAATACCTGTCAGTTTGTCTCAGGCTTCCCATCCAGGTGAGGAACCATCTTCTTCTCAAGATGGGATGTCTGTCAGTCCATTATTCAAGCCTTGTCTGGATGCGATCTCCTTCTCTCTCTTGGCCAGGATGCCTTTCTGTCAACTGAGGGCATCCTGTACAGGTAAGGAATCTTCCAAACTTCCTGTTGGAGTGCCCGCCTATCCCGTGTACCACCTACACTATCTATCTATCTATCTATCTATCTATCTATCTATCTATCTATCTATCTATCTATCTATCTATCTATCAAGTTGTTTTAATTCAGACTTCATCTAGCTCAATTAATACTACTCAAATCTAGCTCTGTTGTTATATATTTTCTAAGTTGAATGCATTAGTAAGATGTTTGGCCCACATCAGCACTGAGAATTGTAGTATGTCTGAAATTATGAGCATTAAGTGCTATTGCAGCCTACACTGAGTGTATAGATACCCTTTGCACAAATATTGGCAGCTGTTGATTCTTTGTAATCAGGGTTCAATTCCTTCTGATGTATTCTGTGGTTTAGGCACCAAGGTTGTAAACGCAGAATTAGGCTGTGGTTTACCAAAGATGTTTGCAGTGGCGTAGCGTAGTGGGGGTGGCAGGGGCGGCCCGCCCCGGGCGGCACTTTTAGGGGGCGGCAAAGAATTACTGTATATTTTAGTCTTTTAAACTGAAATACCTAAATAAGGGGGCGGCGAAATATTCCTCTGCCCCGGGCGGCTGACACCCACGCTACGCCACTGGCTGTTTGTTAACGTCAAGATGGGTTGGTCCGTAAGGACACCAGGCGTCTTTCCTAACAGGGTTTAGGTTTGGATGCAGGGCTCATACAATGGGTTATGAAAGCATTCAGACCTCTTCACTTTCAGTACAATTTATTGTGTTGTAGTTTTAATTTTAAATAGAGACATTTGCTGTTTTTTCCCATCAGTCAACACTCAGTAACCCATAATGAAAAGGTAACAACATACGTTCAAGAAGATTTGTAAATTTTTCTTAAAACTCAGTGTTCAGACCCTTTCCTATGGCAGTCCAAATTGTGGTGCATCCTGTTTGCTTTAATTATCATTGAGATGTGTCTAGAACTACACTGAAGTCCACTTGTGGACTTCTGGAAAAAAAGGAGCCATGAAGTCTAAGGAAATCTCTATTGACCGCCGTGATTAAATTGTGGTGAGGCATAGATCAGGGAAAGGGTATGAAACCATTTCTAAAGCATTACATGATCTCAGGAGTCTTCCTAGAGTTGGTCATCCATCCAAACTAAAAAAAATGGACAGAGAAGTGCCAATGGTCACTGTAAATGAACTTCAGACATTTTCTGATTTCATCTCAGCAGCATTCTACAGGGCAGAGCTCCAAGGACTGCATCTGGTGAAGACCAGGCACTGCTCATCATGGTGGTGGCAGCATCATACCATGATAGACTTGTTAGAATTTAGGAAAGGATGAATGCAGTCAAATACAGAGAATTCCTTGAAGAAAACCTGAACATTAAAAACATGCAACCTCAGACTGTACTGATGGTTCAGCTTTCAACATGACATTGACCCGAAATATACAGACAAGACAACACTGCAGTGGCTTCAGTCTCTAACTGTCCTAACAGTGGCCCAGCCAATGCCCAGGCTTACAGTAAATCCTATAGAACATCTGTGGAGAGACTTGAAGATGGCAGTTTAAAGATGTTTCCCATCCGATCTAATGGAACTTTAGAGAATTTGCCAGGAAGAATGGGAGAAACTGCCTAAATCCAGGGGAACAAAGCTTGTAGAGACTTAAACAAGAAGACCTGAAGCTGTAATTGCTACCAAAGGGGATTCTACAAAATACTGGATTATGAGTCTGATATACTTATATAACTGAGACATTTCGTTTTTTGTTTTTACAAACCCGTCAGAAAACATGCTTTCACTTTGTGATTACAGGTTATTGAGTGTAGATTTATGGGGAAAAAAATAAAATATAAGATAATAAAGTTTGCAAAAAGTGAAGTGGTCTAAATGCTTTCTGAATCCACTGTATACTTATATTTGGTCAAATTAACACAGATATTTAGGAAAACGAAAGTACTTCAAGAAAAAGCCCAGACAAACATGTGGAGATTACATAAATTCCCCATAGACATCTGTGCTATCATCAGTCAATCAACTCATCCTTATTTTGTATATTTTTCAAAGAAAGAGCTCAAGCTCTTAGTGATTTGACTAAAATTATTTTCAGATCTTTTACTGAGCAGGCTCTATGCAAAAGTATATAGCCATATATCCCAAACAATGTAATACAGATAGGTCTACAGTTTAAAGTTGGTCAATTTAATATAATATTGAAAAATAAAAGTCAAGAGATTAAGGGGATGATGGATTATTTTTAAAAATAAAAACTGCAGAAAAGGTTTTCCATTGCACAAGGCAGCGGGTCCATTGGTCCTGAGCACACTGAGCAGGTTTATGCCATATTTCAGGCCTTGAGTATAATGTCAAGGCTGTCAAAGGCACAAACTTCAAAACTTTTGTGCCTTTATTCAATGTTGTCACTTGTCAAAGCTTAGAGAAAGGATCAGTATTAATCTTTCAGAAATAATCTATACTAAAATTTTGTTATTATTATTTAGGCTGTAAAGATAGATAGGTTAAATGCTCTGATATTTTTCATAGTCAGGAGGACCTAGGCCATCTTCTCTAATTAAGCCAACAAAGCAAAACAAAGGTAGAATCAGAATTTATTGTAATAAAAGTCTGCCTCCAGTATTCAAAATAAATTAAATATTTTTAGAATATTTCAGGTATATTTTCAAGGAAATTCAAACATATAAAAATGGGCTCAAAGTTCTTGTACATGCATATAGCTGCCAAAATGGCCACTGTCTGCTAGACTGATATCCAGTCCAGGACTTGCCAGTCATGTTGATCATGTCTGTGCCATGCAGCAACAACAACATCAATGTGTGTTAAGAATGCACATATTTAAGTGCAAAATACAAAAAGGTAGCAAATATTAAACACATGGCATATGTCCATGCATTGGCACACTCGATCCTGATGTCAAAGGAGTAGATGACCCTGGAGGACCAAAGAGATCGACCAGCAAAGGAAACAAGGAAGAAGTTAAATGTGTGTTAAAATTAAAAAGAAAGTAGAAATACTGAGTACCATGTTCATTAAGGTACAGTAGCTTCAAAATTAAAGTCAATTACCTAAATTGCCATGGGCAGGAAAGTGGGATTTAATTAAGTGCTGATGTGGCTGTTATGCTGCTTTGAAAAACCCCAGCCAGCTTTTCAGTTGTTTTTTGAGTATGAGGCAGATCAAGATGTTCAAGACTCGACAGATTGTGTTAGGAAGACACTGTTTGACATGAGGACAACAGCAAGATATGGTCAGAAAAAAAGAACTTCAGAATCCCAAATAATCAAAATCAATAGTCATGGAGTCGGCAAGTATAAAACAAAGATGTGTTCTAAAATGAAGTCAAGCATGGATTTAGTAGAAGCAAAGCAGAGCAGAAATTATTTTGAGAAGCTAAATATAAAGAAATACAGAAGACTTCAAAAGAATGTTAGAGAATGCTACACTTGAAATTGGTTCAATAGTTTACTTAAACAAGAGCAGCCCAGCTCAATCAACCTGAGAAGCAGCCATTGCAGAAAGTGGGAAGCCATGTCAGTGGGTGTGACTAATGGCAAGGTGTGTCCCCTTTAAGAACAGTCATGTGCCACCTCAGAAGATTCTTGTTTAGTAAGGCAAAACAATAAACTGTCTCAACACATCTGGACAAAAGGTGGGATTGTAGATTTGTCAGACCAAGAGGGAGGTCATTAAACTTAATATGAAAAGCCCAACTTGTTAAGGCTGATAGGAGAAAACCTACCTATGGGTGATACCCTCACTTATCGTCAGAGCATTGGAAGATATGATGGTGGAGCAGGCAATGACACCCAGAGCAGGAACGCCTTCTGGACCCTCAATAATGTGTGTTTAAATCCCCACAGTACTGCACCCACACTAGCTAAGGTTGTGCATGAGCTATGTCATGTCAGCTCATCTATATGGATCAAAGTGTTGAAGAATGACAGAACTTGATGTGACTGAGCTGGCCACATTCCACACAAAAAGCCTGTAAAGCTTCCTCTGTATTTTCTGGTCAAGAATCATTTCCAATGTAGAACTGCTTGCTCAATACCATCAAGGAAGTACAGCCACCATCATAATGAGGAGATGATGAAGACGGATTGACCATGTCATTAGAAGCTAAGGCAGCCCCTTCACCAAAACTGTCCTGAAGGGAAATGCAAGACAAAACAGTCCAGGAATACATGGTAGCATACAGTGGAGGCAGAGCTAAAAACCATAAACCTCAGCTGGGGCATCATGGAAAAGCTGGGCCAAGACAAGCAGACAGCAGTGGAAAGACTTTGTTGCTGCTCTACATGCCAAAGAGCCATAACGAGCAGCAGTCATAGTAGTATGGCTTAATTTATTTGTAACACCTTCCTTAAAGTCTGATCCATATAATGTCTGAATTAGTCAACCATTTGCATCTACAAGCATCCATAAAAGTCAAAATTGGCTGCACCTGCACAAGTTCTGAAACCTGATACTGGCCTTTCTGACTGGCATGAACATTCAATATATTCTTAGGTTCCGACACTCTTGATGAACCCCTCTACTTATACTGTATATATATTTATAACAATAAATCTATTAAAACACTGAATTATACTATGAAAAGTAATCTAAATAATAAAGATAATTATTCAATAGTTACCCTGTTATCATCTCAGTCTTATAGCCTTGAAATTAATTACCATTATTTGTTGTACATACAGATCAAGGAAGACATCACGCTTACTATACTTGCACTATAAAGCTCTCTGATTTCAGACTAGTACGGGCAAAATACAGTAATGCAATTTTAATAAAGAATTAAGTACAGATGCGAAAATACAAGAACAATATGTTTCTTGATGTCCCCCCAATTACATATGCATTCCATATGTAGCAACAGTCCTACCAAATTTCATAGCTTTTCAACAGCTGGTACGGGTTTTCTGAAGGTTTTTGTTAAAGTAGTGTAAAGAGAGAAATAAAACCATTTGGTGTCCAGCAGCTGTGCTTTTTTAAGAATCTGGCCACTGAAAGAACAATAGGCATTTAGCAAGTATAGTGCTTAGCCACCTACCATAATTACTGACATCACAGTGAGAGCCACATGACTAACACTATAAATAATGCTAAAACAATGAAAAATACTTCTAATAATATTATCCGACACATCTCAAAATGGAGGATCACAATTATACCACATGACCCTGATAATAAGACGGGGAGTATCAAACACTACTTTGAATATGTTTAAATATCACAATAACAGACGCAAAACAACTGCTGCTAAAAGTAACTGTGAAACCCATTATAACGAGCAGATTCAGCTATGACAATGCTACTTCTAATAAGAATAATAAGCACTTGCGTTTGCTCTATTGTTGAAGAATACTGAAAAGCAACAACAACCAGACACAGACCTTCCCAATATTTAAAGAGTCTGTTTTGCTTATCATTTACAGAAATGGTCAAAAAACATTATCATTATTAAAATAATGACAGCAATCAATGGATATGACAACTGAAATAATCATCCAGACTCCTTCATTCATACTTTGAGCACTGATTGTAGATAACAGCTATTTATTAATATGCATGGGCAGCACTGGATACCAGTCAGGGTCAGAAGAAATACCCAATAAACAATGCCTACCAGTGTTTTATTTTTCATGAGTTTATTTCACTCATTCATTTCCTTTACAAATTTAATATTCTCTCATTTTCTAGGTAGATGCGTGGGCTTCAGAGCCTTTGTCATTGTTAATCTGCTTGCCACTTCAGTAGGGTCACCTCAAGAATAAGACATGTCTTGAACCTGTCGGCACTGTGACTGCCACACTCTATAGGAAGGCATTTGCCACCAATTACATGTCTATTAAGAATCAGTCAATCAGTCAATGTGCAAATGACTAGCTCTCTAGAGCTTATCTATTGACAGGCGACTGTCGATACGCAGTCAAAAATGATTTCGGCCCAGTGAGGAGCTAAATACTTATCTTAATCATGGCTTTCAAGTCTCGAAGGCCTGGTCCTGCTGTAACACGTGCCGTCACTCTCTCTCAGTGCTAGAACTGCTCTCTGGCAACAATCCTGCTGTGAAAGCTGACCAGGGCTGGAAGCAGACAGGGTTAAATTGTGGATCTGGGATCACGGAACGGGCTCTTGTTCGCACTGAGATATGCTGACAAAGAAACACACACACACACCCATGGCTCATGAATCCTATTGCAGAACATTAAATAGCGGGTTCAAAATAAAGCCACTCAGGTAGAAAACATCATTTCATCTTCAATGAAATGGGAGGAGGCATGATGGGTATAAATTAACCTGTATAATTTTAAAACACATTTCTCCACCCACTTAGTTACCAAACATCCTCATATGGAATGGAAACTTTGTAATATGCATAATTTCAAATTTTCTTGGATGCCTGGTACTTAAGTGTTGCAGCATAACATCTGTGCCTCGTGACTAGGTGGACCCCAACAATAGGTTCCTAATGAAAATGATTTAACTCACCTGAAGCTACGCTGCTGCCTGTGTGGAGTTTGCATGATCTCCTGGTATCTGCATCGGGTTTCCTCTAACTACTTCAGTTTTACTCGTGCATCCCCTAGATGTGCATGTTACAATGGACTATGGCCCAAATCAGTGTGTCTTCCTGTGTTGGACCAGCACTGCTAGTTGGAAAGTGGTTGGGTTGGTGGATGTGTGATTCGATGGATGGATGGATGGATGGATGGATGGATGGATGGATTAACTGCTGCTAGGTTAATTGCTTTCAAAAGCTAAAAAAAACAGTGAATTTTTACAAAAGTAGATAAGTACAAAATACAATTCAATTTCTATGGAGAAAAACAATGTTTCATCAGCATTTCTTACCACTCTTAGCATACAAAGTCAGAAGAGAGGAGATATCCATCCATTTTCTAAACCTGCCTTATTCTGAGCAAGGTCACTGGGAACCAGAAGCCCATCCCAAAAAGCACAGAGCGCAAGGCAGGAACACAACCTGGACAGAGCGCCAGACCATTGCAGGGTTAACATCAAGACACACACACGCAACACGGCCAATTTAGCATAGTCAATCCATCTAACCTGCAGCAACCATAGAAAAGCAATGTGGGCACAGGGAGAACATGCAAACTCCATGCAGGGAGGATGTGATATGTGAACCCCAGCTGCTGTGTTGCAAGGCAGCATTGCTAAAACTGTGCCATGGTGCTGCCCAGAGCAGATACCATGTTCGTAAATAATGCATCCATTTGAATTTAACAATATTTATCAAGGAAACTTCCTAAAGATGTGTTGTTTAGTCTTATTCTAGGTTGGGAGCATGCGCTGATAGGGTGTTGCGGCACCCACACAGGACGAACCACCATTACTGATGACCTGAAATGAGCCCTGTACAAATGAGTGTAGGTGTGCAAATGAGTGTACATTTTAAAGGAATGACTTCCAGTCCAAGGTGCTGCCATGATCGTCTCAGTCTTCCCACAATCCAATACTGGAAAAGGTGTGTTAAGAACATTAATCCTGATGTGTATTTATATTGTGCAGTTTACTCTTAATTTCATTGATGGCAACATAATGGCATAGTGGTAAGCTCAGGTGAGCCCAGTCAGAGTTTATTTGGAGTT
This sequence comes from Polypterus bichir lapradei, assembly GCA_026402145.1. Classification (NCBI taxonomy): domain Eukaryota; kingdom Metazoa; phylum Chordata; class Cladistia; order Polypteriformes; family Polypteridae; genus Polypterus; species Polypterus bichir. The sequence goes on from JANRMT010062829.1 coordinate 18,330,439, forward strand.
GTATCTCTGCGAGTCTTCCTCATTGTACCTGAGGAATCCTATTGTTATGTATGTTAATTTAGTAGATGACTTAAAATTAGCCAGAGTTTGGATGGTCTACAGTGGATCGCTGCACCACAAGGCATTCGTTTCAGGTTAAACTCCAGATCCCAATTCAGAAACTGATATATTTTGTAAAGGTGTACACCTCTTTGAGCCCGTATATTGAGACAGGCAGGAGATACTAATATAATGAGTTTAGCAGGTGCTTTAGGCTGCAGTGATTGTATATAATCTGACATGATGTACTCAGAGAGGCCTGACTGGTCACCCAACATTTTAAAAATAGGTTTCCATTTTAGTTTTGCTTGCCAGCTGGGTGGGAGCTCACCTATGAAATCTTCTCTTCTCAATAATCATTCTATCATTAGCTGTGCCAGCTCATCATCTTTCAACCTAGTGACAAAGACTGACGAGTATCATTTTGTTTTATTTGTATTCTAGTTGTATGTGCCGTGTGCTGACAGTCTCTGTTAGCATGATATAACATATCATAATATGATATAACATCTGATTCTCAGACCCACTTAATCCTGTTCTGGGTTGTGAGGGCCGAGAATCTACCACACCAGAAAAGATCCCTGGGATGGTTGCCAGTCTACCAGGCTCCTCACACTCACATGTACACAAGAGAATTTGTGAAACATGCCCCATGAAAGAAAGATGAACTGATTGGCTTGCAGGAGCAACTTAGTGTCAGTGTATTTCTTATTGGATCTTTGAAGACAGTAGAGAGAAAGAGCAAGAGAAGGGCTTGCACAGCGGTTCTTTATTTTGTATTGTATTTGAAAGTGGCAATAAATTTCATAAAAGGTAGAGAACAAGCCACAGTTTCCAGTCTTCTTGCCCTTTATCAATTATTCCGTTTTTCACTTCTCAACAGATTCTCAAATCTTCCAGTGAACTCTAATTGCACAGAGGTCCTTGGCTGAGAATTGTGTTGCCTTAACTGAAGCTTGCGTGTTTTATTTTAATTTTCTACGAGCATGTGCATTGGTGGCCCACCGCAAATGTGACAGTGTTTGCTTGTTTTTAATAATTTATCTGGTTATTACAATAATATTTGCGGAGATTAAACACGCAGGGCCCATTACCTTATGAACACAGCTCACCAAAAGCTAATTTCCTGTAGCAAAACCCTGGCTAACCCCGACTTTCCTTCAGATCTTCTCATTAACATATCCCTGCGTCTGTGAAAATTCTCATCAGGCCACTATATCTTTTAATTTTGTTAGTCTGTGTGGCTGCTTCCTAGAGGGTCCTTTGGCCTGATTTACCAAGCTGTGCATTAGATTCCCTTTTGTTAGTTTTAGCATTTAAAAGGCATCTATTAAGAGTTCAGCTAAAGTAAAGCTTTGCTCTGAAACAACAGATTAGTCACAAAAAAAAGAAGAAAAAAATTGCATATAACAAATTCCTGCTGCACCCCATAACAATGCTTCTAAAATGCCTGGCCACAAATTGAGTCACTGTGGTGGGTCAAAAGGTTTATGAGATTTTATTTGCAATTCAATGATATTGCTGCAGTATACAGCAGTGCTTAACAGGCAAAGAGTCTGTGGCAAGACCTGACTCATGACGTAAGCATTGATATAGTGGGGGCAATAAAAGACTGCCTACAACTCGGCTAAGAACAGCGCCCAAATTGTCTGCTCTTACCCTCACTAATCAGACTTATTACACTTAGCAGTCAGCTTGAGTCCAGCATATGTATTAATTCTCTAACCTAGCATAATCACTCATTTCTACAAAAACTCAGTATGCTTTCAGCCTTGGCTTCCATTGCAGCACAAACCTGTTCTTTGCCTACAGGTACATTAGGCCTCTCACCAGAAAAAAACATATAGGTGAGGTTTGTGCATATACCTAATATGACTTGGTTCTCCAAGCATCTGTGATCTGCCTTGCCTAATGTCTAGGATCGAACCCTAGCCACCACTGTCACAGAACATAATGAATCTGACACACAAGCAAACTATTAGCAAAAGTGAAGAAAATGTCTACATCAAAGCTGGTTAGTGCCCTTGCCAGGGAAATGCCATCCCAACAATGCAATAGGCTTGCAAATGAAATGCTGTTATTCTCTCACACTGCTGTTTTCAGTAAAGGGTATCCCACCTCTCACACCAGTTTTACCCAGTTTACCCAGTTTAGGCAAAGACTGAATCTGTACCAACATTGTCAAAGCCTGACAATGGACAAAACATCCTAAATGGCTTTCACCTTATTCTGCGCTTTCCATTAACGTGAGTCAATAAGATTTAGATTTCATCACAACAGTCAGCAGTTTATCGGCCCTCCAGTTTCCAGTGTTGATGTTCCACAGCCCACTGCAACCACACCTTCTTGCTTTTTTGTTGATGGTCATTAGCTATCTTTTTGCTTGAGAACATACAGCAAGCTGTGCACTCTAGTATGTCTCTTTCTGCATCCTTGTTGTACAAACCTGTTATTCGGCACACATTTTGTCAGGATCTGTTGGTCTCTTTTATCTGTTTCAGGACAGCCATTTGTTGGATGTGTTTTGCCAGTGACCCATTCTCAACACGCTGTCATTCGTGCAAACCCCAACAGTGTTGCTGTTCTCCAAAGCCTTCATGCGGCCCTCAAAACCCCCTTTCATCTTTAGTCTTGTTCATTCTCCCACTGAACTGCACCCACACAGTCGGATGGTACGTGCTGAACAGCTTGAAGCAGCATTGTCTGATGTTGTCACAGGCTGAGTAGTCAATTACGTGAGGAAGGCAGGTGGACTTAATAAAGTAGCCACTTGGTGTATATAAAATAAAATATTTATATGGCTATGACTTTTTTATATTATCACTAGAAACCTACAGCATTCTAAAGGCAATATTAATTTATAATGCATACAGCAGATTTTTTCCTTTCAAATGACAATCCAGAAAGTGAAAGAAAGCAGTATATTCACAATATATGAGACATTTCCTCGTTTTCATTTTGATTTTCCCTCCTCTACTCCTGAATGTCAGATCATTATTTGAATTTGTTCATACCTGATTTGGTGTTCTAATGTCATCTACTGAAACACAAAAGTTGTTTGACCAGAAAGCCATGCTAGCAGTCTGCCTTCTCTTCACTTGAGCTTACAATAGAGAGATTCACCAGCCTATCTATCCATTAGGTGGAGGTTCTGCTGCAACTAATGGCTGATTATCAAGTCTATGTGGACCAGATGTCCACATATGGCTTTATTTGAATTTGGATACAGAATTAGGCATTAAGGAAAGTCAAGCGCTTTGACTTTGCAGAGTATCCCAATACCATTAGGTGGATCCAGCCTAATCTAACAAATGGTGCTTTCAATTGGCTAGCATACTCAACATCATCCTTTAGTCAGTGGACTATTGTGTTTTATGATATTCTTGGCTTGCGGTGGGCTGGCGCCCTGCCCGGGGTTTGTTTCCTGCCTTGCGCTCTGTGTTGGCAGGGATTGGCTCCAGCAGACCCCCATGACCCTGTAGTTAGGACATTGTGGGTTGGATAATGGATGGATGGATGGATATTCTTGGCAACCAGTTCCATAGCCAGTTGAGACACCTTCGGCATAAGGTATGCGCATCCTTTTCACTTTCACTCTCCAGTGCTAAGACATTCTGGTTAGTAGATTGTTGACTATAAATGGGCCCCTTATGGGGTGTTCACATCAGCGAGACTGTGCCTTGGATTGGATGAGAATGCAATGGCACACTTTCGATAATCTGACAAAAAGGTTACAGGAAACAGTAGGTCTACACAATGGATGGATAGTCGAATGGAAGAATGCCAATGAATCCATCGATCTATCAAAATTCTGGACTAAATTACAGGGAGAAAGACAGGTACCAGCTATGTATAGGTTCCCAATCTGTGGAAACACATATACATGCAATACCAACACCAACTCAAAGAGGGGAGCCAGGTTCAATCCATTCATCCATTTAATGATGTAACATTATCTAGTTTTAGGGTTGCAGGAAGACTATCCTGGGAATATTAAGTGTAAGGCTGGAGCCCAGCCAGGATGGAGTGCAAATAAGTAGAGTGGGCACTCATTAACGGTTATTCACACTGATTTAAATCAGACCAAATAATAAAAAAAAAACACACATATATCTTTGGTATAACAAATGAGAGAGGATCTGGGGGCAGAGGTAAAAGATGCAAAAGGAACACAGATGGTAAATTGACACCAGATCCCTGAAGCTAACTGCTGCACCACCTTATTAATCTATTTTTTCCTAAATGTTTACTTGTGAAGCCAGCTGAGCAACTTGATCTACCTTTGAGCGAGGTTCTTTGTCCATGCTGCCTTAATATTTGGTGTGTACTACATTAATTATGGTGAGAATTTTTACAAAGCATTAGCAGTGATAAACCCAGAACAATTCAGAGACCTCAGATTAGTAAACTGTTTTAGTACTTGGGGAAAATGTTTATTTTTACACTCAAACTTTTTTGGATCCTCTGAATGAGAGCTTGGAAAATAAGATTTTGGTAGCTCTGCTGTCAAATAAATCCAGAGGGCGGCTGCTCTTTGGCTACACAGCTGCTCAGTGAATTTTCAAAGCTCCCGAAGTCATGAGAAGCTCTTCCTTTCATGGGAGCACAGTGCCATCTAGAGATGAAAGGCATTAGGCTTATGAAAGGATTCCGATGACATCTCCCTCCAGGCTCAGTGAAAGAATTTACTAAGATCACTAGCCTAAAGAAATAAGTCTGCACTCGTACTCCTGCCAAGACCACGAACACATTTCTGGAAGAAGGCTTCTTTTTGTCTTTTCTTCAATGCAAAATTTGAGGGAGAAAAAAGTTTATGTAGGAGTTACAACATGTTAAAAATAAATAAATAAATAAACTTATCTGCTTCTGCTAAGAAATGCCATAGGCATTCATAATAAAGTGAACAGCCAAGATTAGAATAGTTGATTAGTATAATAGCACTTGGGTAATTTATATCGTTTTCTTAACAAAATAAATTGAAAGTTTTGAGAAGTGGCCTGTCTTCAGCTCTTCACTTTTCATTTGCTGACATTGCATGCAGTGTACCAGTGAGGTTCTTACAGTATAACTCAGCTCTTTTCAAATACTGTAATCTGCCATGTGTGCAGGATGTATAAGCATTTTTACCTACACACAGTGTCTTACTTGGCTCCACAGTATGTCTCACTTAGGGAGGCTCCTAAATTCTGGCCGACCATTTCCAAACTATAAACGCAGTTCTAGCATGCTGCTTTAAAAATGATGCCTCCATTATCAGTCTGGGACAGCTTCCTCTACTTTACATATTTATTCTCACAGTTATCTCTAGAATTCACTATTTTGACTGTTTTTTTACAATGTATCCTCAAAGTTTCATTTATTTTCTCCTCTCCTTATTGTTTTTTTTCCACTTTCTTCCCAGTTCCTCATTTCCATTCTGTCCTTTAAGTGTCCTTTATTTCCCCTTTTCCTACATTTCCCCTACTTACAGTTTCTTTTATTTTCCCACTTTACCTCAGTCTTCTACATTTTCTCCTCGTATTCTTGGTTTCATCAGTTTCTCTTCTTACACTTATTTTTCTCATATTTCTCCCTTATCATTACTGTTTCTTTAGTTTTCGACAATTACTCACCAGTTCCTCTATTTTTTCTGTAGTCATCCACACTATATTTTAATAAATGTCCCCCATTATCCCTACCATTTCCTCTATCCCACCTATTTGTCATAGCTTTATCTTCTCATTTTCCCCCTGTTGTCAAAGGTTCTGATGCTTTTTTTATACATCCTCACCATGTAGTCTGCTTTTGCCTAAACTTTTTTACTTTCATCTATTCCTTATTTCCTTTATTATTCACTTTATTCTCCCAATTTCCGTTATTGTTTCTTTTTTCCTGTTTTTGGCTCACTGTTTGTTTTATTTTTCTATTTATCATTCTTCTTTAACTCCTAACTAATTCCTCCCTTACACCTGTTTTTTTCTTTCCTGTTATTTTCTTACTGTGTTCCTCCCTACTCTTCCCAGTTTCTATGTTATCATCCATTTCCTCCACTACCCTTACTGTTTCTCTTTCACCCTTCTCATGACAGTTTCCTCTGTTTCCCTGCTGATCCTCACAGTTTCTCCCCTCTTACTCACTATACACTCTATCACAAACACTTACCCTCACTGTTGTTTTTATATTTCCCTACTTGGCCTCTGTAATTTTTCAATTTGCTCCCACTAATATTAACCATTTCCTGCACTCCCCCCACCCCTTATCCTAACCATTTTTTTCATTTTCTCCCTCCATCTTCTCAGTTTTATCAATACCTCCCCCATCCTGTACATTCCCACTTATGTTCACCTTTTTCTCCATTTACAGTTCTTTTTCTCACTCTTTCTTCTTGTTCCCCCAACATGATAGTTTTCTTTAATTTTTATTCAATGGATTGTCAAAGTTTCCTCTGTGGTTTCCTTTTATTCTCAATTTCCTCTAACATTTCCATTTAGCATTTTTGTCTCCTTATCGTCACTGAACCTTGTCTTTCTTTGGCTTTTGTTTACTGTTAGTTTTTATTATTGATCTTTCTGTAGCTTACTTCTCTGAAATGTATTTGTCACAAGATGCACTTTATAGTTTGCATTGTTTTGAACCCTTGAGTCCAGTCCTGCCACATTAGCCCCTTAGAAAATCCCCCCTGCACCAACCTAAAAAGGACACAATGTTACTTTGCTTTAGGGTATCATTTACACTGTAATCGTTTATTTTGTGAGTTTGTACAGTGGTCACCACTGCCTGACAACTCCATTTGAGTCCCACTCTGGCCTTAGCCTCTGTAGAGTTTAAACATGGTCTCTGTGTCCAGTGAGTTGTTCTCCAATATCTGTAATATTTTTAAGTCTGCTTAATTACAGTAGTGCATTCTGTAAGAGACTGATGCCTCTCCTAGTTTCTTCCTGCCTGGCACTAGAAGCTGCTAGGATAGGTGGAATAAGTGATTATTGGACAAAGAGGGATGAATGGTTTTAATAATATGTATTTTGAATTATACTCATTTGCATACTTTAAATTTGAGTTCACTAAATGTTCCCAACTTTTGCCTCTGATATGCCTCTTCCTATGACTCATTAAAGAATTGCCCCAAGCATGTATAAGATTCAAAGGATGCTATCCAATGTAAGAGAAGAAAAAGCAGTTCAGACATATGGGTAGGACTGAAGAGAGTAGACAATGTTGACCAGCACTCTATAAAAAGTGCAGGCTTTGCAGCATTAACTTGAGGAGTCTGTTCTCAGTAGGGCATGACACTTGTTAGAGGAGACCTCGTGGTCCAGCCAGCAGTTGTACAGCAGCTGGAAATGCAAAGACTGCTATAAAGACGGCTGCCACTGTTGCTATAGCAGGATCAGACCAAATACTTTGGGAGTACCTTGTAGGAACTTTTGACTACCCACTGAGTAAAGGGCGCAGCACTTTCCGCTCATCGGATCGCTTGGCATTGCAGTGAATCTTAGTGGTGTGGAGCTGGAAACAGAAAAAGGGCAGTATGGTGTCATACGCCTGTCAATAATGTGAGCCTGAAGCCTGAACAGCAGCAGTCAGTGGGCTTTGCATTGCTTTCTGAATATACACAATCATCTTCTAATTATATGAACAAACTGTTTTCAGAATTTAACTTTGATGTGCCTATGTATTTTACTTTTAAGTATTTTTGAGCATCTCTGTCCAGGATCTGTCCCGAGTTCCCACTGTGCTAAATGACTTCAAACAAGAGTCTACTAAATTTTAATAGAACTGCCTCATCCAAAATGGTGCAAATGACAAATAAGAAGAGGTTTGATAGATTGTCTGGTAGCGGCACAGTCATTCAAGTGTTAAATTTTTGTTCTTACTTAATATTTGAAATCCTATTTGTTATGAAAGGCACTATATGAAACTGAACATCTGTAAGAGTGTGTAATAAAATAAACGTTGATGGATGTTAAGGGAAATACGGGGATTAATTAATACTGCCGCCCCACAGATTCTCCTTACTCCCTGTCTGGGGTTGGCACATTTGCCTGTGTCTGCTACTTTTCTTCTTCCTCTCACATTCCAAAGACATGCATATTAAGTCGGTTGGTGTATCTAAATCAGTGCAGTGTGAGTCTGGGTGTGCAAGAGTGTGCTCTGCAAACAACTAATGCTCTAAGACTAGGATAAGCTGGCATAAGCTCCGTCTCTAAGGAACACCAAACTAGATGTGACGCCAATCCATTACAGGCCAATTAACCCAGAGCACAAAATTCTGACATATGGGAGGGAAAAACCTACACAGATACAGAGAGAACATGCAAACAACACACAATGTTGAACTCAGAAGTTATGAAATAGCAGTACTAGTCATAAGAGAAACATCAAAGTCAAAATTTCAAATTAGAGAAACTTCATAAACAATAGAGATAAAATAACTTCAAAAGTATTAAACACAGCCAAATCAAACATTACCAACCATGGATGGATAATAAAAGCATTATTAAAGAAATATAAAGAAGAAAGTTTCAAAATCAAACATGAAAACAACTTAAGTTTAACTTAAAAACAAGAATAACAACTGTGTCATTGTTAAAAACTAATAAGGTAATTAAAGAAATGTCAAATTTAAAATAGTTCTGTGTTATCAGCCACAAATAAGGCATTACAGGGAATACGGTTGACTCCAGCAGGTTGTCCCGTAAAGACTGTCCACCTTAATAAATGATACTAAACATAGCCAACAGACAAGGAGACTGAAAACATCCCAGTTCTCTGTGCTCTTCTTCAAGGCAAAATGGCCAGACATTGCGAAAATATACCAAAGCATGTCCATCCTAACCAAGGAACTGATGGAGCTGAAGGCCTACCCAAGAAGCACTGGGCACAAGGTAAAAACAAACCTGGGATGAAAGACCATGTGCAGCAGGTCAATTTAGAGGCACTGGTCTGCCAAATCAGCACATCTTTTAGATGTTGGAGAAAACAGGAGAACTGTGCAGAATCTAACACACATTCCTGGATGATTAAATAATCACTGCATTACACAAAAAAAAATGAATGTATTTAAACATTCAGGATACCCAGAATTTCAATCAAGGGAGTGACAGTAAAGCATCAGGCCATAAAAATTCTGATGCACAAGAAAAACATTACAAGCTGGTGTGACATAGGCTGATAAAGACTCAATTGAGAAATTGTTATTCAACTGGGGTGTGACATAAACTAGGAAGTCTCTTTCCATAAGAAACCTGCCTTGCACTACTGGTTTAATATCCATAAATGTTTGTTTTATATGGTTAGATAAAGAAAATGACCCACTCAAACACATATGTTCTATTTAGTGAGTATTACAGAAGCACCTTGAGAAAGAGGAATACAAATACACTCAATGCACTTTTATAATGATTAGACACCATGCGGTTAGAATCTCCATGACTAAATGAGTCATCACAATGTCCTTTTAAGAATGACTGGGAAACACCGAGAGATTGACAGTGGTGAACTTCACACCTTCACTTATTTAAAGCACAAAAAGTCAATGACTACCAAAGAGAAGGACTTGAATGTCAAGCAGGAGAAAAAGTAAAAAAAAATGATAGAAGCAGCAAGTGAATGAAACAAGTAACAAAAATAAAAAGGTTTGTTCTACTGTAAGCTGAAGTGGGTGGCAAGAGTGAAGGAGAATCTTACTTAAACAAACTCAGCAGTGACTGGCTTTTTTTATACTTTGTACTTCACTCTCCCTCGCTCATTGTGTCCCATCCCACCATGACTGATCTTGTAATAATGCTGCAACTCCACTGTTCACCTTGCCGTTTTGTCCATTTTTTATACTCTACAGCTGCTTTCTATGAGTGGCTATAAGGAGCCTTCCAAAGCAGCACTATGAACGTGTTTCATTTTCAGTTTCTCTGTCTTATCTTCACAGTTTATTTATTTAGGATTACTCTTGCTAAAATCTTCCTCCAGATGGGACATCTGTGAATCTCAAAGACTGAAAAAACAATGTCAGCACGTCTCTGTGTCTTTGCTTTATTTTTTTTTTTTTTTTTATGTCAGGATACAAAGTCATTTGTAGAGTAATGCTGACAATGAAGTTTATGGTACAACAGCAGCAAAATATTAAAACTCCCAGCCTCACTTAGATGTCTAATCAGGAAGTCACGTAAAAACAGCAGATTGGAGGACACGTTCCCTGACTCATACAATAATGAGTAATGGCCAGCTTGAAGTACATGTTACATTAATAGATTTGACCTTGTGCATTAACTGTACAGATTGTGTATAGCAAATCATGCTGGGCCTGGAAAGCGAAAACACTATAAAAAATTAAGTTAAGTATTCTTTGGATGGTGCAGAGAGCCATGCTGCTGCCCCAATGTTCCCATGTACTCTCTCTAGCTGTCTGGATTTTTCTTTGGAGAGTTTGTTTTTCATGGTATGTTGATTAGATGTTCTGCACTGGCCTTATATTACAACAAACAAGTATTCCCTAAAATAGCCTGATATGTTCACTATGTATGGTTCCTTGGACTCAACTCAACTTCAAGTAATGTTCCAGTTTAGTATCATGCGTACTCAGCACAAAGAAGTTCTTACTTGCATGTCTCCTCAAAACTGTTACAATAATCCAATACAAACACTATAATGCTCTCTCACACATACACAAAAGTATAGAATATAATATACTTGTTTATACAGTATATACATACAGTGCCTTCAGAAAGTATTCAGACTCCTTCAATTTTTACACATTTTGTTATGTTGCAGTCTTTTGCTAAATTAATTTTTCATCATCAAGCCACACTCAATACCCCTGACTGACAAAGCAAAAACAGGATTTTAGGAGTTTTACATTGACACCATTATTCAGCCCCTTTGCTATTCCACTTGAAATTTGCCTCATTCTATTGATCATCTTTGAGATGTTTTTACACCTTCTTTAGAGTCCATGATTGGTAAATTCAATTGATTGCACCTGATTAATACAGGCACACATCTGCCTATAGAAGGTCTCACAGATGACAATGTGTATCAGAGCAAAACCCAAGCCATGAAAAAGAAGGAACTGCCTATAGAGCTTAGAGAAAGGATTGTGGAAGACTGGGGAAGGGCTACGAAAAGTTTTGTGGCATTGAAGGTTTGCAAGAGCACCTTTAGAATTCTTAAATGGAAGAAGTCTGGAACAAACATGACTCTTCCTACAGCTGACCACCCAGCCAAACTGAGCAATCACGGTAGAAGGGCCTTGGTAAGAGAGGTGACCAAGAACCCAACATTATTTTGTCTGAGCTCCAGACAATCTATTCCAAGATGGAAGAAGCTTCTATGATACACACCACTGCAACACTCCACTAATCTGGACTTCATGGCAGAGTGGCCAGATGACACATGAAGGACTGCAAATGTTGCGCAAAAAGACACCTAAAGAACTCTCAGACTGTGCCAAAGAAGATTCTGAGGTCTGGTGAAACCAAAATTAAGCTGTCTGGCCTCAGTTCCACACGTCAGGTCTAGAAGAAACCAGGAAACATTCATCATCCTGCTTAATGCCATTCCAGTGGTGAAGCATTATGGTGTCAGTATTATGCTGTGGGGTTATTGTTCTTCAGGAGGGACTTGCAGACTACTCAAAGTTCAGGACAAGCTGAATGGAGCAAACCACACAGATATCTTTAATGAACACCTGTTCCAGACATGGCCACAGATTTGCCACCCAACCTGGCAAAGGTTTGCAAAGCAAAGACAACACAGGAGTGGTTTAGGATGTGCAAATGTGGACCAGTCAGCAATCAGACATGAACCCAGCTTAACATCTCTGAAAATACATGAAAATAGCTGACCACTGATGGTGACGGAGATTGAAAGGATCTGCAGAGAAGAATGGCAGAAATTCCCCAAATCCTGATGTGTAAAGCTCATCACATCATATCCAAAGAAGACTTCAGGCTGTAATTGCTGCCGAAGGTACTTTAGCTTTGTATTGAGTAAAGGGTCTGAATATGTGTGTCAATATGATTTTTCAGTTTTTTGATTTTTAATAAATTTGCAAGCATTTCTGAAATGCTGTTTTCGCTTTGTCATTCTGGGGTATTTAGGTTGCGTGATGAGGAAAAAAAATAATTTAAATGATTCTAGCACAAGGCTGCAACATTAGTAAAAAAATAAAGGGGTAGGAATACTTTCTGAAGGCACTATATACAATTCTATTTGCAAGTACTTGCTTATATATATATAAGATATATGTATTTGTATGTATATACAGTATGTGTATACATATCTATATATGGAAGCAAAGGTCTGTGATACAGTTTGCATATTTGTAGCTAGTAATCCACAAAGGGAGAAAATAGCATTTTATTCCTATGCTTTGGACAACGTACCAGGTATCATCGTCAGAGATAAATGATTAGACAAACAGGAATCAAAGCAATATATAGCAAATGAGGGGGTGGGGGTGCATAGGGTGGTGGATGAATAAAGTGGGGCTCGGAAGTTGTTTGTCATAAAGTTCCTTTTATTATTTAGATGTTCTTCCTTTTAAGACTGCATATGCTAGGTTCAAGTCCAAGTTACTAGCGATTCAGCCAGCTCTCTGGCACTTTTAGTATTAGCCCTGAATTTTACTTGCACCATATACAGATAAATGTGTGTCAGGTTGAACTTATGTGTGCGTATATCAGATATTGTGAGTCCTTCCTTCTGACAGCTTTGCAATGTTTTTGTATGCATGTAGCGAGTATATATAGTTTACTGTCAAATAATGCAAAGAGTACGCGACACGTGTTTCGCCCTTATTTAGGCTCATCAGGCGTACACACTCCATTGCACCCCTCGCGGGGATCGAACCTCAGATGTCAGTGGCGAAGCCTCTTTATACTGTGCCACAGCGCATGGTTCATTTATTTGACAGCCTGGAGATGGGAGTAATTACATTTATAGCATTCGTAGTCTGAGTCCCGATCTGACTGTATGGGTGGTTGCCTACTAGGTAACGCATGTTGTTGGATCTCCAGGCTGTCAAATAAACGAACCACACGCCATGGCGCAGCGAGGGGTGCAGTGGAGTGTGTACGCTTGATGAGCCCAAATAAGTGTTGCATACTCTTTGCATTATTTGACAGTAAACTATGTAACATTCTATGATCTGCTTCTCGCAACTGAGAGGGCCCGTGGCGGATGTGTGCCAACTGGCAGACCAACCAATGCGTTACCTGGTAGGTAAACCACCCATAAAATCACATTGGGACTCAGACTACGAATGCTATGAATATATATATATATATATATATATA
>JANRMT010062829.1:18351978-18378161 GCA_026402145.1 Polypterus bichir lapradei
AGATAGATAGATAGATAGATAGATAGATAGATAGATAGATAGAACTGTATTTTTGTTTGTACAGAACCTCATTAAATAAATACATACATACATAAATACAGTACACTGTGGCCAGAACACACACTACAATGATTAAAAGGAAAGAAAACTTCTGACTTGGCAGTCCTAGTCACAGTGGGGCATTATTCAGGTGTACTGCTGTTGGTATAAAGGAGCCCCCATAGTGTTTCCTGACAATTTCTGCTAAATAGTGAACTGGCTGAAAGTCATCAGTGTTTGTGTATTGGAGAGAGGATGTGCAGCATTGTTCATAATGGCTCTCAGCTTTTGTTTTAATTCACTTCTTCATCACTGTCTCCTCGGGTTCTGGAGTGTGTCCTGTAACTGAACCTACCCTTTAATTAGCTTTTTAATTTGCTGAGCCTCTCCTGTAGTGATATTACCAGTCCAGCACCCTAGACATATGTAAATCACACTGGCAATCACAGTTATAGAAGAGGTGAAGGATGTTATTACCAACATTAAAGGGATGAAGATCCTTTTTGATTGCAGGTAGACCTAATACATAAAGTATATTCAATTTAATAATCAAAAAGTGGGTCACTGTATTGGAGTTCAAAATAATGAGCACAAGGTTCTTGAAAGCTATCATTTACATCCAGCACAAAAATGAAAAAAATGCTGGCACCATATGGTTTTAAAAATTGTTTTTTTTTCTGTACTTTTTCAGTACTGGTATACCACACAACCCTAGTACAGAGTGAACAGAAAAGGAGACAGGACTGTTCACATCCACATCAGGGCCACAGTCCTTGAGGCACACAAACTGTGGTCTGGCCGACAGATAGTCCTTTCTCCAGGACACTATAGGCTCATCCACCTGCATATCTCTGAGTTTACCCCTTAACCGGGATGGCTGGATGGCACCGAAGAAATGAAAAAGCGTAATCATCACAGAGCTGCCAGCTTAGGTTCTATATGAGATGAATGGATTGACAAAGTAAACTTCTCCCATTTCTAGAACTCTTTCTGTTGTAACACTGTAGATTGTGCTTTACATGCAGACAGTAAGAAATAAAAGTCTGGCTTCTGCTCAGCATTTTCATTCAACACTTTTGCTTCTTCAGTGATTTATTTCTACATTTAGCACTAGCTTTCCTCATAGGTATTATGGCTCAATTGTGTGTAAAAGCAGAAATATTTCAATAAATAATTCAAGCTATTCATCCATCTATTCATTTTTTAAACCTTCTTATGCCAACAGAAGGTTGCAGAGGAGCCTAAGCTTTTCTTTGGGCAACCTGGGATGGGATGCCCCTTCATCAGAGGATACATCTATTCATGTTGAGCCAATTCAGAATTGCCAATTAGCCTAACCTGCCATGTACAAGTAGAAAGCCCACCTGAACAATAAAAGAACTCCATATATATCTGTGCCCGGGTTACCGTAGTGCTAGCTACTACACCTTAATGTCACCCCAAACACTTAACACTATTGAAAATAACAAGAAGAATTTGTGGTCCAGGATTGTAAGAGAAGAAGCACGGATGGCCCAAATTTCCGAGAACACTCAGTTAAGTAAGCTGGAGCGGGGCCGTCAAGCTGAAATAGGACACAAGTGCTTTTTACAGCTGTGGCGCCAAATTGTTAATGCCATTTCTAATTCTATCTGCAATTTACATAAATAACAATTAAGTCTAATGAACAGTATCAATAACTCGGCGCCGCTGCCTGCAATGCCTCAACATTCACATTTTCACAGGCTCCCTCTTTTGCTGTGGATCCCTTTTAATTAATCACAACACAAATTAGCAAGTGTACATAGTTAAAAAAAAAAAAAAAGATAAAATGGGATGTCAGCAATCGCTGTTTATTTTTACTACTTCAGCTGCATTAAGCCTGGCAGAGGTCTGCCGTCTGCCTCGCAAATGGGCCTTTCAGGCCTGTAGCCTGCTGACACAATGGCTCATCTCCTGCACCTAAAGATTTGATTCCTCATTGCTAGTGATCAGCTTTACACAACACTTGCCTGTCAGTGTCACTCAATAACAAGCCTCCCCCCGCCTTTGGCTTGAGCAACTTCTTGACCTGCTTTCCCTTTTGAGAGGCAGGGGTCCTGTCTGCCTGGCTGCAGGCAGTGCTACACTGATCTGCAGGATCAAGGCCGCAGAGATAATATGCTTCATGACCAGCGTGAATATCTTGATTCTATTATTTTGGTGTTTAGTGCTTGTTTATGTGCAGCTTGACAGTGCCCCGAAGGTCAGGTATTGAAATAATGCAGTATGTCTCCTTCGATGTTCTTCAAACATGACCTCTACCAAGCCTCGCTGCTCCTTTGCGTCTCTGTTTCTGCATAACCATTCTTTAAGGCCCATTGGATTCAAGCCAGATAGAATACGAAAGAATGTCTGCCTCTTGAACGGGAAGACTCCATTATAACTCAAATTATACTGAAAAATGGCCAATAGGAAATACAGGTGGCACTTGTATGCTAGTTATGTATGTGGGCTAAGGCTGAGATGTGGTCGGGTTTATCTTAGTCTGGGAGAAAAGAACCCTAACAGGGTTTAGAATTGTCATGGCGAGAAGGCGCCACAGAGTTCCATGCCTTACTAACGTCAAGGAAACCAAGCACAACAGACTTCTAAAGGTTTAGTACTTTAACTTAAGAAAGAAATCCACTTCTTGAAGGGCTATAATGACATATTTTTTTTCTCTTCCTCATAAGAGTTAGTTTGAAGTCTGTGTGTTCTCATTTCCATGTGGATTTTCTTGGAGTATTCCAATTTCCTCTCAAATCCCATGAAAAAATGTCTTCAAATCATCAAATCTAAATTTTTTTGATATGAGTTATTGTGGACATGCATAGAAGAGTTCCCAGCAATAGAGTATCCATCACATCCCATAATAACATCTGCACTGTGTTCAGTGCTAATTAGATGGGTTACACTTCATCACCAATCTTGTAAACATGGGGCTCATAGCATATGCTGAAGAATGGACAAACAGTGAATGTTCAGCGGTACCCTGTCCTTAAGCAGGATGATCAATCCACCAAACAAAACAGAAATGTCATTTTTAATGGTAGGTTATGGGGTAGGAATCACTTAGTGCCCTGCCCCTCTTCATTTTACATCCTCTGACCCTGGGCCTTGGAGTCGGAAAGTACCAGCTTACCCACTTGAGCTAAAGGAAACTCCCTCTGTTCAGCTGAGCAAGTGGGCTTCTGACTTCTGACTGCATCTGCAACTCTCTCTGTCTCTTTTCAGTCTCATTGCTCCTCACTATCGCATATTTAACATTCCACATATTGTGTTCTTAATATAGAGACACCAAAAGGACTAACATGACTGTAGCGCAATGCCTAAAATCAATGACCTCATCAGTAATAAATCCCTAAATCTATTAAAGTCTGTTCAATACTCCACAGCCCAATAGCAACAGGTAGAACCTGCTGAAGAAAAAGATGATATGGATGAATACATAAGGCACATCTCCATGACTAAGGCACACAAATGTGGAACCAACATATGTCATAGGCAATTTAGACAGTTGCCTAGTTTGAGTCTTTCAGCCTGTGGCACCTACAATCTAAAAGAAACCAGTGTCCGTTTTATAATGAAATGTTGACAGAAAATCTAGAAGCTAGTGAAGCACTAGGATGATAGCTGCATTAAGTGTGGCCAAGAAAGAGGCACGTGCCATGGAGTGGGGCCTTTCGCTTAAAGGAGATGTATGGAGGGTGGAGTGCGACTGTTTTGTCTAAGGAGTCACATAATTCATACCTGAGGAGGTCATTCTCAAAGATGCAAAGCGGTCCTCACCCACATCTTGATGCATGCAGATGTTCTGTTCCTTATACAACAACTGCAATATGATGCTGAAGAAGTAATTCAAGACCATGGCATTGAAACAACACTGATCTTTTGATATGCTGCAAACATTTCAAAGTATGTCACACCATCAGCGACAACAGGCTTGTGGTGCTGAAAGCTGAAGTGGTGCTCACTCTGTCTCACACACACACTAGACTGGCTACAATAGCAGTTGTAAAAAAAATGTACAAAGTTTGCTTCGCCAGTCTCATTTAAGGCAGGCAATGAAACTCAATGGATTGTTAGAATTTCTCACAAACCCACACCATCTGAGTAGAGATGACTTCATCACCAGCTATAAAAAACAAAATGTGAAATTAATACATCAGCCTGCAGAGGATAGTGAGGACAGTTGAGAAGATCATCGGAATCTCTCTTCATTCTGTCATGGACATGTACACCACACGCTGCATCCGCAAAATCACCAGCATTGTGGATGACCAGATGTACTCCTCACATAAACTATTCACTCTCCTGCCGTCTGGAAAAAGGTACCGAAGCATTTGGGCCTTTACTACCAGAATGTGTAATAGTTTCTTCCCTCAAACCATAAGACTTGTAAACACTCAGGGACTAGACTGATAACACATACACACCTTCCCACTCGACTAGACCATGTCTTTATTTTTATTATTATATTTGTTATCATACTGTTGCTTTCTTCCTACTTCCAGTGTCATATTTACCTCTGTTCCTTCTATTAAGATATTGTCACATTTTGGCACAATCTGGTCATTTTTGTACCTTTAGATATCATAAATGTGTACTGGTTGGCGCCACACTGTCTTCATTTGTCTCACTGCCTGTCTTTGCACTGTTCTGCAGTGTTTGCACAAGCTTACACACACAAGCACTTTATGTTAAAATGTATAGTTTTCTGTAGTTGTGTGTTCTGTGAAGCACCGTGGTCCCAGAGGAAAGTTGTTTTCATTTCACTGTGTGCTGCGCTAACTGTATAGGGTTGACATGACAAATTAAAAGCTACTACTACTACTAATCCATCAAACCACAGTTCCTTTTATAAAATTTGTGCTGTTACCTCACAGCTTCGGTGTCCTAGGTTCTAATCCCCAGAAAATGGTTTTCCTTCCACTACCAAAAGATGCAGGTTTGAGGCTAATTGGTTTTTCAGTGTGCCTTATAATGCGCTGGCACCTTATCCGAGGTTGGTTCCCATCTATCCTCCTGTGCCGCTGGGATAGGCATTGGACAGGCTGGGCAAGATAGAAAATATATGAATTCTATTTTGTTAGGTTTTCTCTCTTTTTTGTTCCTGCTTTCTTTTTTATCTTTCTGATGTTTTTTTCTAGTTTGCCTAAGATGTCATTTGTTGATTGTTTGCAATGTTATTTTCTTGACATTAAATTAGTAAAGAAAAGTTTAAAAACATATACAGATATATAAATATGAATAGATGGTTGGAAGGGTATCATTGACATGTTGGATTAAAGAAGCATGGTGGGTGGTAAGCACATAGCCAAATCTTTTCAGAACCACGTGCTTGTTATGAGAGGTATGCAGTGTGGGGAGTACTGTTTACAGCACAGTGGGTGCACAGCATTGGAATAAGGTCATCTCTAAATAATGTTTAACTACTAGTAGGTCTCATTTTCTGTTCCATTTCCATTTTTTCAAAGATTCCTGGAGCCAAGCAAAACATATTATTGTTGAGCTGGTTGTTGCTCAGTAATTGGAACTTGTGCCAATCCGAGAACACCTCAATGGGTGTCTAGCAATGTCACGTCACCTGATTGGTTTGCCACCTTTGTTATCATATAAATGGCAAGACTATATGTTATCCAGAATATTTCCAGGGGGTAATTTAGCTGGGCTAACCCATCCAAATATCTTGTCAATCCCTCCCACCTATGCTGGTCGGTGTGATGTTACTTGTTGGATTTTTGGACCTCTATCACATCATGTCAACCCACCAGTATTTCAAAAGTCCCCACTTTCCATTTTGGTCTAAAGCAAAGGCGGAACACAAAGCAAATATAAAAACAACAGGAAGAAAAAGCACTTTGCATTACCTAAAACAGTGTCACACAAATATGAACTAAAGTAACAGTATAAAAGGCAACAAAAATAATTAGCACTGCAGTAATCCTCCATATCTATTTTGTGGGTAAGTAAGTACTGTATGTGTCTCTTGTGCTTGATGTAATCAATGTTCAAGAATGTCTTCCTTTAGTGTTTTTGCATGTAATCAAAAACCTCATGCAGCTTGCCCATCTCTTTCTTTCTGGTCCTGCTTCTTCTTCCTAGTCTTAGTACATAAGTTGTAAAGCTACTGTGTCTTCAGTGAGCCAACCTCTACCAACCAACAGAATGGCAGCTGCCTGCTAGCCTCCCAATCAATGAGTCACAAGTAAAGGATTTTTTGATAATGTATTAAAAACATTAGATTTATGTTTCATTTTTATATTTGTTCCATATCAATGGCATTCACTGTGGGCCCATTTCTAACCACATTAAATAATAATTAAAAGAAAGGTCAGAGGATGTGACCAGATCATTGTGTGGCTGATCCACTTGGTTCACCAATGAGCATGACGAGTGATGCACACATTGGCCAGTTTGATTAAAAAAACATTAAGTGGTACTTAAGAAAATAAATCGACATAGGAGTGAGGTAGAAATGGGGGTGATCGATTTACAATGCAGTGCCTTTCAAAGGACACTAAATGCCTGTCAGTGCAAATTCAACACATTTCAAAAGCCATCACACTAAGCCAATTGTTTTTTTTTTTAATATTCAGAAGTAAAAATGGTTTCCAACAGGGTTTTTATTGATTTACTTCAGACTCAGGAATATTTAAACTGGCAGCACTGGACAGATGTTTTGACCCCACTGGGCAGGGAGAATTATGAAAGCTGCAGATCTTCCTCCCTATGATGGCATCACTACACTTCCTGAGTGTAGTCCATTGTGCACAGGCAGGTAGTACCACCTTCCAGACACTCACAGCTCTCACTTGTGAAGAGTGATACTCATGTAATATGATTTTAGTGCGCTGGCATTTCAAAATGTTGCAAAACAACTGAAATGGAACAGTAAAAGAAACAAACTTTAACAATTAAGGTAATGAAGTGAAAGCTTTGTTGCATTCACTGATGTCCAAAATCTAATGGAATTATGTTGAGGATCCAGATTTGCCAGCAGTCAGACATTTGTTTTTCATTTAATAGAATTAGCAATCTACATTCGAAACCACTTTGCACTTTCCAGTCATGGGGACTTTCTAGTAGATGGTAAGCAAGACATAAACCAGGACTAACTATATCACTATAAAGAAAAGGTTTTCACTTCCTTTCTTAGTGCTGCCTGAACAATGGAAGTCTATCACAGGGCAGAGGTGCCCACAAAGTGCATATTTATTGTTATAAGTCAACCTAACAGCCTGTCTTTAGACTGGATAAGTAAGCATTAATGAAAACATCAGAAAGTATGCAATCTCCACATGGAAAGGTCCTCGAGTGCAACATATGAGCTGACAATGATGATGTGTACTTGTGGCAGTTTGCCACCTTGGTAAGTAGTGAATGACATAATGAGCCAGTGTTGTGAGCAGTTAACGGAAATAATATAGTCATCTGTTGCTGAACTGAAATCAGGACACATTGTCTGTATAAAACCTGAAGCAATCAGAGGGGGGCTTTTAATCACAAACTGATGGATGTCCCTATTCCTGATAAAGTATCTCGGCACTTCAAGTTTGACTATCAAGATTGCTGTCTGTGGGAAGAACACGATCCTTGTACAATGAGTACCTGTGAAGCTACCTACAGGCCCATAATGAGGACAGAGTTTATTGTTAAGTTTTTCATTAGCTCTACTGGGGATCCAAGATGTTGGCCTGGGATGTGAGGATTACTTTCCCATTGTATTGGATAATTTATGGCAATATATACTATGTTGGCACTGTGGACTGCTAGAGCAGGTGAAGGAGACAGCATGTACTGTATTTGTGTGTGCTTCAGTATACTGCATATATGATGCCTTGATACTTGCATGGCTATTTTTAACATGACATGTTTAAAGATGTATTAGGATTCAGCCATCCAGTGCTTTTTAAACTTTACAAATGTAGGTAGATTTTAGAAGGGGAGTAGAGAAACAGAAGCGATTGTTACAACTACTAATTTTTAATGAATAATTTTCTGCAGTTAGTGACTCTGAGTTTCACAGATTATTTTGATTTTGTCAGATGTGAGGCAAGTTCTTTCTCATCATGCACTTGTACACCTTTTGCAATATATTGTATATTTTTGTTATAATATCAGCTTTAAAGTCACAATTTTAAAGAGCTTTTGCAATGTCAACAATATTTATTTAGCTACCTCAGCCAACATGGTTAATATGAATTTTTCATCTTTCATGGCTGCTGGACTGACATAACAATAAAAATTAAGGCCATCTGTATTACATTATAATTATAATTGGGGAAAAAAGGATTCTGAAGTCATTGTTTATGAGTTTGTGTATGTTAACCATTGGCTACTGCCTCCTGCTCACAGCACTCAGCTGGCATCGTACTATATGTGGTGATGAATGTAGTCAGGTCGGGTCCAAACACATAATGTGTTATCCACTGGCTAGACTTTTTTTTTTTTTTGACTAATCTCTAATGTTTTTGAGCAATCGTAAATGATTTTATCTTTGTTCTTTGTTTATAAACTGTGCTTTCTCTTTGATCACGTCATTTTGTGTGCTCAGAGAATTCCATTTTTTTTCAAGGGCTGAGTTTTCAACTCTCACATTCATTTGAAGGCTGCAGTTACCACCTTCGTATTGTGAGCAGTTGTGTGAAAGTTATAAACATGTCATGCTTTACAGATGCACAGCTTACAACAATAAATAAATACATACATACATACATAAATAAAGAGCAATATAAAAAATCACATATACAACAAATGTATACACAGCTCCCAGAATATGTAGGCTGAATTTGAATGTCAGTCAGTCATTCTCCAACCCACTATATTCTAACACAGGGTCACGGGGGTCTGATGGAGCCAATCCCAGCCAGCACAGGACGCAAGGCAGGAAAAAATCCCCAGGCAAGGCGCCAGCCCACCACAGGGCACACAGGCACACCCACACACCAAGAACACACTAGGGACAATTTAACAACAACAACAACAACATTTATTTATATAGCACATATTCATACAAACAGTAGCTCAAAGTGCTTTACATAATAAAGAATTTAGGATCGCCAGTGCACTTAACCTGCATGTCTTTGGCCTGTGGGAGGAAGCCGGAGCACCCGGAGGAAACCCACGCAGACACGGGGGGAACAAGCGAACCCAGGTCTCCTTACCGTGAGGCAGTAGCACTACCACTGCGCCACTGTGCCACCCTTCAATCAATAATCCACATCCAATAGAAACGGAACACAATTATGTATAATACATATTTTTAAGTATTTGTTTAAATATGTGATGTTTTTGTTTTGCTAGAAAACCACTGAATTTAATTTAATAAATTTGAATGTATTTGAACAAACACTTGTTATTAATATGAGCATTCAAATCTTAATTTTTGTCTAATTTTACAACCCTACTGCAGACTCATTTATTCTATATTGAAAGTCAAAACTGAAATTGAAAATTTAAAACAAAATTGAGCATTACCTGCATGATACCTGTCAAAATTACGTTGCAACACCCCGAGATGTCAGACACCAAATCTGAAAAGCTCTGCTCTAGTTAATAGGGGCAGATATCGGATGGTGAAGGTACAGTGATCATGGTGTGTAGTGATATTAAATTAAAAAGCTATTACGCCACTGGCACTGGAACTCTTACAAGCTGGCAATCGTAAATGCCGTACTTACATAGCACCTATCATTCAGCCTTTATCAAATATACCAATTTTCGCAGTGAACCATACAAAAATGAAGTTTGCAATAAAAGTTACTTTATATAGTGTCCAATCGGAACAAATAGCAGCCCAAGGCACTTTAAAGTACACATGCACATTTCTGGTGTTAGTAACTATTTCTATTTACTTTATTTTACATTAACTATTTCAGCTAAAGTAAAAGCAGGTCAAGTGATCTATACAGGATCCACCTTTGAGTCAGGGATGGAGGATACCAGGAAATACTGGGTGCCTTTGAACATTACAAAACTAAAACTGACTCTCCCTGCATCACTTAGTTATTACCTCTTCCTATGTAAAATATCATATCTGAGGTCATGCTTGACCCCAAGTTCATTATTATTTCAGCTGTGTAATACACATGATTTTCCCAACTTAAAGTTTAGGAGGTGTGCCAATCTCTGCAATGTTCCTAAGAAGTGAATTTCTTGTTTATTTTTAAATATACAGAAAGACATTTTCCTAAGAATGTCAACTCCAGTATTTTCTGAGAACCATATAACAAAGCTGAACAAGAAGTTTTGGAACCTTCTACAACTGTTGGTACATCACATCTCTTAAGATTCTCTGATATCTTTCTGATTCCAAGCCATTCTATTAAGCCATGAGGGAAAAAGTTTCTATTGCCTTCAAGAGATTTACAAAAAAAAAAATAGTACATTTCACTCCAAGATCAGTTTTATCTCAAGACATGAGAATTAAAAAGAAAAAGAAAGAAAAGACACTTAATCTTTTAATCTCAACAGAAGACAATGGCTAAGGGGAGATTTTAATTGAGTTATACATAAACCTTAAAAGGACTGGACCCAGCCGACCCCATCAAGAACTTCAAAACTTGAATGCCGGATGCCAGACTCTGGGTCACTACTTGATGCTGAGCAAAGGGAGGCTGAAAAAGGGAGTCAGAAGGATGATTCGATCAAAAACAATAAAACAGCAACTGAGCAGCATCCTTATCATTTTATTAATGAATACCAGCCGCATCTTCAAAAAAGCATTGGGAATTGAACACAAAAGAGAACTGAACTGACCCATTCTGTCTGGTAGCATTTGTAAGGAAGATGCATCCACTTTAATCCAGGGTGAGTCATACACTGTATTGTAAGTCACTGGTATAAAACAAAGCTAAATCCTGGAGAAGATGCCATGTTATCATGTATTGTTCTGTGTTGGCAGAATGATTTTGAATGGCTTGTGAAACCTGAACCTGCTTTATTTCCTCTCAAATAGTGCTTACCTATATTGTATTGCTGTTTAAGGCCACAAGGGGGCAGCAACCTTACAAAAGATTGTTGACTTTATATGGAAGTCTAAGTAACTCATGAGGCCACTTTATTCCTATAATAGTGGCATTGGTCTGGCAGGCAGAAGGCTTGATTTTTTTAAACACATGGTAGCTGACACAGTTTAAGTCCATATGTTCCACTTCCCAAAACCAGAATAAGCAAGTTAAATAATGAATAAACTGACAACTGATGGCTAAATATTGGCCTGGAGCAAATGTGGATGCATAAATGAGAGTGCCCAGTGATTGACTTGTATCCCAGCAAGGAATTTTCCTGCCCTGTACATCTCAAGAGTGTTTTGAGTCCTCCCTAACCAGATCATGGAATGACTAGGAATGAATGATTGGGTGAATGGAGATAATACCACAATTAATTTTTTCGAATTTATTTTAATCATCCAGGTGATTTCATGTCTTAGTTCAGAACTTCAGTCTGATGAGTCATTTAAATTCATTTTAATCGGAGAAATTCCATAAATTATCAATTTAAGAAATACTACCTAGTTCACTTGCTCAACTATTTTCTGTTTGCTTATGTTTTAACAAAGCCTGTTTTTGTGGTTCTAGAAAGGACTTTGACATGGACATTGTTCTGTGCAATTATTAAATACTAACTGTCTTACAGATTCATACACAAAAAGCAATTCTTAGATTCTCTGCACATGCCCAAACCACCATAATTTGTTTCTTTTCAGCACAGTATTTTTCACCTCCACACCAAGTCTTTCTCTTTCTAGATGAATTACAGTATGAGCTGGAATTCCTAATTGGTACTTAAGTAGGCCCACTTGTCCTTCACATGTAATGCGACATTCAGTGACTCAGTCACATGACCCCTCACATGCAGAAAGTCTTATTGTAAATCCAGCATGAGCAGACAGATTGTGCTTGTCTGCACTTAAGCGTTAAAATGGGTTACACTAAAAATTTAAGGAGCTACAAAAGCACTTTGCTAGTCAATACCAGAAATTGTCAGGAACAGAAATAATGAATCGATTTTAATGATCAACAATTTCTCCTGTGTACTGAGATTGGACCATTACTCAAAATCAGCATATAGTGGTCTTGTGACCAGAAACTGACCATTTGAAGACTAACAAAATGTGTGCAGAATAACAATCATCCAGCCAACTGCCTATTACAAAAAGAGGAATATCAGAATACATGGCTTGGCCCTTTCATGGATGGCATATGACAGCTAAAAACCAAAGCAATATCAGTACTCTCAGTATCAGTACTCTTCAATATATGTGTTTAAAAACAAATATATATATACAGTATATATATATAAATAAACACCCTTGATTTTGTAATATTTTGTAACACTTTTTATTAGAACAGTTCTTAATTTCTTTCTCTCTCAACACCCTCCTTCTAACTTCATCTTCTCTTCTCATCTCTTCCTATATGCAGCATATTCTGCATATACACTCACCAGCCACTTTATTAGATACACCTTGCTACTACTGGGTTAGACCCCCTTTTGCCTTCAGAACTGCTGTAATTGTTCGTAGCACAGATTCAACAAGGTGCTAGAAAATTTCCTCAGGAATTTTGGTCCATATTCACATGATAGCATCACTCAGTTGCTGCAGATTTGTCGGCTGCAAATCCATGATGTGAGTCTCCCATTCCATCACATCCAAAAGGTGCTCTATTGGATTGAAATCTGGTGACTATGGAGGGCAGTTAAGAACAGTGAACTCTTTGTCATGTTCAAGAAACCAGTTTGAGATGATTTGAGCTTTGTGAAATTGTGAGTTCTTGACATCAGAATATGAGTGCACTGTGGTCATAAAGGGATGGACATGGTCAGCAATAATACTCAGGAAGGCTGTGGCATTTAAAAGATGCTCAGTTCATACTAAGGGGCCAAAGTGCAGCAAGAAAATATCCCCGACTCCATCACACCCCACCACAAGCCTCAGCTGCATGTTTTCAGCTGACAAGGGTGGCACCCAGTGTGGTCTCCTACTGCTGTACACCATCTGCTTCAAGGTTTGACGGGTTGTGCATTCAGAGATGCTCTTCTGCATACCTCGGTTGTAACGAGTGGCTATTCAAGTTACTGTTGCCTTTCTATTAGTTTCAACCAGTCTGGTCATTCTCCTCTGACCTCTGGCATCAACAAGGCATTCTCTCCCAGAGAACTGCCACTCACTGGATATTTCCCCTTTTTGGACCGTTCTCAATAGACCCTAGAGATAGTTGTGCATGAAAATCCCAGTAGATCCCCAGCAGTTTCTGAAATACTTAGACCAGCCTGTCTGGCACCAACAACCATACCATGTTCAAAATCACTTAAGTCACCTTTCTTCCTTATTCAGAGTATCATTTTGAAATTCAGCAAGTTGACTTGACAATGTCTACAAGCCAAAATGCATTGAGTGGCTGCCATGTGATTGGCTGATTACATATCTGTGTTAGCAAGAATTTGGACAGGTCTACTAAATAAAGTGGTCGGTGAGTGTATATACCCTCATCAAACAGCAGTCAATATCCCTAAATGACAATGTTTAAACAGGATTTTAGGAATTTTAGCAAATGTATTAAAAAAAAACAAAAAAAACTAAATATCACACTGACGCATTTCATGGATCCATTGTGCTTCAATAGATGGGTGGTCAAAATGTCACAGATTGGATCCACTGAAATAACTGAACAATGTCTGAATGACACCATATAGATGGGAATTGTTACTGGTTGGATGTGCCATTTTATGACAGCTACATGCCCATTAATGAAGTGCTTTTTTTAGTAGCAAAGACAAAAGGAAAAGAAAGCTGAGGAATGGTAGTGAATTTGATTTAATGCTTTGGCCTCATAAATCACAAGATCTCGATCTAATCGATTATCTATGGTGTGAGATGGAATGAGCTATATGGTGTACAGATTTATCATAATGTAGTTTGTAACTATGGTTCAGCATTATGAACAATGGGTTCAGCATTAGCAGCAATCCTGTGTTATACTGTGTTTATTCCATGATCATGCTAATAGGTAGATTTAACTAGCAAGATGGTCCCTCAGTCTAAATGAAAGGGACTGTCACACCTCTTTAGTAAAATTATTAGTAAACCTGTTAGGTAAGCACACGAAAGAAGGATGTGATGGAAAAATCAGGTAGGGCCAGATTAACTTCATTACTGTTTCCAGATGTCTCCAATGGGTCATCCCTCTAGCAGAAGTAAATCCCATACACACAAAAAACAAACAAAAGGAAAACAGAAAACAGTTGCCTGTGGGAGAACATTCAAGAAAGGCAAATTAAATTAACGAGGCAGTACATTCCAAGTGCCTCTGGAGCAGGTGGGAATGCGATCAAACAAAAGGAAGGGCAGGAAACAGGTCGAGTTGAATTACTGAGTTAATGTAGCATCATGGTGGGAGTATGCATGAAGGCAGTGGATGAGAAACATCTCTTCTTACTGACATGAGGTTAGTGAGTCAGTGGGGTAGTGCAGATGAGAGGGATTAGAGCCAGCTGGAAAAGGCAGGTGCCTTTAACTTGAGAGACCTGAGAGCTGCCTTTAGCACTTTGACAAGAAGGAGGAACATTTGGAATGTTGTGGCACCCTCATGCATGCATGAGACCCCTGCTCTGTATCCACTCTACTTTCACACTTATAACTACACTGGGAGTGCCAGTGTGAAAGCCTGGCAGCTTTGCTAAACAAACTGAATTTCCGTTTTTTGCAGACTAATCACTTGTTATTTATAAAAAAAATCTACACTTTATAAAAAAAAAAGTAATTTCATCACTCAGCCGTCATTTTGCAATCACAAATATATCCAGTGCAAATCTCTGAAGATCATGATCTCCTCAATACAGCAAACTTCAACACTGTCATGGTATTTCTGAACACTTTCACTGCTACTTTCCCACACCGGAGCACTCAGCTTCTGATTTTGCAATAATTGCATAAATTAAGTAAATTATGATTTAATATCTAAATTCCCACTGGGAATGTTCTGCACAACTTTGCACGGACGTATCACTTTTTCCACAACAGTCCAAAAACATTAAATGCTAGAACAATTTACTGTACCCCAAGCAGTCTAATTCAGGGTCATACTGAGACAGAGCCTGTTCTGGAAGCATTGGCCATATGGCAGGAGCAAACTCTGGACTGAGCACCAGCCCGCTACAAAATTCAAACATGTATAGGTTAACTTCATGTTTTTCAAGTTTTATTTCATATTACTCAAAAGCAGGTTATACACTGATGGTCACACTGCAAGAACAAGACTGGTATTGCCCTTGGTTTGAATCCTACCTGACAGGGAGAAATTTCTATGTTAGTAGTGGTAATTACAACTCAAAGACACATGATATCCAATATGGTGTTCCACAAGGCTCTATCCTGGGTCCGCTGCTCTTCTCAATCTACATGCTTCCGTTAGGTCAGATTATCTCAGGGCACAACGTGAGCTACCACAGCTATGCTGATGACACAGCTGTATTTATCAATAGCACCTGATGACCCCGACTCTCTTGATTCACTAACACAATGTCTGACTTGTATCTCAGAATGGATGAATAGTAACTTTCTCAAGTTAAATAAAAAGAAAACTGAAATCTTAGTGATTAGCAATAATGGATACAATGAGGCTATTAGAAATAAACTGGATACATTAGAATTAAAAGTCAAGACGGAGGTAAAAAGCTTAGGAGTAATTGTGGACTGTAATCTGAATTTTAAATCACATATTAATCAGATCACTAGGACAGCATTTTTTCACTTAAGAAACATCGTTAAAGTTAGACCTCTTATATCACTGAAAGATGCTGAGAAATTAGTTCACACGTTTGTTTTCAGTCGACTAGATTACTGTAACGCACTCCTCTCAGGACTACCCAAAAAAGACATAAATCGTTTGCAACGAGTGCAGAATGCAGCTGCTAGAATCCTAACTAGAAAAAGAAAATCCGAACACATTTCTCCAGTTTTGATGTCACTACACTGGTTACCTGTGTCATTCAGGATTGACTTTAAAATTCTGCTTATGGTTTATAAAGCTTTAAATAATCTCGCCCCATTTTATATATTGGAATGTCTGACACCTTATATTCCAAATCGTAACCTTAGATGCTCAAATGAGTTTCTCCTTAGAATTCCAAGAACAAAACTTAAAAGAAGTGGTGAGGCGGCCTTCTGCTGTTATGCACCTAAAATCTGGAATAGCCTGCCAATAGGAATTCGCCAGGCTAATACAGTAGAGCACTTTAAAACACTGCTGAAAACACATTACTTTAACATGGCCTTTTCATAACTTCACTTTAACTTAATCCTGATACTCTTTATGTTCAATTCATCAGAATAACTATTCATGTTGGCTCTAAAATCCGTACTGACCCCTACTCTCTCTTCTGTTTCTTTTTCCGGCCTGCGCCACCACCACCTACTCAAAGCATCATGATGTTCCAACAATGATAGATGGATTAAAAGCCAGATGTCTGCGTGACCATCATCATCAAGTCCTTCCGTGAGAACCCTAAATCCAAAGAGGAATCTTTCATTTATGTTAGGTAGAATGCCCAGAGGGGACTGGGCGGTCTCATGGTCTGGAATCCCGACAGATTTTATTTTTTTCTCAAGCCGTCTGGAGTTTTTTTTTGTTTTTTCTGTCCACCCTGGCCATTGGATCTTACTCTTATTCTATGTTAATTAATGTTGACTTATTTTATTTTCTTACTGTGTCTTTTATTTTTCTATTCTTCATTATGTAATGCACTTTGAG
The DNA here is from genome assembly GCA_026402145.1 of Polypterus bichir lapradei. Taxonomy (NCBI): domain Eukaryota; kingdom Metazoa; phylum Chordata; class Cladistia; order Polypteriformes; family Polypteridae; genus Polypterus; species Polypterus bichir. Next base: position 18,368,775 of record JANRMT010062829.1, read on the forward strand.
CTACTTTTTGTATGAAAATGTGCTATATAAATAAATGTTGTTGTTGTTGTTGTTGCCCTGGAAGCCATGTGTTTTCTGGTCCAATACCTTAACCACTTGCCATACTGCCTAATCATTAAAGTTGTATGGAGAGTCAGAGGCAACCCTGGCAAACACCATACATTGAAGGGCACCAGCCAATTACGGAGATCAACTATAACGGTTTGAGTTCATTTATGTCAATTCAATGGTTGGTTACTTCCTTACCAGGAATGACTCTTGCTGCTCCTTACTTTGAATGTGAAAAAGCAGCTTCAGATTACTCACTTTAGCTAGCTAATTAAGAGAAGATGATATCTACACCAGAAACATGGAGTACAAGGCAGAAGATTATCTTGAATAAGATGCCAGTCCATAACAGGACACACTCCCACACATGCTCCCATTCATTCACACTGGGCCATTTCATAGTCCCAACAATAAAATTACATGCTACACTTTGGTATGTGTAGGTACCTGCAGAAAATGGACACAGGGATAACACACAAATTTCACAAAGCATGACTTAGCTGAATATCCCCAGGAGATGTGAAGAAGCAGAACAAACAACTGCGCCACTACAAGAAACACTTTTCTTGCTAATTACTGTAATAAATGTACCATTATTATGTAACACAGAAGTGCTTCAAAATGTGGCATTCTCAGTCTAGTTGATGTCTATGTGGAGTTTGCACATTCTGAACAAGTTCAGGATTTCACCAGTTATTTTCGATTCCTTCTAAATTCTAATGATGTGCATGTTTAAACTGAACTGGTTAGTGTGTAGTGAAATGTTCTAGTGTCCCCTCTATGATTGGTTTCTCCCTTTAACCTGAGGCTGACACCCCACAACCTTCTAACGGAAGACATTTGTTTAAAAATTGGTGAATAGATGGATGTGTTAATGAGCTGAAATGGATTTCCACTAATCCATCCATTCATTTCAGCTGGCATAGGCGCTGGATCCCTGTCATACATTAATGGAAGACAAATACACTGACCCCTCAATTATAGTAGTGGGCATAGCCCTTCATTCATTCTAACATACTGAACCCTATTAATTCGGGGATTCCGTCCCAAACCATGCTTTTCTTTATTCAAGTCCTTCATTAGCACACAACACAACTGTTCAGTGGGGCCCAGTGGCCAAGACATTGGACTGTAAACGACAAGACTGCTAATCATTCAGATTCTCTGACTCACTGTTTAACCCTGAACAACCTATAAGTAAGTCACTCAATCTACACCAAATGCATATGTAACTTGGTATTAAAATCTCTTTATTTACAAATCCTTTCAGTACTGCTCATTGTTAAAAGTTGCTGTATAAAACAAAGGTTGTTTGCTTTGTCAGTGTTGTATCTAGTTGTAATGCTGGCACACATAATCAACTGCAAGTTATAACAAACCTGCTCAAGTTATCCAAATGTATATAAAACATAGCATTTCCTGCACCAAACAATTAGAATGTACTGATCATCTTCAAGATTCAACATGTTAGCCACTAGTAATTGCAGCACACATTTATTTACCGCACTTGAAGTGCTGGACTTTGCTTATTCTAGCTTACAGGGTCACCTACATTTTATAATTTGCTGGCCATTACACATTCTAATATTTGGGGTCACCTACATCATGAATTATATTAGATATCCTAACCTACAGGATCACTTATGAATTGTAAATATGCAGGTTCTTAGTTATCCTAACATTCTGCATCACTGACATCTTCCAATATACTGACCACTAGTTATTCTAGCATACATGTCAAGTACATCATACAACGTACTGGCCCCTACCTATTTTATAATGTAGGGTTTCCTTGACATTCTTTAGTACAGAATCACTCATTTATTTAGCCCTCACAGTCACTTAACTATTCTAGAATAATGATCTCTGCCCAGACATTCACTAAAGATCAAGCTCATGTACAGTGGGATGCAAAAGTTTGGGCAACCTTGTTAATAACCATTATTTTCCTGTATAAATCGTTGGTTGTTACGATAAAAAATGTCAGTTAAATATATCATATAGGAGACACACACAGTGATATTTGAGAAGTGAAATGAAGTTTATTGGATTTACAGAAAGTGTGCAATAATTGTTCAAACAAAATCAGGCAGGTGCATAAATTTGGGCACCACAAAAAAGAAATTAAATCAATATTTAGTAGATCCGCCTTTTGCAGAAATTACAGCCTCTAAACGCTTCCTGTAGGTTCCAATGAGAGTCTGGATTGTGGTTGAAGGTATTTTGGACCATTCCTCTTTACAAAACATCTCTAGTTCATTCAGGTTTGATGGCTTCCGAGCATGGACAGCTCTCTTTAACTCACACCACAGGTTTTCAATTATATTCAGGTCTGGGGACTGAGATGGCCATTCCAGAACGTTGTACTTGTTCCTCTGCATGAATGCCTTAGTGGATTTTGAGCAGTGTTTCGGGTCGTTGTCTTGTTGAAAGATCCAGCCCCGGCGCAGCTTCAGCTTTGTCACTGATTCCTGGACATTGGTCTCCAGAATCTGCTGATACTGAGTGGAATCCACGCGTCCCTCAACTTTGACAAGATTCCCAGTCCCTGCACTGGCCACACAGCCCCACAGCATGATGGAACCACCATCATATTTTACTGTAGGTAGCAGGTGTTTTTCTTGGAATGCTGTGTTCTTTTTCCTCCATGCATAACGCCCCTTGTTATGCCCAAATAACTCAATTTTAGTTTCATCAGTCCACAGCACCTTATTCCAAAATGAAGCTGGCATGTCCAAATGTGCTTGAGCATACCTCAAGCGGCTCTGTTTGTGCTGTGGGCAGAGAAAAGGCTTCCTCTGCATCACTCTCGCATACAGCATCTCCTTGTGTAAAGTGCGCCGAATGGTTGAACGATGCACAGTGACTCCATCTGCTGCAAGATGATGTTGTAGGTCTTTGGTGCAGGTCTCTGGGTTGACTCTGACTGTTCTCACCATTCGTCGCTTCTGTCTATCCGAAATCTTTCTTAGTCTGCCACTTCAAGCCTTAACTTGAACTGAGCCTGTGGTCTTCCATTTCCTCAATATGTTCCTAACTGTGGAAACAGACAGCTTAAATCTCTGGGACAGCTTTCTGTATCCTTCCCCTAAACCATGATGGTGAACAATCTTTGTCTTCAGGTCATTTGAGAGTTGTTTTGTGACCCCCATGTTGCTACTCTTCAGAGAAAATTAAAGGAGGAGAGAAACTTACAATTGACCCCCTTAAATACTCTTTCTCATTATAGGATTCACCTGTGTATGTAGGTCAGGGGTCACTGAGCTTACCAAGCCAATTTGAGTTCCAATAATTAGTTCTAAAAGTTTTGGAATCAATAAAATGACAACGGTGCCCAAATTTATGCATCTGCCTGATTTTGTTTGAACAATTATTGCACACTTTCTATAAATCCAATAAACTTCATTTCACTTCTCAAATATCACTGTGTGTGTCTCCTATATGATATATTTAACTGACATTTTTTATCGTAACAACCAACGATTTATACAGGAAAATAATGACTATTAACAAGGTTGCCCAAACTTTTGCATCCCACTGTATAAGATATTAGGTGTGATCAAAATGTTTTAAGAGTAAAATGATAAAATGCAGGGACATAGGCTCATTTTGCTTTAGGATGACTCATCTGGACATAGTAACTCATGAATGTTATCTTTATTTGACAGCAGAACTGACACATTGTAAACATTCTGGCATTTTGATGTGCAGATATTTAAGTAATCAGGGCTTTTACTGTATGATAATATCCCAAAAGAGGAAGGTCAAACTTTCAAAAACCCTACCAATTTAATAATTAATCAAATTAATTCATTTTTTACAAAATAAAGAATTAAAAAATAAAGGTTAGACAAGTACTAAATAAAATTATTACTAAATACTTTGAAAAATAATTAAAGGATTAAACAAACCAATAATCTCTATATATATAAAATCCAATGTCTGTCTGTCTGTCTGTCTGCTTTTCATGAGAGAACTACTTAACGGATTTAGATCGGGTTTTTTTCTATAATTTGCTTGAACATTCCGGTTGATTTTGCAACTTCTCTAATTGTGCTGAGTATCATAGTTCGCTTGCGGTACCGATTTATTTGGGCAAATCCGAGAGAGACGCAGTGGGCTGAGGGCAGGGAGGCGGGGCACTCCTCAGTCATGTGCCAGCCTCGGGCATATCTTACATCCGCTTAGCTAGCGAATGAGAGAACTACTTAACGGATTTAGATCAGGCTTTTTCTAGAACTTGCTTGAACATTCCTGTCGATTTTGCGACTTCTCTCATCAGGCTAAGAATCATAGTCATATTCGCGCTAATCGGAGACAGATGCTGTGGGCCGAGGGGAGGGGGAAGCATGACATCAGGAGTAGGGAGCCAGGCAGGACCCTCCTCGCTGTCCTGTTTCACTTCTACCCAAGCGGAGCCGCAGAGGATGGCTATTTTACTATAAACAAAAGTGAGAAACTGGTGTGATTTTATCAGGGCTCCGTTCACGGTCTCTGTTGTTCTTTGTTAATCGGTTTATTTTGTTATTTTTTTGTTGAATACTTTCCTTTGTTCTTCTTTGTTAACATGTTGGTTACATTCTATTATTATTTTACTAAAATGTGTTTAGAATTTTGAATTATGGTATTATTGGTATGTATGTTAGTTCTGTCAGTCACTTTCCTTGTTGTCTTCTATATATTAAACTCAAGAGGGTGGGGATTTAAAGTAATCAAAAAACTTCAGATACCAAAAATACAAGCTGAAGATTAAAAAAAATTCTAAACCTTGTGAAAAAAGTTGAGCAAAAGAACACAAAAACGTGTTTAACTAATGTGACAGTGGTTTGCTGAGGCATCTATAGTATGAGCCCATTTATTTCTCTCAGATGACTGCAGCTCTACTAGCTACAACTCCTGAGGACAATTGACCAAATAAATCCCCACACGACTCTAAATGAAACTGAAAATAATTAAGTAACAACTGGAAGAATACATTGGGGTAAAACTACGAAGGAGACAATGTTAGAGTTGGGAATGAAACACCAACAAGACCATGAAATTAAGTTGTTACAGAACACCAGAGTTCTGCTGTTGTTCAAACATGGTATAGACAATTTCAGGTTGTCCTAATAATTGTAAAAGTAGTAACAAATTCCTTACCTCTCTTTTGCGGGAAATCACTCTACTCTCATAGTTAGGTTTTTGTACAGACCCTTCTAGATCAGTGATGGCAACGTAGGGTGAAGCTTCAATATTGATGTATTGTGGAAAAATCAGCCCTAGACACACACAGGCACAGAGACACAAGTGCAAAATAAACCCTTTTATTTTCTTTTAGCACACAATGCCCTTAATTACCACTACAGCTCTGTTTCTTTTTCTTCTTCTCTTTCTTCTTTCTCTCTTCTTTACCGCCTACACACAAGCTCTGTCCTCCACCTCCCTGACTCCGGCTCCCGGAATGGAGTGAAGCGGCCTCTTTTATAGTGCACCTGGAAGTGCTACAGGTGCACTCTGATCTTCTTCTGGCAGCACTCCCGAGTGTGGAGGAAGTGCTGTAAGGGTCCCCGGAAGTACTCCACATGTTCCCGGATCCTCTTCCAGCACCACTTCCAGGTATGGCGGAAGTGCTGAAGTCCATGGCTCTGGGACTGACCATGGGCCCAAATAGGGTTGAGCTTCCAAGCTCCAAGCCCATGGCTCCAGTGCAATCCAGGAAGGCTGCCCTCTCGCGTCCTGGGGGAGGTATTGCTGTAGATATGTCTTCTCCCCAGGTGCTTCCATAATCGAGGTGTCCCGGGTCCCAAGCTGTCCACCACTGTATCTTTCACTAATGCAGTTGTTGTTGCTCAGTAGACACCCTGTCAAAGTTTTCACATGGTTGTGGATGTTAATTTAGGGTAATTACCAACGATGAGGGAACTCATGGGTATGGTGGCTTTATTTAAAAGAGCAGATAGTAATCACCTAAACTCTAATTATCGATAAATGCACTTAATAGCTATAAATTGCTGAATTGTACTATCAAATAAAATTGAAAGAAAAGACCTACTCTCAACCATTTCCACTAGTATCTAACATTGACCCACTTGTCCCATGTACAAGACATCTCCCAAGTCTTGATCAGGTCACACTCACCACTGGTCTCTAAGCTCCAACCAAACTTGTGATACAATGAAAGAAAAAGCCAAGTTTGTGAAATTCTCAGGTGGAATTTGATTTGCATCTCTGGAAATGTAATTGTCTCATGACAAGCTTCAGGTCTAGTTTTTCAGTTGGGCCCTCTGGAAAAGAACAAGCTGATGGATTTGTGTTAATTAAAAAAATGATTTTCCAACCTTGCTTCAAATCATACAAAAGTGGTCATAACATTACCACAGAAAAAAGATCTCCACTTAGCAGAAATATCATGCTTAAATAATTAAGCAAGTACAAGAAAAACATTGATCACATTATTCTCAACATTCCTGAGCAGGGCATGGCATAGATGTTAGTGGCCTCTCTAAAGACAAAAAGAATTATTGAGTTATAAATTCTCTGTCAACTGTATAGCATTAGTTGAAGCAAGCTTAAGCACCCAGTAGCCTTGCTCCTTACAAGCGAATTGCATGGTGGCAGGTCCTATTCCCGAGAAACAGAGCAGTAGATGAGTGTGCATCACTGCACACCAGTCCTGAGCAGGTGACAAGCACACAATAGACTTGTCCCTGACATACACCAACATGACCGAGTGTGGAAAAATAAGGTAAAAAAAGTACACAGTCATAACTAGATAAACAAGTGCAGGCTTGATGTCTCGTGTTTGCATCACTTGTTCAGTATTTAAGGACTCTGCTCATTATGAGCCTGAAATGAAGAAAAACTTTACAAAAATCTTGCAGTCAATCTTTTTGCACCATTGAAAGTGTAAGAGAGACTGACAGACAGAGATGGAGCTCTCTATTGCCCTCTTTGAACATCTGAAGTAAATTCATGCTAACAGGCATTGATCACAATTTGCAAATTAAAAAAAGAGAATGAAACCCCATGAGAAAAATCATTAAAACGTCGAACGTTTGCTGCCCCCCACTCCTTTTCTTTTCTTTTTCAAGTTATTCATCGGAATCCCACGCTATCCAGGGGGCAGCAGAGCTGCAGCCAAACAGCCCCCCCGGACAAGCACAGAATAACGTATTCCATCGCCTCAGGCTAAGAAGTGAGCGGGTCGCAGGCATGGCATACTGATAGCGGGGTGGAGAAGTTCTAATTGGAGTTCTGGCGAGCGCGGGGTAGAAGAGGGATTGAGCCAGGTGCTTTGTTTTCTGTGTCTCGCTGTCTCTTTCGTTTTCTCTCACACTCACTTGGAAACCAAAATAAAATGCAGCTCCTTGCTAATTGGTCTCTAGCTGCTGAAGCCCACTTCTGCATAATCTGCCTCTATGCTTTTATTCATTTTTTTCATCCATGTCTTCATGTTTTAGATATTTTTTAAGTCTTATAGCAAACAAACATTAGCGACCGAAGCCTTCCTGACACCCTTAAGCCTAAGTAACAGCTAAAAACAAAGAACTGCCTATTAATTCTTGTTTTCGTGTTTGCTTCCTTTCTTTCTTTTTACTATTACCACAAGCTTTTAATTAGATGATTCAACAAAGTTATGTAATTGCAGCAGAGTCTAATGCCAGTGACATGGCAGAGTCAAGGCACTTCAGCTTTTCTGTCAACAAACTGCTGCAACAAAATCTCTGTATGTCTTAACTAATATAACAATTTTCATAAAGTCATATGTGAGAATTTTAAGCTCTCCCATATGAGCAGTTCCCAGAAAATGTAGGGAAGAAACACAAAGACAGCCTAATCTGGATGAGGACAGAAATGTGAATGAACCATGGAGGTGGGGTATGAATTGAAAAGTGCATGGATGAATACGAGGGAAAATCATCAGTACAGGGCAAGCTGTACACAGAAAATGGCTAACTAATTCAGTACAACCTTAAAAACTGACAAAGTGAACGTGATGGCGATATACTGTTGTCTAAATCATGGCAGTTTGATGGAGGCACATAGACATCACCCTATACATCGTTGAAAAGGGCGCAACAAAATCATAAAAAAATAGGAAAAAAAAAATGTGAAAACAACCAATCAAGCCAGCCCATGACATCATTCAAATATTGAGAGACCCACATAATCCCACCCCAATATGGATCTATAAAACCAAGCCTGTTCTGAAGGAAACACCTATTTTACTTCTTTTAAAGCCACAAGTGAGGGGTTTTGTAATGGGAAGATCCCTTTGGACAATAGCTACCTTGGTGAAAAACCTCATTAATTCAGAAAAAAGAAAGCAATTAGGAGCCTGAGCACATACAGTATCCCCTTTCACATGTGCAACCTACTCCAGAATTTACTAGTAAACTGCCAAGGGCATCCGGGAAAGGCATTTCCAGCTCAGGATCTAGAATAATCCCCAGGAAATTTCTGGGTTAGTATAGTTGTGAACAATGGCAGAAGAACTTCTGGGTAAAACACAGTAAAAGTCTTGACATTGTCACATTCTATGCAATGATGTTATGTTATTTAAGTATAAACTAGCTGTACAACATTCACGTCACTAGCTGGATTGTTTCATGGAGACTTACTTGTTTTCTAAGAATAGCTCTTCGTAGAGTTTCTGAAAATTGAACAGATTCTGAAATAATGAATCTTCCCTTTACCCAAACCAAACCACTGAGCCCAGCTACCACCAGATGTAGCCATGCACCATCTGTCAGGCACTTTTTTATACCAGAGAAGGTAGGGACCTCACTCAGATGGCAGTGAAGAGGCAGTGAAGTGAGCGGTGGTGCAACACTCTTATCTTATGTATCTGAGCTTTGTGAAGCTATTGGAAAACTAAAAATACAGTTGTAAATATCTTTGGATTACTATATGCACTTGCTGCTTCTGTATTTGCGTTTATAGTTTATGTTTCAAAAGTATCTTTGTCATTTTAGACTATTGTAAAAATAAAAGAGAACACAAAAAATGGAGAAAGTATTAAGCTTTTGCTCCCTTCCCTGTGTTAACTGAATCCACTTACAAAATTGTAAGATTGCCTTGGTATTTGTGAACAAGCAAATTGCAGTAAACTCCAATTAGGGCTAACCTGAACTTCCTTTGGTCACATGAGTGAATGGATCTTATCAGTAAAGAGAACTTTTTTTTTATTTTTTATTTTTTTTTTATTACTATTTAATTTAATATTGTTTCTTTGTATCAGTATACTGCTGCTGGATTATGTGAATTTCCCCTTGGGATTAATAAAGTATCTATCTATCTATCTATCTATCTATCTATCTATCTATCTATCTATCTATCTATCTATCTATCTATCTA
>JANRMT010062829.1:18378171-18492121 GCA_026402145.1 Polypterus bichir lapradei
CTATCTATCTATCTATCTATCTATCTATCTATCTATCTATCTATCTAACTGATTGGATTAAATTATAATGGCTAATTAAAAGGGGCAGTGCCTAAAGTTAGAGGTTCGAATAAGGAGGGACAAAGAATGTGAATGATTTGAGTTAATTGTACCATTTTTTACAATCACTTTGGCACTAGTTTCAGAAGAGAGAGAATGGGGGAAAATATATGGTGGTGAGTTGTGAATGTGTCTGAAACCATGCCTACACCAGTTGAGCATGGTGGAACCTGATATTGCCCCACACAATAACATAGGTCACACCAACAGTTCTACATGCCACAGTTAGCTCATCAAGGAATGTTTAAAAAAACTCTGCATTGTATGAGCCAGTACAAGGTCTTCGTCCCACCACACTATCTTCTGATATAGCCGTACACATGGTGATGTTGACCCCATGTTGTCCAGGTACTTTGAAGGTTGCCTACTGACCAATGAAATTATGACCTCTCCTCCTTGTCCTGGCCGATCTCATTCACAAAAATGAATTTATGATGGTTTTTATCAGTATCCAGGCTCATCTTCTTCTATGTAAAAAGACATGTTACAGTATAATGATGGGGATTTTTTCACAAACAGTCATCATGACACTGAACATACCAGAACATACTCAATCTTCAGCTGCTTCACTCTGTCTGCCTTTCTCTGAAAAGGCACACGGTATAACTGTTTTAGTGGCATTTAGTGCCTTTTCAGCAGGCATGCAGTGGTTGGAAAACTTATGGCTTCCATATTGTTGAAGAAGACTTCATTGTCCAGGATGTGCTGTCTGATTTCTATAAGACAAATGTCATTTCTGGCCCCGATCAAATTGACCACAGCCCAGTCTTGTTTGTCAGTTAGGAATCTGCCTCTCCCTCCACTATTTGGTTTAGTCTTAATTCTGTAGGAAACATTACAGGAGAAACATAACTTCATACTGTACAACACGTTTACATTGACGCATAACCTACTCTGTGCTACACATTGGCATGCTATACAGTGACAAGAGTGGCCTATGTTACTTTATTGTTCACTGTAGTGCATGCTGAAGACTTATTGGTTCTCATTGCAGAAGGTTCTGATAATTGAGGCCAGAGTTGATCTTCTGAGGTTTGGCTGAATCATTCTAGCTGCATCAGTCATTGTCATATCCATGGTTATAACATGGTCTCATGGGATACTCTTTGCTGTTTCTGCCCTTTTCTAGGTCTGTGGCCTTGTCTTCAACCATGTTCCCTGACACCTCTCAAATGCGGCCCATGGCCACATCTCTGGTGAGGCCTAAGCTCCAAGACGAGGCCCACAACCACCTCTCAGATGTGGTGCTTGCCTCCTGCTATTCCTGTGAACACTGTGTCTTCCTCCCTCTCCTTGACAACCTGCCTGCTCCATGTTAGAATATCGCAATGTTGCTGTGGATTCCATTCATACTCATACTTCAAGGTGAAATCAATCATCAGCAACAAATTGGTGTCAGTGGATCATATTATCCTGATACTTTCATGATTTGAGCATGGAATATTGCTCCTCATTTTCTATTAAACTATGCTTTAAGAGGAATGCAACAGAATTATCATTTAGAGCAGTTGTATCAACTGATATTACTTCACTAAAATGAAATGAACAGACAGTTATCATAAATGCAATGTGTGAATTACATTTTGAAATGGTAATGCTTTGATGTGAACTTGTGTCATTTTGAATTGGTGATTTCAGTTCAATGAACAGATGATCTTTGGTGTGTGTTTATTGTATCCAAGCAATTAGAAAAAGTGTTAAAAATTCTAAAAAAAATTGCATTTTCATCATCGATCGAGTTTTGGGTCTAGAGTTTTGAAAAATTGCATCAAGGTTCTGAAACTAGTGCTAAAGCAATTGTAAAAAAAACTGTAAGAATGGGATCTCTGTTGATGTGGGATGGTAAATCTTTAATGGTCTTTAAGAATGAAGGAGTGATTCTCAGGGCAGAAGCCTAGATTGAGAAATGTTACTTTGTGGTTAAAAAGGCAGTGTATGATTTGAGACATAATACAGCTGATGGTGCCTGACTAAAGTCTTTGTCACATTACGTGACTTTTCCATTCATTTTCAGTCGAAGCCCTCATTTACATCGTCTTAGTGATCGGAGACAGTTGGCTGCATGCTACCGTGAAGCCAATCACATAATGAAACATGCCTAGAGACTCACTACAAATAGTCTATGACTTACTCTTTTTGATCTTGTTTTTAGTCGTAGGGGTGGGCTCTGTGTACACAAGAGTTAACAATCAATGAAGGCTTGTCTGGAAAAAACAATTCATATGATGAGGAATAAGAAACATGGGACTTTGGACCTCACAAACAAATGAGAAGCTCATCTGCTTGATGTCTTATGTTTTTTACGTACCATGACAGACTGGAATAAGAATACCCCATGACATGCAAAGTGACATCAGCTAAGGCAGTGTTTTTAAGAGCTGAACCAATCTTAAAATAAGATCTGATAAACAAGCAAGTCATCAATATATTAGAACAGCTCAATGTAGGATCTAATTTCATTTCTAATGCCTTTTTGTCCTTAAAGATGTTCAAGGAGGGGAAAGAGAGGACCCTAAAATGATCACATATTTTCTCTGATGTTGAAAGGAATATAACTGAGTGTCAATCTAGACACGCCTATCTCTGGTTCTACCACACTTCCTAATTCATAACATTACAAAACATTTTCAATCCTGCTAGTCCAATTTAAGGTCACTGGGGGCCTGTGGCTAACCTAGCAACACTGGGTGCAAGGCAGGAAACAACCCTGGACAGAACAAATCCACCACAGGACAATTTGGAGTAGACAATCAACCTAACAAGCATTGCCTTTTTGGATGTGCGAGGAAACAATGCTGCCAAGAGGAAAGCCAGTGCAGGCACAAAGAGGAAGATTCTATGCAGACAATGACAGAGTAGAATTTGACCCCAGGATGTGAGAACTGTGAGGCAGTAGGGCTTCTGGCTACAGTAATGTGTTTGTCCCTCCCCCGGTCAAACCATTTAAGCTCTCACTACACCGCTGAAGGTGTATAATCATTGACAACAACTTAAAGATCTGAAGAATCTGAGATAACTACTTGTGAATTGTGGTAAAAAGCTAACACCCTCATAATAACAAACAGTAATGTGTGTGCATTTATTAGCATAATAGAGCTGAAGTGTGCCCCATTTGTGGAAGGTACAATGAGGCAACTGCCCCATAGTCGATGGAGACTGCAGCTTCCTGGACAATAGAAATGTTCCTGTAGCCCAGCTGACAGGTCAATTGTCTTATTGCTGTATGAGGATGGCCGGTGCGCCTGTAGCTGTGGGCAACTGTGGACACTGGCAGGAACAGTTCTCCTCTGCTGTAAGGATTCAATAATTAACATCTTGTGCTATTTTTTAACTTTAGTTAATTAACTATTTTTATTGTTGACATGACAATTTTCAACATTTTATGTGCTGATTGCTATGACTCTTTGTGCTGTGTGCTGTTTGAAATATTATGTCATGATAGGTGGTTATTTAGGATTGAGCCATGAGTTAAAACGTATTCAATCTTCATTTAAAGGTAAGGAAAAACTCCAGTTAAGAAATCAGTTTTGAAATCACAAAGTATTTCTAAAAAATAATTTCAGGCTTTGGCTTAATCATCATCTATAGTTTTGACTTCAGTTTTGTTGCTTGAACAATTTTGCAGGCCTTTAGGATTTGTACCCAAATTTGTATCACATTGACTACTGTTTTCATTTTGCTCTTAAACCTCTGGTGTCCATATTTCACTTCTGTTGCAATCATTCAGCTACTGATTGAATAGTCAATATATCTGTAAACTGTGATTTCTGCAAGGGAACTCTGCATCAGAGGCAAAAATGATGTGACCCACCCCAGAGTCAAAAGTGACAAAAACTTCTTAGGATGCAGGACATTTCCTTGGCTAAGCAGTCTGGTATTTTCTTTTGGGCTCCACAAGAGAGTGGATGGAGGACTATAGGTTTGTATCTGAAGGGAGGTTCCAAGAGCAGATGATCGATTACAGTGGGCCTGGGGTCGCTACCCGTAACTTGATGAGCAATGGAAGTCAAGATTAGTGGAATGTGCCTTTAGTCCAGCATATGAAGATGCTTTTCATGTTCTGCAGGTGCAGGATACAGTATTACACAGTTAATATCTTTAACTAGAAAAGACATGGTGTCAAATTCAAATCATGTAACTCTCACATATCCTCCTCACCCTATCATTAGACAATTCTTTCTCTCCATTACGTATTGCATGGTTGGGAAGTGTGTATCATGTGGAATACCAAAAGAGCACTATATGGCATGAGTGAGTGAGCACTTTTTGCTGTGGTACCTCAAGAATGCTAGCAGTGTGCTCATAAATCAAACATATTGCATTTATTAGGACACAGAAGCCATTCAATATCTTGGTGCAAGTACATGTTGACTCCTTGCTATTTTCTTGCTTTTTCTAATTCTCTAAAGGATATGAGAGAAGAAAGCAATATTATGGCAAATTCCTGGAGAGTATGTGGGCTTGTGAGAAAGTGGCCAAGCAAGGCAAGTGTGGGCCGCAGCAAGCTGCTCACGTCTTGTGACTGCAGGCCCTTCCAGCTTGTCTTTCTCTCATGGCAGAGACGCAGACACATCAGTCACCAGCTAATTGGGCTCTTGTGTGTAATATTATGGCAGGGTAATTAAAACAAACAAAATCCACTGCCTCCCTAACTGGAGGCTGAATTGCTCCCAGTAAAAGACCTGGCTAATTACTGCAAATCTTTTAAGCACTCGCGTGTGTGTGTCATGTTTTGTGTGTGTGCGGAATCCCTTCTTCTTTAAATTGGAAATGAAAGGTGAGTCTGTCTGCGAGCTGGAGGACTTGTTAGAAGTTAGTAATTAGTACGTCTTGTTAATAGGCCTCCCTGTGATGTTACTGCATCGCGTCCCTGCAGACAGCAACACACACCTGCGTTTTTGAAAGGTGGCCCCTGTCTTGTTTCTCCTGTGGATTGACACATTTAAGTCGCTGAAAGGTCCCTTGCCATAAGCAGAGAATTTGAAATTCAATTTATTTCTTTTCTTTTTTGCCTTTACAAAATAAATAGAACACCAGACAAATTAACATTTCAGAGCAGCTCATTTATTCCATTAAAAGCGGAGAGCCTACTGCATGCAGCTTTGTGCCGAGCAAACCCTTTTGTCTGCTGGCGTGCAGATGTTGAGAATGAAACGGCCAGAGTCAGAGTAGGACTCCATCGATTTGGCAATACATGTATGCGGGGGCCAGGGAAGGACAGAGCAAATCAGTACGAAGGATAATGGGGGAAACGATTAGGCAGAGATTAAACATAATCTGATAATTTGACATGCACTTAGAGACATACAGTAGACAAAGAAGAAAAGGAACAAGAAATCCTTTAAATAACTGATGAGAAAATCAAATTAAAAATGAAACACAAAGGGCAGACAGACAGACAGACAGACAGACAGCTAGATAGATAGATAGATAGATAGATAGATAGATAGATAGATAGATATGCTCTGATTCTGTATTGCTAAACCAGATTTAGAATTAATACTAATGCAAAATCTTGGCAAGTTACTAATTCAGGATTGGTTTGTGTTTTGAACTAATGTTACCAGCCTAGGTTCTTGCCTCCCATATCCCTGAAAGGGATTAAACAGGTTAAATATTGGATGAATGGCCAAATTCAAGATAAATATGTTAAAGAAAAAAATTTGATGTCTTCACACACCTCTATTTATTAAATAAAAAAAAACAATATTGTATAAATTTTGTCATTTCATAAATGTGGTTTTCTCCTGGGTTTGGAATGTGACAGAGTTGTAGAAATTGTTATAATTCAAAGGAGACCGAGCAGATGGATTTTTTTCTACAACAAGAGAAAATGCATATTCTCAGTAGGCATTATATGTCATTACTGTGTAATATTCGGGTGGCATAGTAATTCAGTGTTTAGTTTCAAGTCAAGAATCTGTCTGTGTGCAACCTGGACACTCTCCCTCTGTCTTCAAGGTTTTCCATGGTCCTCTGAAAAACTGCCACATTACAATAATCAATTAGTTAGGAAAATTGACAACTTCACACTGAAGAATAAGAGGGTCTGAAATCAGTACATTATGCTATGTAAGCACAGTTCTGTAGAGCTTTACAGTATATTATAACAGAATGAAAGAAATCAAACATTTTGTTGAATATTGTGCATGGCAGTTAAGGTTGCTCCTGATTACAAATCACAATCCATAAATTCTAAGCCTCTTCGCCCCAAAAAATGGTACACCCACCTGATTTAGTCAGTCATTCTTCCTGTAGAACTGTCATGTCTGGTGATCTTCACATTAATCACCTTTTCATAATGTTCCTCATATTCTAGGTTGTATAGATCAGGGGTCCCCAACTCTGGTCCTGGAGGACCACAGTGGCTGCAGGTTTTCATTCTAACCCTTTTCTTACTCAGTGACCTGTTTTTGCTGCTAATTAACTTCTTTTGAATTCATTTTAATTGACTTGCTCTTGAAAACTCAGACATCTCAGTTGTTTCTTTTTCCTTAATTAGCAGACAGTCAATAATGAGATACAAAATGAACCAAAACATGAGCAGCAAACTGTGTCCATCATACAATATCTGTAAATAAACAAAGGTGAAAGTTTCAGGAATGTTGATCTGGTCAGGTATACATAATATTTTAAAAATGCTCTTAGAAAAGAGAAAATCAACAATTTTGGAAATGTATGTGATTGCACAATGAGAGCTGCAACAGGCCATGGAATTAAAGAATGAGTTTAATTAATGACGGTACCTAATTAAGCAACTGGTTGGAGTGAAATTGATTGGAGTTTGAGTCTTCTGTTGGCTCACTCGCTTCACATTTCATTTCTGTTTGGGTGTCATTTAAGGAAAGAAATGAAGCAATTCAGAAGAACGATGAAAGTCAGGGTAACAAATCTATTAAAACAAGTCAATTAAAATGAATGGAAAAGAGTTAATTAGCAACAAAAACTGGTCACCGATTAAGAAAAAGGTTAGAATGAAAACCTGATGCCACTGTGATCATCCATGACCGGAGTTGGGGACCCCTGGTATAGATGATATTTCTTACACCACTTTGGGCATAGTAATCCAGTTGAGGTCACGAGGCAGACTATTTTACAACCCATTTTTCAGGCTTTTCTCTTTTTGGGATTAGGAGAACAGATATAAATATAGGAATGATGGTGTAACTGCTGCAAAGCTTTTTTAGGCTAATAAATCTTCTCTGTTTGTAACTAGAAGTTCATAGATCACACTATTCAGCACCTGTCATTACACTTTGTTTGCCACAGGACTTTGTTTTAGAATTTCAACCAACATTCCTCCATGGGAATGCCTAAGTGTAACATTTTAAGACATATACATTGGCACAAATGCTGCTAAAAAAAGTGCTTAAGTGAGACGGTCAGAATGCACTGGCATTTCTTGAGCATACTTCTACACTTTAATGTACCTCAGGGAAGGCCAAACCTTAGGATTCTAATTGCCATCATCTTTCTTACTCTCTATTAAAGACTTTGTTGGAGTATGCTTCATCCAAATTCTTTTCTGTGAACCTTCATGGGTGGCATAGCTACATAAAAATTTCTGGATTAAAAAAAGCACACATGCCTTTCTACAAATTCAATGTAGTGATTCTGACATCTGTTTCATTTAGTATATAGTGGAACAACTACAAATGTTATAGTCAAGCAAATAGAACACTTAATCAAAAGAGGCAACCATACACCTTGAATGGTATGAACGGATAAAGCCCACAATGTAATTTTGACTGCAACAGAAGACAGGTCATCTTTAGCCTGTGCAGCGAGAAGGCCAGATGTAGTGACATTGAAGCAGAGCTTGCTGCTATGTGAAGAGGCACCCTTGCAGTTAGAGTCAAACTGTAACGTTCCTCTTTAACTAATCTGTTTTGCAATCAGAAAGGCCGAAGTTCAAGTCCTGTAGCTACCATCTCACAGCATGGAGAGGGCAATGTCTTATTACAGACAGTGTTCCAGATTGTACGAGTCACAAAGCTGAATGACAGCTTCACTAAATGTTATGTACAGCAGTAAGGTTTTGGAATAGTGAAAATGCTATAGACTGATACAGTTTATAAAAAGTCTTAGTCTGACTTTCAATCTCTACCAGAAACTATTCTGAATAATTAGGAATTGCATTTTTTAAAGTTTAACAGAAACAAGTGTTGAGTTTTACAGGCATGTGATCATTCGCTTGGAATTGTGCAATGTGTTGCATAGAAAAAGAATGTGAAGCTAGGGTGGCTTTATGATTTTATGACTTCTAATATGTTTGTCTGGCATTTTTCAACTGCCTTTTTTTGTTTTTTCTTTCCTTTGTTTTTGGGCATGCAAAAGTCATTTACTTAATTATTTTTTCATTTAAATTTATTTTAAGGGTTATAAAAATGTATCAAGTCATAATGTACCTTCCTATTGCTTTTTACTCCATTGTGTGGTTTTATTGCTGTGATTCAGTGGTTGGGGGCGTTGTCTCAGAGTTCACAACATGTGGCATCATTAGTGCAACTCTATAAAAGCTTGCATCTCAGACCTCACAGGCTCCAAGATTCTGTTAGTTGGTTTTATCAACTAACCTGTTGGTTAGATTTGTTCTATTTGGCATTATTTATTTTAGTACCAACCCTACTTGTATTTAGATTTTGATTTTTGGATAATCATTTTCCTGGTTCTTGTTTCCTTTCTGCTTCTGCCTAGTTCTATGCCTTGATGTCGAAGTGGTTACTACCGCTCCTTCACAGTGCTGTATCTCAGGTTCATATCTCATGCCTAGTTGCTAATGACGTAGACATACATGTTTTCTCCAAGTCTTTGTGGATTTTCTCTGTGCATTAACAGCTATCCTCCCAAATACTGTCAAGAATGCTTGGCTAGTTTGTGATCTTAAATATATGCTGAGTGGGTCTGTGTGTGAGTTGGCCCTGCAACGGAATAACACCTCACTTAGCCAATGACTGATTCCTGCCAAATACCTGTAACATTTAGTTAATATTTTTTTTTTCTGAGCTGAATATATTTTTCTCAGAACTCTGTTTAACTTTCTCTGATGTGTTGAATGCCATTAGACCTTATGAAATTACTGCTTTAATGTTTTTTGAAGAGTTTGCATTTGATTTAACATTGCCACAACATCATTTTTTTATATAATGGTCACTACCACTTTGCAGAAACACTGCTTTAACATACTGACCTGTTACTATTGGGTGTAATCACATGATGATGTCATCTGCATAACCATATAAAGGCTAGCACTGTGAACAACACATTGTCCAAGAATGTGGATTTCACTTATAAAGTCTCTTATTGTGTTTTATAGATCATTTGTATAACAAAACTCTTGCAATTATTTTTTACTTGCTGTCTTTTGATAAGCATTTTGGGTTTGGTGAAAGATTAGCTTTAAACATCTGTACTTCCTCTTTAGCTACTCTTTTGACATTGCTTCTCTATCTCCGAGCCAATATAAACTTTCAATAACTGAAATAGTTTCCAGGAAAGGCAATGGCCTCTCATAACTAATAGGTGGATAACCCAAAAAATATTGGATCCAACACTGTATTTAAAAGCAGCACACTTGCATTACTCTGCATCCATTGTGATAAACATATTACTCCAATTTTTCCAGCTACATATTTTATTTTTCTGTTAGCTAACTGGTTGGTTTTGCCTGTATTCCAAATAATCCAATCTATCATAGATTTCTCGTTTTCTGCATTAGATGGTGTCTTTGATTTCCACCATATTCAAGCACTGATTGAACAGCACTGACAAACATGTCAGCCATACAGAATTAAAAAAGCTTCCGGTTTACATGTTATAAAATAGAAGAATCAGATGTGCATCAGAGTCTCAATGTGACGAAGACTAATAAAAATCCCAGACCTGATGTTATTATGCCAGTAGCGTTAAGAGAAAAGAAACATATTTATTTATTAATGTTTATTACACAACATTCCACAGACAGTGTAAACAGGAAAAGTACTGAAGACAGGAAGGTTACAAATGTGAATCTAGTCCACAAGAATACAGACAAAACAGTAATTACAAACCAAAAAGTCTTACTTACAGTATATACCACACAAAGTTAAGGAAATTATATTCAGAAATAAGAACAAGGGTACTTGTACAAAAACGTTATACTTCAAAATCAATGTGTTAGAGTTTTGAATGTGAACCTGAAGTAACTGAGAAAAGTAAAATATGCCCAAAAGTGAATTGATTCCTCTATAATATAAAATTCTAGGCAATAATAACTGAGAAAGGCACACTTAAAATTGTTTATATTCTTTCACCATATGGAAGCTTATTTTATTGGCCGTGTTTACCATGCAGTAACACACGCTCCTGCTTCACTCACCCAGGGTCAGAGGCAACCCCTATGCCAGTCTTTCCACCAACAGGTATGCATCAGAAGCACAATCTCAGATAGCATTTTTCTACCAAACATGCAAACTGTACTAGTAATCTGTTATGCAAGATACAGGTGTCAGCTTATGGGCTCAGCAAATGCTGTGTCCGCGGTCTGTGCCCCCAGGCTTGGTTGTCAGTGCTGCCGCCGCTACACATGGAGCTCCTTTTATACCGGCTACTGCAAGTAGCAATGACAACTGTCATTCTTGCCTCACAGCAGTCTGCATAAGTTTTGTATGTTCTCTCCATGTATTTACGGATGCCCTTTTCACCATGCTGCCACTCAGTGTGAATCTTGCTCTGTAGGAAAAGTAAAACAAAAACACAGAATGCAATAAGCAAAAAGTAAGCTCCATTTAGAAAAAAAATAATCAAATGAGGCAAGTGCACATCTGTCTGTTATTACAAGCCATGGCAGAACATAACTGTTGAAAGAATAGAATTGCAGAGACAAATGTAGGATAATAAGCAGAATATACTTGGTACTGGGAGTTTGTTGGGTTGTCATAACTCCACCCATGATGACAGCTGTGAGCAGACAAGTGAAAAGGAAATGTATTCATACCTAAAGAAAAATAATTTCAATAATCTGTGATAAAATATTTATTGCTAAATTCCTTTCATTATCAAAAGGATGCCTCATAAACATGAAAGGCATATTTTCCTAAACTAAAACTTCTGCTACTTCGTAGTGGACATATTTGGTTAGTTTTGTGGCTTTGTCATTTAACTCTAGACCTGTGTATCCATTAGTCCTATTGTAAGCTGCATGAACAGACAACACATTTTTAAAATTAAAAAAAAAAACACCACACTTCAATTCTATGTGGGAATCTACCATGATTGTATACCTAAAAATCAGCAAACTTGTGGAAACAAATCAATTAGTTATTAGAGTAGAGTACAGGAAAGTGAGAAATACAATACTTGGTTGGGTGAAACTGATAGTAGGTGGTCAACAGGTGGCAAATATGATAGCCATGCATACTGTCTTCTGGGACCTCATGCATAACGCCGTGCAAAGAATTCACACTATAACATGGTGTACGGACAAAAGAGGAAATGTGCATACACACAAAAAAATCCAGATACATAAACCTGTGCGAATGCCAACTTTCACGTTCTTCCGCTACATAAATCCCGGTCAGCGTGAAAAGTAACGCACGTGCACGTGCCTGCTGTCCCGCCCCATCTCCTCCCAGAATTATGCCTCTTTGAATATGCAAATCAATATCAATAGCCTTTAAGCTCAGTGTTCTGTGAAAAGGCAATGGCAAAAGCATGGGGGAAAATAGAAGAATTTCAGCGAATACCAAGTGGAGGCAAGAAAAAACGTACTACTTGTTGGTTTAAACAGTGGTATAAACAACAAAAGGAAGTTGATCGAGTGACATAGAGTGTCGGAGAAACTTGAAAGCTCAAGTTCACAAAGTCGCACAGTGCCCAAAATAAAAAAGAAATTGTCAGACATCAAAGTCGCTGTGAAAAGGCAAGTCGTAGCCCACCGTCTGAGTGTCATATGAAAGTTTATTAGGGTACAGAGAAAAAAAAATAGGCACACAGTAGGAAAAAAATCACAAAATGATTTCCACTTTAATTACGTACAGTAGTTTATTTTGTCATTAAAGTAGAACATCATAAACTTCATCTTAAAATCGTTTAATCTACTAGTTTCTCAAATCCCATCGTAACTAAAGTAGCACGTTAAATGCTTTCTTTTGTATTTGATCTTCTGTGTGCTCAACGTGTGTGAATCAATACATGCTTCTTAAATGGACTTTCTCTTCCTCCGACAAGACACAGAATCCATTACATTCGTTATATTACAGATCTCTGAATAATTAAAATACTGAGATATATACTTGATATCATTTTCATGATGATAGGAGTTAAAGCATGTTATTAAACATGGGAACACAGCAGCGCAGTGATTGTTCATGCCTCTTGCAAGATACTTGCTGCGCTGTGTGCGACCTTCGATGAAATAATTTATTGCAGCAGTACTGTCTCTTTCAAACATACTAACCTCCAATTCCTGTCTTTCCTTTTCTTTCTCCAAGTACCCAATCGCCACACAATCATCTCTGTAATAGACGTTAAGCCATCTGTAAGCTTAGAACGCCGATTCTTCAAAACTTTTAAGGAACATTGAAATATCTTCATAGTACATGTTTAATTATTCCATCCATCTATCCTTCCCTTGTCGCGCCAGACCCAGCAAGAATACAGCGCAAGGCAGGAACAATCCATGAACGGAGAGCCAGCTCCTTGCTAGCGCTGCGGCACCGTGTCCTCACATGTTTAATTATTAACAATATAGATTATTTACATTAAGTTAAAGTTTTATCTGTATAATATAATAAATGTAATTTGCTGCATTTCATCTTAAAAATGATATTGTCATCATATGTAATTATGCACTTTATAAAGTGGCTCAGGTTGTGCAATATTATAACTATCGCAAGTTTACAGTGAGGTAATTGTACTTATAAGTACAAAGCGTTCTACAAGGAGCAACTGATGGACTGATTGAATGCGTTATTAGTTCTTGGGATGAAACTCTTTCTGAACCGCGAGGAAAGGCTCTGAAGCATTTGCCGCATGAGAGCAGTTCAATAGACAGCATGGCTGAGGCAGAGTATGCTTGATGCTGTATACAAATAATTCTCTTTCCAGTCAGCTGCTGTAGAGCTGTGATTTCCCACTCAGATACAGTGATACAAATACTCCGAGTGGTGCAGTGAGAGTAATATGGAAAAAGATGATCCGCTGTGGCTACCCCTAACGGGAGCAGCTGAAAGAAGAAGAAAAAGGTGCAGTGAGAATAACAACGCTAAAGCATCTATGGTATTTAGAATAGTTTGACCATTCTGTGGACCATTATACTGTTACAGGTTAATTACAATCAGATGCATTAAACTAATAAACAGTATGCGGTTAATTTCAGTGTATTTATAAAGTCGCGTCAGGGATGTGGATCTAAAAAAGAAAAGGAAACCACACTGGAACAGTAGCACTACTTTGATGCTGGGTGCCGCCAGTTTGCAAAACTGAGCGGAGAACTTGCGTACGCCAGGGTTTGAGCTACCGTGAAAATGTACATGGCTTTACGCCAAGTTTAGGTTTTATACATCGGGATTTGAACGTGGAAACGTTCGTACGTAACATTTTTGTGCATACATACCGTTTATACAAGAGTCCCCAGATCCCTGATAATATTCTAAATGTGTTTTTCTTTGACCAACAATGAATGCCCTACATCCAACTTTTTTTTGATACCTACATATACATTGTAAGAAAAAGCACAGGCAGCTGTAAAGACTTGGGGTACCCGTAGGCAAACCCCATATACAGTGCATCCGGAAAGTATTCACAGTAAATCACTTTTTCCATATTTTGTTATGTTACAGCCTTATTCCAAAATGGATTAAATTCATTTTTTTCCTCAGAATTCTACACACAACACCCCATAATGACAATGTGAAAAACGTTTACTTGAGATTTTTGCAAATTTATTAAAAATAAAAAAACTGAGAAATCACATGTACATAAGTATTCACAGCCTTTGCCATGAAGCTCAAAATTGAGCTCAGGTGCATCCTGTTTCCCCTGATCATCCTTGAGATGTTTCTGCAGCTTAATTGGAGTCCACCTATGGTAAATTCAGTTGATTGGACATGATTTGGAAAGGCACACACCTGTCTATATAAGGTCCCACACTTGACAGTTCATGTCAGAGCACCAAGCCAAGCATGAAGTCAAAGGAATTGTCTGTAGACCTCCGAGACAGGATTGTCTCGATTGTGGCGGGTCCAGGGAGGTGGACACCGGAAGTCGGTGTTCATGGGTGTTAAAGCTGTCAATCTGCTGGTTTGTTGAGGGAGGAAGAAATAAAGTGGTTGTCAATAGTGCCATCTTGTGTTCCAGCAAGAGCCTTTAAACTGCCCCCAATGCGTACGCATGTGACAATATCAATAACAGTGTCAGCAAGAGTATCGATCATGCTGGTGTTCTGTACACCAAAATATTGTGGATGTTAAGTTGCGTTGCAGTTGTTTATGTTAGAGCAAGTAGAGTAATTATTTGATTTTTTTTCCAGGTCTATTATCTTTATATGTAATTACTTCTTGTTTTCTACAATGTGTTTATTTTGATGTTAGTAACTGTCAACCAATCAGTGTCTTATGTAATGCTTTAGCACTCATGATGTAATTTTATTAAGAAAATGGGATTAGCCTCCAATATCTATTTGCTAGCTTCACTATTTTCTTTTCAACATGTTAGGTTTTGTAGGTTGTGTATCATGCTGGCACAGTGATTAGTGTGGATGCCCCCCATCTCTGATTTCTTGGTTCAGTTCCTTGGATGTCTGTATGCAGCCTCTTGATGCTATACATTTACGCATACTCCCAACGTGGCACTACTTGCTCCTATGCCCTATATGGCATTAATTCTCCCTGCATTTCCTAATTCTTCACTAACTGCTTCAAAACTGTGGTTTAACCAAGAGGTAAATCATAATGACCAGCATGGCACCATCATTAGCACCACTGCCACACCATTATGTTAAAATCCCAGCCTGGTCACTTTGTTTTCTCTGTGTTGTAATGGGTCTTCTCCAAATGCTCTGCTTTTTCTCTCACATCCCAAAGACACACAACTTAAGCAGACGGGTAATTCTAAATTAACTGGATGTGATGGAGTGTTCTTATATTGTAATATGAGGGTCTAAAGATATCAGAGATAGATAGATAGATAGATAGATAGATAGATAGATAGATACTGTACTTTGTCCTATCTAACTGAAAATTTAGCGATTTCTTAGGGTGTGCAAAATCTGTGCCATGTTTGCTCTTTCTCCTTGTGCCTAGATGTGTTGTTTCCTCACACATCCTGTGATGTGAATTGCTGTCTCTCGGTTACCTTAGTGCATCTGGATGTTTACCCTGTGGTGGAATGGCATGCTGTCCAGGTTTGATTCATGTTGTATATCTGAAATAGCCAGGGAAGTCTCCAGCTCTACACACCCCTGCAAAGGATAAAACTAGTTTATAAAAATGGATGGCAATTGCGTAACTTTCTTGATTTCAAAATAAATTTTTGCTCTTGCTTACTGTGTTGTTTTCTGTTACAGTAAGTTTAGAGATGTGTCTTCTTTTTTAGACTTTATCAATTTCTTTCGGGAATATTATTGTTCAGTTTCTTTTAACTTGCTTATGGATTTTCTTTGTTTGTCATATTTGTCTTTTTTTATTGTGATTTTTTAATTTTGATTGTTTCTTTCTTATTTGTTATGTTTTAACTTAAGTATATTTTGTACTCCTGAAGGTGTCTTATTGTCATGACTCGAAATTCATGTTTTTATTATGGTATTTCTGTACAAGGAAGCCACCATATCCATTGTTAGAGATTCCAGTTAAGTCTTGATTATTTGTGAAATGTGAGACTATGAAATCTTTCTAAATAAAAAAATGTAAACATTACCCCATTCTCAGAATGCTAGTTATGTGCAATAAATTGTATTTTTATATAGTATATTTAGTTGTTTACTTTTCATAATTGGGACATGGCAGGTGCTGCCCAGACAAAAGTTGGCATGCACCCTCTGAAGAACTGAAATATTATCTCTGGGAACAACAGTCTTCGCTAACAA
Organism: Polypterus bichir lapradei; assembly: GCA_026402145.1. Classification (NCBI taxonomy): domain Eukaryota; kingdom Metazoa; phylum Chordata; class Cladistia; order Polypteriformes; family Polypteridae; genus Polypterus; species Polypterus bichir. The sequence goes on from JANRMT010062829.1 coordinate 18,394,334, forward strand.
TTCAATACCTTGTTAGGTAAAATGGTGACCATACATTTCAGTGGGCTAATTTGCTGACTGGTGCTGGTCAGTGTATTGCAGTCAGTAATCTTCAGACAGGACTGAACAGAAAAAGGATGTATGATGAAAGAGTCACTATTTGAGACATTCCAACTGAGTGAATGATAGTTAGAAATGATAACCACTGGCAGCCATACATACCAAAACTGTGTAAATGTGTCTAGATGATGGTATCACAATATAAGCAAATCGCAGTAGTGGCTGAAGTGGGGGAAAAAAAAAGAAGAGATGGCAGTACACCTTGTTGGTTCCCCTTGAAGGTTCAACAAAGCACTGACATATCCATGCTGTTTCATACATGGGGGGTGTACCCCATTAGAAATGAAAAAGCTCAGTAGAAGGACAGATTTTTTTTTTTTAAATACAGTTTAGGATTAGGACAAAGTGCCAGTATGCACCGGTACACATACATTAACTGCAACGACCCCAGAAAGCATAAGGGGAAAGTGCCAGTCACGATCAGCCCACTTCATGCACTGCATAGCTCATTCTTTTATTGAACATCGTCACATAATGTTTCCCAGAAGTGATTTACTTTGTATTTTTTACAATGCGATTGGCTAGTTAGGTGACTTCCTCAAGGTCCTATAATGAGTCAGATGCAGGGATTGAACTTGTAGCCTTAAGACTTTAATTCCAGATCCTTAACCAATCGTCCAGAGTGCCTAATAAAGTGCTAGAAAATCATCAGGGCCATCTTTTCATCAAGATTTTCAGAATGAAGTTCTGAATATAATTGTGCCTGGTTCAAGGCCAAATCGCAGCTTGCTTTATTTCTGCTCTCTGAGAACTGCAACAGATGCAATGAATGGTCTCTCCCCTTATTTCAAGGCTGAAGAGTGCAATCCTGCATGAATAATATTTAATATAGGGGCTTATTTGTTGCTGGAAACTATTCTGGTAGCATCATATTTCAGTCAATAACCAACCCGGAATTGGCAGCACTCAATCACTGGACTCACAGACACACCCACACTGGGCCAATTAACTTACCGATCTTGACGTTATATTGCTAAGTTAACAGCATGTCAGTAGACGGCGCTATAGGGAAGAAACAAGATTTCAATATACTGTAGTGTCAAGAACACAATGTAGGCTGTGCAGTAAAAAAAAAAAAACAAAAGACTGCCTCAGTAATAAACATCCACAGCCGCATAACACCGTGAATTAACTAATTCAGATTTCACGTCATTAGTTTGAATAACAGCCCGAAATGAGATGGACAAGACAGAGCGCGCACCAAACAAGGCTCCGCAGGCTGCCAGGGTCTGACACAACTGAGACTAAAGTTATTATGGTCTCGGGCGCTTTTTCGTGAGCATCGTCAAGCAGCGGATCAAAATGCAGAAGGCTTCAAATTGTCATGTTGCGGATTTCTTCTTTCCTCTTCGTTGCCCAGTAATTTTACTTTGTAATTCCGCCCTCGTCATACATATTTATTCCTGTACGCTGTGCCGTCGTAAGTGTCCTAATTGTATTCTGCATTAAAAAGAAGGGAAAAAGGGGACATCAATATTGATAAGTCCGTTGTCACCGATGCCTGGCAGCAGGGATTCGTCACTTTCTCTGGAGAACAAAATTGAGCAAACAGGCGGCTCTTTCTGGATGTTCGATTCTCTGGAGTGACCGCCCGCCACTCAGATTGATGGCTTGATCAAACGTAACGAGCCAGGTGATCCGCTAATGGCAAGAACACTGGCGTGCTCCCACTCGAATCCCTTCTGCTAGCCGGTCCTTGCTAAAGGTTTCTCACCAGTCTGTGATCGAACGAGTCATGTCTATTTATTTAGGGAAGTTTATTATATTTTTTTACGTCTATTCCAATGCATTTTGCCACAGCAATTATCCCTAGTTGCGCATTGCGCCCAGATGTTTGGATAACATTAATTATTCATAAACGGCTATCAAGGATGGCCTAATTGTAAACATTAACAAACTTGTAGCGCCGGTCGTAACCAAATCGAACCGTTTCGAGCCAATGACGCAGCGCGTCCACCGGTACTGCACGCAAAGGCTGGCAGGCACGCACGCACGCACGCACGCACACACCAGAGTCGGGTTGAACCCTTAATAGCCGCGGCCACTCTAGCGCTAATAACCAACAACCAGTATTTCGGTCTTGCCGCTCGCCCTCCATTAAAACAACAAGTACATACTTACAATCGAAAGGGGGACGTGTAAAAAAAACAAAAAAAAAACCTTACAGGTTCACTGATGAAGGCGGTCTATCGACACTCACCTCATCGCGCCAAACTCCTGGCTGCTTTTGCGCGGGCTCCATTTCAGTCGGTGCGTCATGCATGTGGGTTTCTCCCAGGTCCGGAGAATTCATACTTATTCTCCCAGCTTTGAGTTCTTTCCTTCAGTCGGCTGGTGCTGTCCAACAGGTAATGTTTGGATTTGTTATACATTATATTATAATCAAAGTGTTTTTGTTTTGCAATTGTGACAACACACCATCTGTGAAGCAAAACTAACTTGTCTCATCAGGAAGGTCAAGCTCAGTATTGTATGACGCAGTGGCTATAAAATTTTGTTCCTGACACTTTCTCCATTAATAACCAATAACAAATGATAATAAAAAAAACAACATTGGCGTGATTTTAAATGACTTGCATTTTAATTATTGCATTTTTTTAACATGCAGCAAAGCAATAATCAAATTCAAAGGAAGCCAACAGATGACCAGGCTAATTTAGATCTCATTTGTACCTGTGTCTCTCATACAGTATTTGTCTCAATAAAATATCTTAAAAGATAAAAAATGAAGGTCCACAAAACATTTGGAAGGTGATCGAAGAGAAAAAAAATATGCAATTTCTGGAAATGAGACTGGTGTGGCGAATGATACATGTCATAAACTTAAATAACAGGTTTCATTAACACTTGAATAAAAAATTGTTTGCAGTGAAAATGGTGGCCCTGAAGGACTGTTTGAGTCAGATCTTAGTATGTATCTACTTTAATTAAAGCTCAGGTGTTTGTGTGTCTGTTGGTGTGTCCATCTGGATGCTATCAAAAACGTTTGCCTTACTTTTACAAATCCTGTACCAAATGGCATGTGACAGAGACATAGCAAACATACAAACACACTGCACTGCAAACATTAAGGCCGAGGTCTGTGCTGATTTCTTAGATTTCAGCCTGTCTTAGACTAGTAGCACAGTACCAAGACTGACTTTAGGGTTTGGCGCTGTTGCAGTGTGTCCCAGAGCTTTGGACTAGCAGCAGTGCAAGTCTAAGTAAAGTTGCAAGTGTTTTTCTGGGAGTCAGAGAAGGGGAACAAAGTTCTGTACTAATTTGCATCACGTTGTGAGCAGGTTTAAAAGACTTAGTACAGTAGGTAATGTTACAAAATTAATTTTGCACACATCAAACAAACTTTTGATGGGCATGGAGAAGCACTTGTATGTCATTAAAAATATGGAGACTGTATATTATATTTGGACTTAAGCATAGTGTAATACTGAATCAAATATACTGAATTCAATACAACAGAAAAAGGCAAGTGATGCATGGAAATACTTACATTGCAGAATATAAGAAATAGAAAAATACAGATCAACATACATTTAACCAGTTTTCTTCAGTAAAACGAGTCAAAGTCTGTTTCCTTAATTAAGAAACTGCTTGGCAGCCAATTCGGGAAGTGTGCAATGAAAGATGCTGCCGGCTTCTTCCATGCTGTATTCTGTTGGAGTCATGGAGGTATCAAATCTAATTGTATTTTTCATATGCGTATAGTGCAACCTGTAGTGAAATGTTTAGTTATAGAAGCTCAAGAAATATATATATCATAAAAACAACAACCTCCCTCCCCCCAAAACACACATTAGAAATTTTGGCTTTGCGAGTGTCCTTCAGATCTGATATGAAATCTCTCACAATATGTATTATGTAGAGCTTATACTCTACTGAGAAATTTGCACTGTGATGAGATATTCTCTACGAATATCGTCCAGCCTATGTCTAGGCATTTCATACACTTTGTTGATTAATTTGGGTGTTTGAAAAAGCTGTGCGCATAATGAATGATAGGTGTCAACTCTTGTGTTACTGCATTATCAACTGTGATGAATGGCCGGGGCCCTTTCCTGGCGGGGACACCTCCATAATCGAAGAACCAGCAGAGCAAACATGCAGAGGGCACTACCTCCCCTGGAGTGCTAGATGGCAGCCCCCTGGGGCAGTAGTGCCTTGGATTCCCACAGGGGTTCATGTGAGTTGGAGTTCGGCACAGCCCTGTTGGGATCCATGGGTGTCGCCAGGAGCTGCGGAGCTCTATTATGTTGGGCTGCTTACACACCCAGGAGTACTTGTGGATGATGCTGATGGACCATCTGGATTGCACCCAGGTGTAGCAGTAAAGTATCTGCCTCAGTTCATTCAAAGAGCCAGAGTCTAGAGGAAGAGGGATGAAGCTTGCTGGAGGAGGAGTGGAGGTGGAGAGAAAGAAGAGAAGGCAAAGAAAAGAAGTGCTGTGTGCTCCTTTATTTGTGCAGTGTATTGTACTCTTTATTGGGAAGAGTTTCCCACAGCTAAATAAAAGCCTGTATTGTGCTGGAACTTGTGCCTGGTGTCTGTCTGTGTTGGGTTTGGGGAGCAGGACGCCCCCTGGTGTCCCTACTACATAATTGGAAAATGAGATACAGAGCAATAGTAATGCTTCATATATGGTTTTACTCAAGTGTACCTCTTGTCATCATTACGTTCGATATACTTTCCATAGATTTCAGGGCCTTTTCATGTGAATAACAGTTACAGTAATGACACCAACACTCACATTGATCTAATATAGCTTAATGACTGCAATTTTTTTATTAAGTTTAGATGAGGGTGATCTTTTTTTCCTGTGCTCTGTCCCTTTAAATTAAGAGAAATGTGTAGCTGCATGTTGTTAATTGAGATAGGATGAAACATTAATTGACAGGGCATCACCATTAACAGGCAATCAGACTGACAGCTGAGCAAGCCAAGGAGAAACTTGAGATCAAAACAAGACTAGCTGCAGATTAGTTAAACTTGGGATTGAACTACTTCTGCTATTCAGGGACACAGCACTTAGACATGATGGTCAGCTCCTCTTAGTATCATACTACTGTATGTGGCCTAGTCTTGATCCTCTGCTAACATGGTACTTTGCTTGTATGGTTCAGTGTACTGAAATACACTACAACTGACCCTTTTAGACCCTTTAGAGTTAGTTGGTCATCTGTTGGTTTTCTTTGTGTCTTTTTATTGCTTAGTTGCTTCTTAAGGCAAAAAATAATAATAATTAAGCAAGTCAACCATAAGTAAACCAAAGTCATTTTGATAAATTAGCAGCAGTAATTGGCTACTAATTAAAGAAGTAGCAAGAACACAAATCTGTAGCTACTACAGCCCTCCAGGATCTGAATTTGACACCCCTAGTCTAAACCGAGGGAGTTCAAGTTCAGTCCTGAATGGTAAGTGGCTTTGGGTTTTTGCTCCAAACCAACTGCCTAATTAGAAGCCAATCCCTGACAGTAACTGGATTTATTTAATTGTATGGCTGGTTTCTGTATTATTCTGTTACATTAGATCATTCCTATATTGAACATTTTCTTTTTCTGGGGGTGTCAACCAAATAATTTGTGAATGGGAGCAGGTTAGTAATTCTCTGTCCTTCACTTTTTTACCTCTTTAATTTCTTTTTAAATATTTTTTTAAACAAATACAGTACCTCATGATGAATGCAGAAGGCATGTAAATGAGACCAAATTTTTATTGTTAACTGCTGCTTTTTTGTTATTTCCTTCTTTTTGTTAATTGCCAACTTGTTAATGAAACATGGAGTAATTCAGAACTGAAACTGGTGCTGTTTAAGGCAAAAAAGCAGGATAATATTTGGGAGTCTTAAAGGAATACTCCACCCAAATATGTATATTTTTATGTTATTTATAACATGTAGTTTGTAGTGTTAGCTTTTAATCTCGTGCAGAGCAAGGATACAAAAAGTTAATGATATAATCCAAGCCAATGGTGACCAGTTCTGTATAATAGCAAAAGATGTGAACATGTAAATGTATAAAATCAAAAAAAATCTCATATTACTCATGTCGCATAATCCACTTGTAAATTATAGAGTTGTTTCCTCAAACAGTGCAAACCCATGTTTTTTTTTTTCAAAAATATTCTTAAAAAGGTATTTCCGTAAAAAAACAGTGCACATCATAAACAAGAAATGCAGGTCACATGTGAGAGCCCTTTTGTATTGACTCTTTGGCCAAGACTCTTATCTTCAAGCAAAACAAACTTTGAATCACCAGTTAACCTAAAATGCATGCAGGATACCGGAAGAACTTCGGGTGCCTGATGAAAACCCACATACTATTGACCAGGGGGGGTTTGGTGTGCCAACTCCACACAGATAGTGGTCAGGCAGGGTCCCTGGAACTGTGAGGCACTATTACTAACCACTGTACCACCCTGATAATTAAGAGTCATTTCTTAATCAAAGCATATGTTTGAGAGCATCCAATTAGTGATGCAGTAACAGATTCAGAGCCAAAAATTTACGGTTTCTCCTCTGCGCAAAAAAAGTCCTCTGCGTTAGTAGTGCAAGTTAGTGTGTTTTAGTCATCAGAATTTGAAATAAACAATTCAATTTTAGCAAACAATTTTAGGAGGACGAATTCAGTAATTTGCCCAAGCTTTATCACTTCATATAAGAACCTGCTATGCAGTTAGTCAAGAAGTTTTTCTTAGCATAGGAATGGGTCTGTAAGTAATGGAAATTGACAGCCATAAGACTGAAATCCACTGTCAGAGATGAGTGGTGATTGTTTGGATGTTGTTGTCTTCACATCTGAGTCAAGATTTACATGTAAAGGATCTATCCACTTTTAGCAAATTGATATGCAGTATTTTAGCTGCCAAACTCCTGAAATTACTAAGCCTCGCTTTCAAAGGCAATTCATTTCAACTGAAGAGCACTTATTAGGAATAAAATCAATAAGGATGAGTCTACAAAAAAATAAAAGCTGTGTATGTTCTTCATAGTCACAGGGGTTGGGAGTGTGGGAGTGCTGTCTTTTCTTATAGTGCTTTTCCCCACACATCATTCTGTTAATGTAAATCCTGTTGCTTTGAGAATCATCAGTTTATCCCCGTGTTACCATCAGACTCTAATTTTCCTAAGGATGTTACTCTGTGTAGGGCCCTCTTGGTCACTGCTGTGTTAATTTATAGATCAGTATTCCTGCTCAAATGAGAACATATCATATGTACTCAAAGATAATCCAAGAAGACAAAATGTACAAAAATATCACAGATTTGTGAAAGGGATTGTTGAGCATGAGAGAGTGAACACAAAGTACAATTAAAAGGCTAATCCAATAAACACCATATGCCCTAAAAGACTTGCTGAACATTTAAAAGACCTTACCTTTACCTGGAGTGCCTGCTCCCATCTAACAAGCCCAGGTAACAGGTTGTCTTCCCCAATGATTCATGGGAGTCCAGTTATGTTTCAGTGGGATTTTACTCTGCCCCTAGCATTTTGGGATCCTCCTAACACACTGGCAGGAGCTTCCTCACTCACTGACTATTTAAATTCAGGACTGTACTGGTGCTTTAATTTTTTAAATTGCTAAAAGTAATTTTTGTTATCATTTGTGTATTTTACTTAATACATATTTTGTTAATTTTTATTTACTTTTTTTTGTTTAATTGGCAATACATTGGCACGATGGTAGCACTGTTGCCTTATAGTAAGGAGTGTGAATGTTCTCTCTGTGTCTGTGTGAGTTTCCTCCAGGTGCTCTAGTTTCCTCCCACATTCCAAAGATTTGCAGGTTAGGTGAACTGGAAATACTAAATTGGTTTTGTGTCTCCACTCTGTAATGAACTGGCACCCTGTCCAAGAATTGTTCCTACCTTGCACCAAATGCTTGCTAGGATAGGTCCCAGCTTCCCCTTGACCCTCCTCTGGAACAGTGGATTTGAAAGATAGATGGATGTTTTCTGTTTACTTATGTCAATATTTCAATTCTAGTTGATGGTAAAGGCACTATCTTCTACCATGTGACTTAAGAAGTGTTAATGATGATGATATCATCAAACTACCAATATAAAAGTTAGCAGAGCAGTATAGCAGGCACGGTAGTAAATACAGAAAAAAGTACTCCAGTTATTCGTGATTAGTTAAGTAGTCAAGAAGTTCTTATTGCTTCTTTTCCACTTTGTGGATTGTGTATTGGGCTTCAACATTTTAGGCATTTAAGATGTTCTGGTTTTGACTTTGGCATTTTAAAAGTTAAGAGTCTGTCTCCTTGTTTCCAGTGACCTCCCTGCATTAGTCAACAGTGTGTAACTGCAGACTGCAGTACTTATGAGGTCAGTCATGTAATGCCCGAACATCACGAAATGCCTTCAACATCAGTCACGAAACACCCATCGCATTAGAGTATGATTAACATTAGGGCCCCGTTACACTATGGTTAAGCTTAGGGTTGTGGGAGAGTTATTTAACTCAAAGGGCATTTCGTGACTGACATTGTGGGCATTAGCTGACCCATGTCATAGGTATTGTATGCTGCAGTTAGACCCCTCTCGCATTAATGGCAAGTAGTACACTTTTCTGCCATTCCCAGCAGATACCCTGTTTGCAAAAATCAAATAAGTAGTAAACTGGTATCAATAATTTAATAAACTGTTAAAATGTTTTTAGCAAACTGAACTTAGTCAAAATTATAATTATTTTCCAGTTTCCATAATAAGCCCAATGCAGTTTCTTATCTAGAAAAAGGTTTGTTTTTTGAGTTTGAGAAACCTTCTTTGTGCCTGGTACCACTAATATGTTTCTGGGTTGCTTGGGCAGGCCCTTTGAACCCACAGTGTTTCGGTGTACCTTTTGAACATGTTCCTGTGTGTAGCATGAACTATTCTGTTCCATCTTGGAACTTGCAGGATAGAGCCATTTGAAGCAACCATTGTTTGAACTTTTAATGATGCAGTTTAAAGGCTGTTTTGGCTTGTTCATCTCACCACATCGGAATAGTCTTCATCAGCATTATCATGAATCACTGATTACTTTAGCACAGAACAACTTAGAACAAAAACTGGAAATTAAACATTTGTGAGCAACATCACTCTGATGAATTATATTGTATGTTCCTGGAATGAAATAGTGAATTGGTTGAGTGTTGACTGTTTTCTATTATCTGTACAGTGTGTTATTTACTGAATAAATATTCATTTGCATTTCTACTTTCAGTGCTCAATATTCAATGTATGTTGAAATACTGTCCAAAGATGGTTGTACTGAATGATAAAAAAATATGTTCATGTATCTGCAATTGGTGTGATTTTTTATGGCATTATTTGATGAAAGTTTAACATCATTGATGCTGGTAGGATAATATATTTTGAAACACAGCATCTGTATTTTGTTGTAATCTATCTCATTGATTGGCAACCTGCCAACAGTGCTCCTTCCATTTTGCTCCAATGATCTTTTATCTACCTTGTCCATTGCCGGCATATTCATACCACTTAGCTACTGTTCGAGGCAATGCCATCTGCACTCACTTTTCTAAACTCAGTTAGTTGATTCGAGCTAGGATGCTTCCCAAGACTTACTGTAGGTCACACATTCAGTCCAATGTATTTAAGCAGAGGTGTAGCTGTCATAAGAGTTTTAAGTAGTGTTCTTTAAGTGCTTGATCATATCTCTCACTTGCTTTACACACACACACTGCATGACTCCTTTTATGGCCTTCTTCTCAGAATGGCACTGCTCCTTCTCCTAGTCTGCAGACACTGAGGCCACCCAAATATTCATGCTAAAAATGCCACTGCTCATTTCATGTTCTAATCTATGCCCGTGTGTTTTTTGGTCTGCTAGTTCTATCTTTTCAGTAGCAGCACATCATGATTTTTAGCTAAATTAAGTTTGCATGGATGGCTGAAGTCTTATACAGTAATATAATGTATTAGTTGCTTGTTAAGTGGGTGGGTGAATCATGTACACGTAATCGGGACACCATTAACCTTAACAAATGAGATGTGTACCAGGTAGAATGTCTTTCTCCAATACAAGTTATAAAAAATAAAAACAAAAATTCCAATTAAATATAAATGCAGGGGTCATCTGGACAGTATGGAAGGGCTGTTCATTAATGCCTGAACTAGCATAAACACATCTTCATTTTCCAAAAGACTGATCTGTGTTGTGCAACATATAACTTGCATAGATTCAGTTCTGCTCTTGAATATTCTTCACAGAAAATAACTGTGACCTTATGGTAAGTTTACTTTTACCATGGCTTCAAGTTGTTTTCATGCTACTTTCTTGAAAATCCCTCCTTCAGTGCAGCATATCCTTATAACAGCTGTAGGTGTGTCTGCTTCTACTGAAAAAAACTCCTGTTAGTTAAAGATGAAACTAAATTTGCTGCATTCATCGTGACTGTTTCTAGCCTTCTTCTTAGTAACCTGGTGTGCTGCTACCATTGCTTTCTTAAGTTACTCCTTCTGGCAGAGGGTGGAAGACATAGTGTTACTTAGTCTTTTCATTCTACTACAGCTATGTGCAGCACTCAACCATGGAGCATGGTTGCTGATAGGAGCACACAAGCACTGAACTCCACACACACAATACATTACATTCATGATACTACAACTCTCTGAACAGTTTAAATGCTAAGATGTATACTATATACATGCTTTAATTCATTTCATCATGAAATGTATTTAATATGGGGGCAGAGTGGTAGCAATGAACTGACCCCCCACCCAGGGATTGTTCCTGCCTCTCGCAAGATGCTTGCTGGAATGTGCACAACCTTTGATGAAATAATTTTTTGCAGCAGTACTACAGTATATCTTTCCAATATACCAACCCCCAATTCCTGCCCTTCCTTTTTTTTCTCCAAGTAACCCATTGCCACACAATAAGCTCTGTAATAAATGTCAAACCATCTGTTAGAATGCAGATTCTTCAAAACATGTAAAGTACTTTGAAAAATCTTCATAGTAAGTGTTAATTTATTACATCCATCTATCCATCCAGGGTCGTGCCAGTCCCAGAAAGCATAGAGCTGGAAGGGGCGCCAGCTTATCACTACCACTATGCCACCTTGTCCACACATTTAATTATTAACAGTATACATTATTTAAACAAAGTTGAATATGTATCTGTATAATGTAATATACATATTTCAATGCATTTCATCTTAAAAATGATATCAAGTGCTCCAAGAAGATAGCTCTTAGAAATTAAAATTGACTTAGAAGCCAGTCATCATTATCTGTAAATACCCACTCTCTTCTGTTAAATTGAATTCCTTTATTGTTATTTTATGGTACAGTGAGATTCAATATGTATATCCTCTATAAACTTATTTTCTATAAAATGATAAAAACAATGAAAAATATACAATATGAAAGCAGAAGTACAGTATACATGTACATATAGTGCAGATAGTGCAAATGGTTCATAAAGTGGCTCAGGTAATGCAATATTATAACTGTAGTGCAAGGTTACAGTGAGGTATTTGTACTAATAAGTACAAACAGTTCTACAAGGAGCACTTGATGGACTGATTTGACTGCGTTTTTAGCTCTTGGGATGAAACTGTTTATGAACTTCAGAGCCCTTCCAGCAGGGACCTCGAAGTGTTTGCTGGATGGGAAAAGTTCAAATAGGCTATGTGCATGACTGAGGCATCGTGTGCTATAAATGTTCTCCAAGGCTAGAAGCTGTATCCCGATAATCCTCTGCGCTCTCAACACACTTCACCATAGAGCTTTCCAATCAGCTGCTGTACAGTTGTGATTCCACACTCAAATACAATGGGTTAAAAAACTCTGACTGGTGCATTGAGAGTAACAACGCTAAAGCAGCTATATTATTTGGAGTAATTTGCCATTCCATGGACCATTATATCATTACACGTTGATTACAATCAGATGCCTTAAATTTATAAATGATATGCGATTAATTTCATTGTCTTTGATAAAGCCGCGTCAGGGATGTGATTCTAAAAAAGAAAGGGAAACCACACAGGAACAGTAGCACTGCTTTGATGCTGGGTGCTGCCACTTTGCAAAACTGAGCAGAAAACATGCGTATGCAATTTTTTGTGCTGCCATGAGAATGTGCGTGGATTTGCGCCAAATGTAGTTTTTATTCATTGCGATGAAAGAGTGGAAACGGACGTATGCAACATTTTTGTGCGTACATTCCGTTTATACCCGAGGCCCCAGGTCCTCACAAGTGTTCTTAAGAGGTATCATAGTCTGCTCCTACTCCTTCTGAGACACAGCATAAGAGCAAGGGGGAGGAAACCCATGGCTGAGACAGAGGAGCTTAAGATACCACAAAACATATTTTTCTTTTTTTTTCAGGTGTAGACCGGAGGCCATGCCCAGGAAGGTCAATGAAGACACCTGCTACAGAATCTCTCCCATGAGGTATGTAGAAGGAGCAGACAGCACCGCTTTTCTGGTCACATTATCCAAGACAACTACATAGAAGGATGCACGAGAAAAGGGCTAGACAGTCCTGGTTTGTCCATTAATAAGCCAGAAGCTCCATTGGGTAATGAATGTGCAATTTGTCTTCTGTGGGACCAGAAAAGACCATAAAGATAAAGTACAGGCGAACCTTTTTTAACGTTTCACATGTTTCAGGAAAAGTGAAATTGATGGTTAAGCTTAGTAGGCTAAATGTTCTGCCTTTCGTGTTTTCCTAATTTTTGTTTCATCTTTCTTTCCCAGGCTTAATAAAACCCTCAAATCTTCAATTCTTTCTCATGGCTTGGTTGTGGCATGCTTTCTCATCCTTGTAGTCTCCATCCTGCAGTGGTAACACAGGTAACTATTTTCTCTGTTTGCAAATCATTTCTCTGTTGAGAACAGTATTGGCCAGGTTTCTTTAAAAAGCACAACTAACCGTGGTAGTCCTCAACTGTTCTTCTTTCTATTAGGCATTTGGGTATAAAGTGGTCTGAAAAAGAGACGCTAGGATTAGAATGAGATTCAAAGTTCATGAGGTAATTTTTCTTTTTCTAATGCAGCACAATTCATCAAACTTTTCAAAATGTGTGCCATTCTTTGAATTTTAAAGAGAACCTCCAAATTTTTCAGGCAGCCTGTTGCTTTAAATGGATCAGCTGTATTTTAAAAATGATTAATTTTAGGCCGTTACTCCAGGCATGCCATCCTACTGAAAAGTACACACCAAGGGAAAAAGCAGCAAATGTAACAGATGCATTTTAAAAGGGAGCTTTTGAACTCTCTCAAGGATCTCATTACTCATCTGACCCGGGGAAAAGCATGGAAGGGAGGGGAGCTATCCTCGAGAAAAGACCCGCGGCTCTAATTAGGTGTACTTTCACTTGTGGGAACTCTCTGCACATTGCGCCAGCTCTCATCTGAGTCATCTATCTGGGATTTACTCAACTCGAGGAAATAATAAGGGTCTAAGTGATACGAGCAAGGAAAATAGGAGAATGCTATCTGCTCAATACCTCAACCAGCATCCTTAGGGAGGTCTGCCAAGATGTAGAGTGGTAATGCAACCACAGAATGTGTGAAACTTAACAAACAAGGCTGGGCCAGTCATTCCGAGTCTGGCTACAGTCATATTAAAAAGTCATTTTCATTTTTTTTTTCCTTTAGTGGGGTGAAAAGCTGTACACCTGTAAAATGAGAATGCAGACTTGAGGTTTTATTGTTTTTCCTTCTGTATTCTTCGCACTTGCAGGTTTGATGCCCGCGTCGGGGCTGCACATCAGAGACAGCCTACTGAAAACAGGTTGCGGGGGTCCTTGCACACAGTCTGCCCGTGGTACTGCCTGAAGGAGTACCATGGAAACAAGCAGTTTGACAGGCTCTGGGGGACCTGTTGCCGCTCCAGGCACTTCCATTTGACAGGCTGATAAAGACATCAGCAACATGTAGCCAAAAAAAAAAACAAAAAAACACCAAACTGTTATTAACCGCTTTGTGGTTGGAGCAGCCCTGCCAAACGGCATCCAGTGGAGAGCTGCTTTCCAGCTGGTGCAGGTCAAGTGGGTGCATTTCCTTCATCTTCTGCTAGATCAAGTCAAGTGGAATTGTTTGAAACTCTTTTTTTCTTTTTGCTCTGTTTAGTACAGAATTATCATACAAGTCTGAACGTAAAGAGAATTTTGTTGATAGACTGGTGAGTCAATGCAAAATGTGGCAAACACAGACGTATAAATATGAGGGCACTTGAGATAAATACATATGGTGTATATATACAAGTAGTGAAGAAGTCCCCACAATGGTCACTTTTTTTTTTTTTACCAAGCATTCAGTTCTTTACACATTACTTTATTATGGCTGCTTGTTTCTATGGGATGCTGTGGGAGCATCAGATAGAGGTTTAGTATTGAAAGTACTAAGCTGGTACTGTATATAACACGGACTGTCAGATATTATAGTATCCATAAAGAGGTTAGTAGGGGTTGGCCAGCTGCTGCAAGTTCAACAGGCACAAGGACATCATTGGGGTGAGATGGAGGAATGGGGGAGCCCCATAAGGAAACCTCAGGGCCAAGCAGAGCCTCACTGGATCAGACTCCGAGTAAGTGAATAGGCAGTGTTTTCTCCAGACACTAGAGAGCCCAGTTTGGTTATGCATGGCCATATGTCATATTTTATTTGTATTTCTACTTAGCACTCCGCTGAAGGGCTTCAAGTGAATAAAAAGCAAAGGTTTGATTTTTTCTTAAGTTATAGGGATGGGCTCTGTGAGTGAGAAAGTTGAGAACAAATGAGAACTCAGCTGGAAGCACAATGCTTATAATGCAGTGGTAAGCAATAAGGAATGAAGGTGCTTTGGACCTCACAAACAGAAGAGAGGCCTGTATGTCTGATGTTTTGTGTTTTATGTACTATAACAGGACGGAAAAAGGAAAAAAAGGGGACTAAAATTGCAGCTGAACTCACCATGCCTCTGAAGCATTCATACAGCCTGTCATTGGCTGTCAGAAAAAGGGCAAGCTCACAATATTTTGGAAATGTAAACCTGTGCAGAATGTTGTCACAAAATCATGTAGTTTGTCATGCCATGTACTTTATAATTGTGCAATTTGAAATCCTCAGGTGATCAACAAGTGCTGTTGTCAAGTTTGGCAACCCTTCTGACTAGAAGTCATGTAACAAGCCACCGGCTTCTGAGGTAATGAGGTCACTTATTCTCCTTCCACAGTTCAGTTCTTTCATTTTTTTCTTGCTAAATTTGGTTTTGCTGATGGTCACACAATTGTTAATGGGATTAACCATGTTTCGGGATACAACTTGGCTCACAGTTCAAGATCTTAGTTAATTTACAGTACATCCAGAAAGTATTCACAGCGCATCACTTTTTCCACATTTTGTTATGTTACAGCCTTATTCCAAAATGGATTAAATTCATTTTTTTCCTCAGAATTCTACACACAACACCCCATAATGACAATGTGAAAAAAGTTTACTTGAGATTTTTGCAAATTTATTAAAAATAAAAAAACTGAGAAAGCACATGTACATAAGTATTCACAGCCTTTGCCATGAAGCTCAAAATTGAGCTCAGGTGCATCCTGTTTCCCCTGATCATCCTTGAGATGTTTAATTGGAGTCCACCTGTGGTACATTCAGTTGATTGGACATGATTTGGAAAGGCACACACCTGTCTATATAAGGTCCCACAGTTGACAGTTCATGTCAGAGCACAAACCAAGCATGAAGTCAAAGGAATTGTCTGTAGACTTCCAAGACAGGATTGTCTTGAGGCACAAATCTGGGGAAGGTTACAGAAAAATTTCTGCTGCTTTGAAGGTCCCAGTGAGCACAGTGGCCTCCATCATCCGTAAGTGGAAGAAGTTCAAAACCACCAGGACTCTTCCTAGAGCTGGCCGGCCATGTAAACGGAGTGATCGGGGGAGAAGGGCCTTAGTCAGGGAGGTGACCAAGAACCCGATGGTCACTCTGTCAGAGCTCCAGAGGTCCTCTGTGGAGAGAGGAGAACCTTCCAGAAGGACAACCATCTCTGCAGCAATCCACCAATCAGGCCTGTATGGTAGAGTGGCCAGACGGAAGCCACTCCTTAGTAAAAGGCACATGGCAGCCCGCCTGGAGTTTGCCAAAAAGCACCTGAAGGACTCTCAGACCATGAGAAACAAAATTCTCTGGTCTGATGAGACAAAGATTGAACTCTTTGGTGTGAATGCCAGACGTCACGTTTGGAGGAAACCAGGCACCGCTCATCACCAGGCCAATACCATCCCTACAGTGAAGCATGGTGGTGGCAGCATCATGCTGTGGGGATGTTTTTCAGCGGCAGGAACTGGGAGACTTGTCAGGATAAAGGGAAAGATGACTGCAGCAATGTACAGAGACTCCTGGATGAAAACCTGCTCCAGAGCGCTCTTGACCTCAGACTGGGGCGAAGGTTCATCTTTCAGCAGGACAACGACACTAAGCACACAGCCAAGATATCAAAGGAGTGGCTTCAGGACAACTCTGTGAATGTCCTTGAGTGGCCCAGCCAGAGCCCAGACTTGAATCCGATTGAACATCTCTGGAGAGATCTTAAAATGGCTGTGCACCGACGCTTCCCATCCAACCTGATGGAGCTTGAGAGGTGCTGCAAAGAGGAATGGGCTAAACTGGCCAAGGATAGGTGTGCCAAGCTTGTGGCATCATATTCAAAAAGACTTGAGGCTGTAATTGCTGCCAAAGGTGCATCGACAAAGTATTGAGCAAAGGCTGTGAATACTTATGTACATGTGATTTCTCAGTTTTTTATTTTTAATAAATTTGCAAAAACCTCAAGTAAACTTTTTTCACGTTGTCATTATGGGGTGTTGTGTGTAGAATTCTGAGGAAAAAAAATGAATTTAATCCATTTTGGAATAAGGCTGTAACATAACAAAATGTGGAAAAAGTGATGCGCTGTGAATACTTTCCGGATGCACTGTATATGTTATAGATACATTTCCTTTTGAAATGTGTTTATTTAATTATGAGACTTATTTTGCTTTTTCACATATGGTTAATGATATTTTTGTTTTTATTATTCATATTCTGGTTTCTCTTTAACCTGTTATTGTTAATTGTTGATGTTGTTTTATGGGTTTGGGTATTGTCAGGCTTTGGTTTTCTCCCTTACTCTTTGGTGTCTTTGGCCTCCAGTGTGGTGTCTAGTAACCTCCATAATGTTAATGCCAAGCATAACTCAGGCTTGGAATCCTACATAAACACATGCTTAGACTTGGGGTATGTGTAATGATCCACTTTACATTATTAAACCCAAATAACTCTCTGGACAGTTTTCTGCTGACATCTAGGGAGTAAAACAATATCAAGCTGCAAAAAATAACTATTTCTATGCATTTTGTCACTCTAAGGTAACTCATCAATATTCATGATTGGTGTGGAGCCTTCAACCAAAGCACAATGGCATGCAAATGAAAAGCTGAAAAGCCAGGTATGGAACAAACATAAACTGAACCACTAGTTGAATCAAACCATAGTGATGACAATATGAACTGGTCATCAGAAGTTGACACAGATAATGAAACTGATGCATATGGCACATCAAAGCAAACCAGCGTGAATCTGGTCACCTGAAAGTTCACAGTGGTTTCAAGTAGGTGTGAATCGAAGCAAAAAGGCAAAATGATTGTAATCATATAGATGGACAAGAAGAACATTAGCCCCCTAAGCACTTTTTTAATTTTAGTTATTTTATTAAAATCAAATAACATTCCATACAAATAACTCAAGTTTTACAAAAAAAAAAAAAAAAAAAAACCAAAAAGGTTAAAAACAAATCAACCCCCACCCCAGAGAAAGAGAGCTAGGCCAAAAGAGCAAAACTTTAAGCTAGTAAAAATAAGTAAATAGATAAATGAACAAAGATAAATGGAGTAAAAGATGGGAGATGACCAGCTTCCTCAATTTAAATGCTTATTCTAAAATATTATTGATTAGATCCTGTTAGGTTTTGAAAAAGTTTTGTACAGATGCTCCATGTGTGAATTAGATTTTTTCCAATTTCAAATAGTATATAACATCAGTTACCCACTGACTTAAAAGAGGTGGGTTAAGATTCTTCCAGTTGAGCAAAATAAGTCTATATGCCAATAGTGTAGTAAAGGCAATCACAGTTTGTTTGTCCTTCTCCACTTTAAGCCCATCTGGAAGTCCACCAAACAGAGCTGTTAATGGGTTAGGAGGGATTGTGACACCAAGGCTGTCTGAAAGGCATTTAAAGATTTTGGTCCAGAATGATGAAATTTGGGTGCAGGCCCAGAACATGTGACCCAGTGAGGCTGGAACTTGATTGCAGCATTCACAGGTTGGATCTTGCCCTGGAAACATTTTGGACAATTTTAAACAAGAGAGATGTGCTTGATATATAACTTAGAGTTGAATAATTCTATGTTTTGCGCATATGGAACTCTAGTGAATTCTGTGCTTTGCTACTTTCCAGTCCTTTTCTGAGATGTTGAGTGAGAGATCCTTCTCCCACTGTACTCTGGAATCTTTGAAAGGGAGGGACTGTAAAATGTTTTTATATATTATGGTGATGCTGTTTGAGTCCTCAAGATTGATCAATATTTTTTCCAATGTAGAGCCTTTCCGTGAGAACCCTAAATCCAAAGAGGACTGTTTCATTTATGTTAGGTAGAATGCCCAGTGGGGACTGGGCGGTCTCATGGTCTGGAATCCCTACAGATTTTATTTTTTTTTTCTCCAGCCGTCTGGAGTTTTTATTTTGTTTTTTCTGTCCCCCCTGGCCATTGGACCTTACTCTTATTCGATGTTAATTAATGCTGATTTATTTTGTTTTCATATTGTGTTTATTTTTCTATTCTTTATTATGTAAAGCACTTTGAGCTACTGTTTGTATGAATATGTGCTATATAAATAAATGTTGTTGTTGTTGTTGTAGAGGTAGGTGGGAGATGAGAAAAATTGGGCAGGTTCTGTCTAACAAAGTTTCTAATTTGAAGGTAGTGAAAGAAATGTGTTGCTGGAAAGTTACATTTAGAGTGCATTTGTTCGTAAGATGCAAAGACGTTGTCTATGTACAGATCTCTAAGTGATTTAATCCCGAAGGTTTTCTAGACATTAAAAACTGCGAACATTTGAGAGGGTGGAAAAAGGTGGTTCTCGTGCAGAGGTGCCACAGATAAAAGCTTCTCTGTCTTAAAATAATTCCTACATTGGTTCCATATTCTGGGTGAGTGAAGCACAACCCCTAAGCACTGTTTATAATACAGCAACTGTCAATGTTGGTTTCTGGGGAAAGGTGGAAGTCACTAAGATTTGCGCTGCCCACAGTAACACAAAGAGTGTGTTGATTGTGCAAATCAGATACTGACATTCTACACTCTTGTGCCAGCAACAGAAAAAATATAAGAAAAGCACACAAAGGAAGATGTCTTCTACTGCCCCGGGCTGTGCATTGGTGACTGTTTCAAAACATGTCACACAAGGGAAATGTACTAAATCTTCATCAGTACACTCAACATGCTTTTCCTACTTCCTACAGTATTTATGTTGACGTTTTAGTATTTATATATTTCTGTTACACATAATAACATTTTTTATTGTTGAAAAAAATTCAGCATTTTTGACTTGTTTTTCTAAAGTTAAACATTATTTTAAGGAGGTTACTATAGAGGGAAACTGTGAGCCAGATTACAGACTTAATTAATTTATTAATCAAATCCTTCACCTCAACTATTCAAAGTCTAAAATGCAAAAAAGCCCAAATAACAAAGAAAAGGAAAATAAAATGACAACAGGCAGAAAATAAAAATAAAAAAAATCAAAAAGCACTTTTGGAGTCTCTAATTTTCCCAAAAGTGCAAAATATTATAAAGCCATTTAAACAAATCATATTGTACTAGGATTGCATCTATGGCCTCCCTTGTCATTTTTTTCCAAAATGTAAACAGCCAGTTACATCATAAAATCCAATATGACACAAGGTAGTTAACAACTCCAGAAAAGATGCCAGGCTATCTCAGAACACACTTACCCCAACCAGTTAAGAGATGCCAGGTGCCATGACATGATCTTGATTTGGGGGGGGGGGGGGGCCAAGCAATGGGTAATGTAGGGAAATAATTCCTTTAAAAAATAGGCCAGGATCACAATCCGTTTCTGCATAATGGATGTCCTTTACAAGGTCCTTCATTTGCATAACAATATAAATAAATGGTATAATCTTTAGCAGACTTAGATCTTTGTATAACTCAAGGTCATAAAATAGTTAGGATAAAAATCTTTGGTAAACATATATTTTAAAATAGAAACATCTTACATATAGATAGATAGTTTAGTGCAGTTGGCAGGATTGCGTAGATAGATAGTGTGACAGTAGATGGCGCTATATCAGCACTTAACCAGACACAGACAGATGCAGGAGGAACACTTATAAAAGCACAAGCTTTTATTTTCCTTTTTCTTCCCTCGTTGAGAACGTCTTCCCTGTTCCCATGAGCCCACAGCATAGTCCAAGCAGAACACAGTACACCTTAACAGAATTCTTCTTCTTTCTTTTACTCTTTCCTCCACTCCTCCTTGGCAAGCTTCATCTCTCTCCTCCCAACTCTGGCTCCCCGAGTATTGGCTGCTGGCTCCTTTTATAAGGCACCCAGAAGTGCTCCAGGTGCTCGTTGACCGAATTCTGCAGCTACAGCACCCCCTGGCGGCTCCCCTGGATCCCAACAGGGCTCCCATCTCCCATGAAGCCCTGCGGGAGTCCGAGGCACCACTGCAACCCATGGGGGCTGCCATCTAGTGTCCCTGGGTGGAACTGTTGTGGCCACGCTTGCTCCCCCGGTCCTGGCCAGACAGGGACCCCAGCCATCTGTGACTGTAGATAGGAAAGGCACTATATAATAGACAACAACTCAAAAAGCAAGATTTAGAATGGATGGATGAGAAGGTGTTAACTTCTTAATGGGTAGTGTCATTGTCGTGGAGGTTAAAATTGGAAAAATAAATCCAATAAATAGGTAAAAATCTGAGGTTAAAATATTGTTGGGATCTGTCCATTAACACTAATCTGAGCTTCAGTTCTTCTTTCTCAAACTAATGTCTCATTTGCACATCTTTTTTTAAGGTCTCCCCAGTGAAAGGAGAGGTCCATCAGTAAGCACAGTCATCCCTGAAACCCGGTTTTTGTGTTTCCGCCACCCTTCCCTGACCTTCAGTGTGAAACGCCTTGAGCCGCGCTCCTACCTTTGGCCTTCAGTGGGAGCCTATTCAGAGCGGTCTCTGGCTCTTGCTCATTGAGAGCTCAGCAGTGGTGACTCTTCTCCTTGAGTACTGTCCACTCACTCCTCTGGGGGCCACTTCCTGACCACTTTCCTCCACATTATGGCACCAGTTCTGCCACGATCCTCCTGACTTATTTTCTCTCCTTTCAACCTCAGGTCTCTTGTATTCTTGTCTTTATCTCCTTCTTTGTCCTACAGAGGTTCTTTTACAACTCAGTGAGTGTGGGTACCTAATTATGCACCTCAGGGCTCTAATAAAGAAATTGGCTGGACCAGGCACATCTGCATGTGAATGGAGACTCTGCGAGTTCCCTCAATAATAACCAGAGGCTGCTCGTCCACACTACTGCGTACACCTACTGTATGCCCAACCGGGAGCCTGAGTGCACTGCGTTAAAAAAAAAAAATGCATGCATCTCAAATGCATGTTATTACAGAGACATCTTGATCAGATCAGGCTCTACAAAGTTTTGAAATTTCAAAATCTCCCAATTTAAAGCTTTGGTGAATCTGTGAACTCATCTGCCTTAAAAAAGAGAAACATTCTGGGCGACTTCAGCTATGAATCCCTTTGTTGTTTCAATCTTACCTCAAACAGCAGTTACTCCGTGTGTATTTTATAGATTTTGCTGTTTTACTCTTCCTTCAGTTGCTTGGGCCCCCAGTAGAGTGACAAGGAAAGGGGGTATGATCACATGCAGCTCATACAGAAGTAACCATAGAAGCACGTGGGGGAAAAAGTCACTTTTCTGGAAATGTTGGAACAAGAAAGCAATTATGTAAGCACTCGTATATCAGGCTAAATTGACTGAACTAATATTATATGTGGGTTATTACCGTAGGGCGACACGGTGGCGCAGTACGTAGCGCTGCTGCCTCACAGTTAGGAGACCCAAGTTCGCTTTCTGGATCCTCCCTGTGTGGAGTTTGCATGTTCTCCCCGTGTCTGTGTGGGTTTCCTCCGGGTGCTCCGGTTTCCTCCCACAGTCTAAAGATATGCAGATTAGGTGCATTGGCGAACCTAAATCGACCATTGGGTGTGTGTGACCTGCAGTGGGCTGGCGCCCTGCCCAGGGTTTGTTTCCTGGCTTGCGCCCTGTGTTGGCTGGGATTGGCTCCAGCAGACCCCCCGTGACCCTATAGTTAGGATATGGCGGGTTGGATGATGGATGGATGGATGGATGGATGGTTATTACCGTAAAAAAGTAACGTTATGAACCTGCATCTAAACGGTGCACAACAAACCTGCAGCTGCCCTAAGTGAAACAAACACAGGGCAGCTTCAGAAAGGGCACTGCAGTGGACATGCAGTAGGAGATCGGAGAGACAAAGGCGTGCATTAAGGACCACAGTGCAGCACGGTGTCGTGTACGGTTTCTATGCTGCACAAAAAGCCTGATTGTGTTGCAGGACACAATTACATTTTTGTGCCACGCTGAAAGTGCGGTTTAGTGATAAAAAGTAAAACATACTATAGACAAAGCGTGCGTGACGGTTTATTTGTACCCAAAGAGTTGCTTTAACTTCTGGGTATCTTTAGACTGGAATTATAATTTTTAAAATTATTCTCACCCTTGGATTTCTAGGTCATACAATAAATCAGTTCCTTTCCAAGTTTTTAGTTATTTAAAAAAAATATGTTTTAAAAATACTAATATTTTAACTAATATTATTTACTAGATGGGGAACTTGTTGCAGTTTCTTTTCTCCTTTCATTGGGTAGTATTAAATAGTGATTTAGTGACAGTATTGGTCATTTTGCATTAAGTTATTTTTGTTTTGTAATTTTTGGGTATTACTGTATTAGGTGTACTTTCAAAAATGTTACGTTTAAGAAGCTTAACCCTCTGCCACCAGCACTGCTCAGTCGATGCCACTTTTACATCTCTTGACTTGAAATCGGCTGTGTATGAAACCTGCTAACCACCATAAGTCTGTCTGGGCTGTTATTTTAACTACATGACAATGTAAAGAACTGTTAAAAGGCGCGTACTTAATGAAGTCTACTAACACATGTATTTGCATTCTATTATCACTGTTATTTTTAAATGTAAGTCATCACTAGAAAAATATTTAATAAACAAAAATGCAGTAACTGACTCTTGGATGAAGTAACTAAAAAATGTGAAATGCTTCAACTTTCTCGTCAGTTAACTTTGTGGCTGAATACACCTGAATGTCACGCCATGTGTGCATTATCTCACTTCTTATATTGTAAGTGTATGTTGTATAGGGTTGTCAGGCTCATGATTGAAAGCCCCCTTTTGTTTTTTGGAGTTGCAGAATGGGGTCAAACATGCTGGAGGGACTCAGCTCAGTTATGGTTCAGATTGACCTGCTTGACTGTCCCTTGCAGAAGAAGCTCAGAGAGCATGCAAACCAAGTTCTCTGAAGTCGAATTAAACATGGGAAGTTGAATTGATTTGGGGTGCATGAGTAGACAGAGATATGAAAAGAGCGATATCACTGATAATGAAAGCCACTATACTAGATAGATAGATAGATAGATACAGCCTATAAAAAGTACTCACACATTGGAAATATTCGCATTTTATTATAAAACAATGAATCACATTGGAAATAAGTTGGTTTTTTGACATTGATCAACAGAAAATGTCAAAGTGAATATAAAACACAAAATAGTTGAACCCATAAGTATTCACACCCTTCAAGTCAGTACTTAGTAGAAGTACTTTTGGCGGCCATGACAGCCTTGAGTCTACGTATGTACGCAGGTCTCTGTCAGCTTTGAATGTCTTGCCTTTGCAGGTTTCCCCCATTTTTTCCTTTTCTAAGCTGCTCAAGCTGTATCAGGCTGCATGATTCATGAGTGAACAGTCAGCCCTTTGCAAGCCCAGCCACAGATTCACAAACTGGATTGAGGTCTGGACTCTGACTTGGTTACTCTGCGATATTAGCATTGTTGTTTTACATAAATCCTGTGTAACTGTGGATGTATGGTCGCTGTCTGTCTTTCAGGTTTCTTACAGACTGCATCAGGTTTTCCTTCAGTATTTCTCAGTATTTTACTGCCTTCAGTTTATCCTCACAAGCCATGCCTTACAATAAGGATGGTGTGACTTGGTAATGTTAAGAGTGAGTACTAAACATGGCATTTAGTCTGATGGCCAGAAATCTCAAATTTTGGTCTCATTAGGCCATAGAACCTTCTTCCAGTTGACTTCAGAGTCTTCCATGTGCCTTCTGGCAAATTCTAGCTGAGATGTCCTGTGCGTTTTTTAAGAATGATTTTCTCCTTGCCACTCTTTCATAAAGCTGCAACTGGTGAAGCACCTCAGCAACAAGTTGTTGTCTACACAGTCACTCCTTTAGAGCTGTCGTAAGCCTCTTAGTGCTTTCTCACTGATCTTCTTCTTGCACAATCACTCAGTTTTTGAGGACGGCCTCCTCCAACTGGGTCTTAATCTTCCTATTTCTTAATGTCCGATTTAAATGGTCACCTTATCATGGGTGGACCCTCCATATAAGGTGCCTTTATATAACAGTTAACTGAAACAACAGACAGTTGATCTCCGTTGAACTATTTAAAGCCAAGTGGCTGCACCAGTGATGATTTAATTGGGTCTTATTAAAGGGGTGAAAAACTTACATGATTGATTATTTGTGTTTTATATTTGTACTTAGTTTAGACGACTTTGTAGAGATCGTTTTTTTTCAGTGTTAAAAAGTCCTTTGTTATTGGTCAATATCAAAAAACCCAAATTGAATCCATTGTGATTTAAAGCTGTGTTAATAAGAAAATGTGAAAACTTCCAACAGAGGATGAATTTACTTTATAAACACTATAGATAGATTGGACAGACTGATAGATATGAAAGGCACTATATGATAGATAGATAGTATAAGAAATTTGACAATCGAGAGGAGACCATACAGTAACCGAAGCTCGTTTGTATTTTCTGCCCCCGTATCCCATTCAGATTCTTCTTAAAGGTTGCCAAGGTTTTTTTTTTCTTCCTGTTGTTCCAGCTTCCCAAAACTCCTCGAGTAAAACGAGCCCAGCGTAGCCCAGGCGCTGTATTTCACTGTGCTTTCTGCGGCCGTCACCTTCATAGATGGCCGGTTGTTTCTCGTCTTCACCCAGCCGAGCCGCTTTGCCCCTTTTGGCCCGTGGATACCCCTTGATACCCAGACTGGCCGCGATTGTGTCTGTGTATAATTTGTGGGCACAGCCGTCCCTTCAAGACATTTCCCTTGAAACTGATTTTTTTTTTTTTTTTTTGCGCTCCCATTCAAAGTTCTATCAATTATTAACACGGTATAAAATTAAAATGCAGTAAGCGGTTGTCAACTGTTGGAAGCTCGGCAGCGCTCGCTGTTTATTTCTCCAGCAGCTGTCTCCCATCCTTCGTATTTGTTAATGACTCATGTGCGCGGGTTTATTAACAGACTCCCGAGAGCATTCGTACGGATTTAATTGGCTTCACCTCTTTGAGATGCTACGTTTTTATTTTCTATTTATTTCTTATTTATTTATTTTTTTCCACCATGCTGCCTCTCAGCTTGGCGCCGGCAGGGTGCAGGGGGGGAGCGTTGAGGGTTCAACTTGTGTGTGGGATTTAAGTCGTCAGAAGCGTAGGGTCACACCGACACCCCCTCACTTTGAAACGGACCCCTGGCGTCCGGTCCTTGGAGAGCTCACTGATGTCTCTATCAACTTGTCAAAGGAAGAGCCTGAGGCGATGCGAGGCTCCCCAGAGCCAATCAAACTTCTACAAAGCTTTAGCTGCTGCTCCTTCAACAGTCGACAACACGGCGGGAGGAGGTGGGGGGCTCGCTGGGAAAAGAGTGGCGTGGACGGCGGCGCGGAGAGCTGCTAACTAAGATGCACGAAGCGGGAGCTGCCAATTTCAAATAAATAAATAGAATAAAGCGGAAATCGATCCAAGAGAGCAGATGCGTGACACACGAGGTGAGAAAGTTACAAAACCCAGACAAATTCAGTGACTGGCATGTTCAGTGTCTTTAAAAGAGACGACTCGCTCCCTTGGACGTCCCGTCATTTTCCTTTGCTGCGCTTGTGCAGCTGCCGCTGATCAACACAAAACCTCAATGTCACCAACGAGGAAGCAAAGCTGTGCGAGTCTTTGTGACCATTTATGACAAAAGAAACTTTAATTCGACAAGGAAGTGCATGGTGGCGCAGATGTTTGCCCCGCCGAGTTAAACCCGTATTTTCGTATAGCGCCTTTCACCGAGCGCAGACAGCAAGCGTTCACTGGAAAACGCGAATGCAGATTTAAAACGATGAAAGAATAAACACAATCTGTGCTATTTAAAATGTACATTTCACCAAAGTAAACAGCAATAATACTCGGATGACTACCACGTCACGGCGCCGTGAAACCGAAGGCACAACCCGAAAGGTTGCTGTAGGCTGTCATTTCATGTAAGGCTTTAAGGTGCGCTCCCTGCCGTGGGACCCTAACTCCACTTTCACGTTCTCTTGCACCTGCAGTCGCATATTTCGCTCCATAAAGTGAGTCCAGTGCGTACGCCCACTCTGCCCAAAAGTGTCAAATTTATATTTCAGCACATTTTGTGCATTGCGTTACGCAATAATCGCGTGCGGGGACACTGCAATGTGCGAACTGGGCACCACATCCGCCACGAATGTCGTCTATTTCCGTGGTTGGAACTGAAGTCAGAAGGTCTGCAGATACGCGGTGTCGGGCAGCAACAGAACAGCGCGCCTGCTGTAAATGAAATGGACACCTTAAGGACCAGTCACTTTTACAAAAGAGTGGGCCAAAACCAACTGAGTAAAACACGGCACATTTCGCATTAATGCAACAGTTCAGAGAGAATCCTTCCTTGACGGTGGATTTCAGAAGTATGTTTGTTGTACGTCGATACTGAAACAGGTGGTTTTCCAGGTTTTCAGAAAGGTCCTTAGTAGTGTGCTAATGTAAAGTAACCGCTAGATGGCAGCAAACAATAATATGTAAATACGAAGAGTTGAAAAGCTTCGAGCATATGGCAGAGCGACGCCTAGCTGTGAGAAAAGCAGGGCCCGGTAATGTGCGCTTCTAATATTTTAATTATACCCCCTTTGTGCAAATTCATTGAAACAAACTCTGAAAACAACAAAAATCTGTTTTTTTATTGTGATCTGGCCCTGTGTCACACATCAAAATAAGTAAAGAAATTGTTCGATGGGAATCAAATGAACATACTGGAGTGGCCTGGAAACTCCACTGATAGGAAAACAATTGAAAATTTGTGGTCTGTTGTTAGGCACAGACTTCGTGGAATGGACTGCACAACCATGGAGTAGATGATTGAGGGCCCAATTCAGGCTTGGCCCAGAGACCCCAAAATCCTCAAAGACTGTTCAGAATTGGTGGATTCCATACCAAATCGCATCCAGCTGCTTCTCAAGAATCAAGAAGGTCATATCGTGTACTAATGTGAGTATATGAATATAATAAATATTATTAATAATAAATATTTATTGTTTTCAGAGTTTGTTTCAATTAATTTGCACAAGAGTGTTGTGTTAAAATATAGTGTGTGTGTGTGTATATATATATATATATATATATATATATATATACACACAAATACATACATACACTCAGTGGGCAATTATCTGTGCAGCTATCTAATCAGCCAATCATGTGGCTGTTCCATCAGATCAAGATGCGCAACCTACCGTATCAGGTGCTGATGTTGTCAATTAAGTACAAAAAGACCTCCAGTGAGCACAGAAGCATCAAAACTGGACCATTGAGGAGTTTGATAAAACACGCTTGGTTAGACAGACTTTTGCGTCATGTTGATGGAAGGATCAGAATTTGGCGCAGGCAACATAAGTCCATGGTGCCACCCTGTTTACCAGGCACATATTAGATATGCAATAAATGATGGTAATCAATATTCATTCAATATTCATTTTATGTTTTGAAGAAAACCTCATGAAGGTGTTGTCCATTTCTCTGTACGCATTATGATGGCCTGTTGTGGAAATTCTGCATTTCTCGACATCACATATCAAAAGGAATGCCAGCGATTTCCTCTTCAATCTTCCTTTTTAGTTCAGCAATGGTTGCAGGACGTGCGCCGTACACTTGGCTTTAAAGATGTTCCCACAGAAAAAAATCATAAACAGTGAGATCTGGGGATCTCACAGGCTATGGAATGTCACCGTTGTGTGAAATGCTGCGCCTTTCAAACAATCGTCGAAAAGCTGCCATTATATGCAAAGTGGCTCCACCTGGGGACTTCTTTTTTAAGGCTGGATCCATTTCTTCAAAATTACACACCCATGTTGTAATCGCATGAGCAGACGGGACACAATCATGACATCCTAACTGGTAAGGACCCCAAAATTCCCTTTGTGTGGCAGTCGCACTATCACCATTATGAAAAAAGGCTCTCACAGCGAACGCTCGTTGCGCACCACTCAACTGCTCCATTATAACTAATGGGTTCTAAATGAGGTTGCATTGGTCCCAAACAACTGCCGACGCCCCTGGGTCGCCAACACATAGTTCCAAAATTTTGTTTCCCTGCACCACCCTGTATTATGGAAGGAATTGAAGGTCTGTAACCCTGGTGGTACCTTCCCCAGATGGGAGGCCACAATAGCCGAGGGACAGTGTGCGACTGCCTGCCAGGGTTAACATCCTCCCCAAGGACACTAGTGGCAGCATCTCTCTGGCACAGCTGATAACAGGCAGTCATGGCATCTCGGCACTCTGCCTGAACAGCCACTCTGATGTGCCAAGGTACACCTGGGCAAGGTTCTTTCAGATTAACCTTTTTATATTACTTTTCATTTTTAATCTTGCTTGGAAATTCAGTTTAGTTTACTTTTGCACATCATGTATTTTTACTAATAATGTTTTTTTATTTCACAAAGATGTTTCTATTTTATTATATATATATATATATATATATATATATATATATATATATATACACACACACACACAGTGGTGTGAAAAACTATTTGCCCCCTTCCTGATTTCTTATTCTTTTGCATGTTTGTCACACAAAATGTTTCTGATCATCAAACACATTTAACCATTAGTCAAATATAACACAAGTAAACACAAAATGCAGTTTTTAAATGATGGTTTTTATTATTTAGGGAGAAAAAAAATCCAAACCTACATGGCCCTGTGTGAAAAAGTAATTGCCCCCTGAACCTAATAACTGGTTGGGCCACCCTTAGCAGCAATAACTGCAATCAAGCGTTTGCGATAACTTTTTCTGTGGCATTGACTTAAATATTTGATTCAGTATCAGGCCTTACTTTGGTCCAGATATCAATTAAAGATATGGTCTCCATAGTTTATGGCTTATTTGTGCTTCTTCATGTCCTCAGAGGTCTGTCTGATGCATGCAGAATTCATTTTATAACATTACCCACCACACTAATCCATTAAAGCTGTTCACGTGGTGGTCTCAGTTAGCACATGACTTTACTGCCCTCACCCGACTCCCAGAAGCTGCACTTTGCGTTGGTCTGCTGCTTGGCCACAGCTCAGAGGTGCACTGAAGCTGCCCTAACCCTGAAAGTCACTCTCTTACTGTAAACACGTGCTGAGAGCACAGCAGACAATCAACAGCCCCAGAGGGGCTACATATGCTGGACACAGGACTTGTTTAAAGTTAGCAGAAGCCTACAGGTGGGTCTGGACCCTGTCCTGTCACAAACAAGCAAAAAGATGACCGGATAGCGAATAGGAAGCCTTCATACGATTCTTGTATTTTTTTGATCATTTATGCTGAACAAGCTGCACCTTTGCATGCAAATTAAGTATCCTGGGATAAAGCAAACAGCAAATAGTTGAAGTAGGCCAGTGCTGCAAAAATGCAAAAGAGAGGAAGAGTTCTTTCACCATTACAAACTTTGCTTTTCTACATCCCCACCATAACTTTTACTCACTAAATTTGAGTTTGAGAGAAGTAGGATACATACTACAGCATGTCACAAAGCCTTATAGACCAAGTAGTTTCAATGAAGAAAGTACACTGTATTGCCAAAAGTATTGGGACACCCCTCCAAATCATTGAATTTAGGTGTTCCAATCACTTCCATGGCCACAGTTGCAGAAAACCGAGCACCTAGGCATGCAGACTGCTTCAACAAACATTTGTGAAAGAATGGGAATTCAAGCATGGTACTGTGATAGGTTGCCACCTGTGAAATAAGTCCATTCATGAAATGTCCTCACTACTAAATATTCCACAGTCAACTGTTAGTGGTATTATAACAAAGTAGAACCAATTGGGAACAACAGCAACTCAGCCATGAAGTGGTAGGCCACATAAAATCACAGAGTGGGAACAATGCATGCTGAGGTGCACAGTGTGCAGGAATCGCTCATTTTCTGCAGTCAATAGCTACAGAGCTCCAAAAGCTCAAGAACAGTGTGTAGAGAGCAGTGGTGTAAAGCACACCGCCACTGGACTCTAGAGTAGTGGAGACGTGTCCTCTGGAGTGACGAATCACGCTTCTCTGTCTGGCAGTCCAATGGATGAGTCTGAGTTTGGTGGTTGCCAGGAGAACAGTACTTGCCTGACTGCACTGTGCCAAGTGTAAAGTTTGGTGGAGGGGGGATTGTGGTGTGGGGTTGTTTTCAGGGGTTGGGCTTTGGAATTTTAGTTCCAGAGAAAGGAATTCTTAATGCTTCAGCCTGTGAAGCCATATTGGAAAATTACAAGTTCTCAACTTTGTGGGAACAGTTTGGGGATGTCCCCTTCCTGTTCTAAGATGACTGTGCACCAGTGCACAAAGCAAGGTCTATAAAGAAATGGATGAGCGAGTTTTGTGTGGAGGAACTTGACTGGCCTGCACAGAGCCCTGACCTCAACCCGAAAGAATACCATTGGGATGAATTAGAGTGGAGACTGCGAGCCACGGCCTTCTCGTCCAACATCAGTGCCCAACCTCACAAATGCTCTCCTGCAAGAATGGCCAAAACTTCCCATAAACACACTCCTGAACCTTGTGCAAAGAATTCCTAGGAGAGCTGAAGCTTTTATAGCTGCAAAGGGTTTGCCAACTCCATATTAAAGTCCATGTATTAAGAATGGGATGTCATTAAAGTTCATGTGTGTGTAAAGGTAGGTGTCCCAATACTTTTGGCAATATAGTGCTATGTGGCCAAAAGTTTGTGGACAGCTGGCCATCACACCTATATGAACTTGCTAGACATGCCACTCCAAAACTGCAGGCATTAATATGGCATTGCCCAACCCCACTGAGAAGGCTGTATACAAGAATTTGGACTGCGTCTGTGGGAATTTGTGCCCATTCAGCCAAAAGAGCATTTGTGAGGTCAGGTATTGATGTTGGATAAGAAGATGTGGCTCCCGATCAGCATTCCCTTTCATAAATGCATACATAATATTATATACATACTAGGGGGCTCTGTCCCCTGCTTGCTTCGCTCGCCAACCCCCATGCAGGCCCTACGCGCTCGTCATTTCCCGGATCTGCCTCTTGTGACAAATCGTGCTTTGCTTTTGGATAAACACGAATATCAATTCTGTCTTTGATATCTCCGTCTTTCGAAACTATTATCGTTGACAATTCGTCACATATTGGTTTATTATACAAGGTGTGGCAGAAAAGTAATGAGACTGGCAACACTGCAAGCGATCTGGCAACGCTGCGCTGTTGTCCTTGATAGAGCACGTGTATCAGTACCCTCCCATAGCTCAGTGCAAGTTTCAACTCCTTCCGTTAACTACGTGATTTTTTTGACTGCTATTAGCGAAGTTGTGTTTTTGGTTGTGCGTCACACAAAATGGAACAGCGGAATTTGGAGCAACGTTGTGCCATTAAATTTTGTGTTAAGCTTGGAGAATCGGCAAGTGTGACGTTTGAAAAGTTAAAACAGGTCTATGGGGAACATTCTTTATCCCGAGCTCAAGTTTTTCAGGGAGGCCTTCAACTTCGAAAACCAATGAAAACATCGAACATGTGAACACTCTTGTGAGATCAGACCGTCGTTTAACATTAAGAATGTTGAGTGAACAATTAAATTTGAACAGATTTACCGTTCATCAAATTTTGACTGAACATTTGCACATGCGAAAGGTCTGTGCCAAAATGGTGCCGAAAAACCTCACAATTGAGCAGAAGGACAATCGAAAAAACCCATTCCTGTGGTTCCCCAGCCCCCTTATTCACCTGACCTCAGTCCGTGTGAATTTTTCCTTAACTGAAAAATGTCCTCAAAGGACGTCATTTCGGGACTTTAGAAAACATCCAAAAGAGTGTAACGGACATGCTGAAGACCATACCGGTTGAAGACTTCCAGCGCTGCTACCAACAGTGGGAACAACGTCTCCATCGGTGTGTAGCTGCCCAAGGGAACTACTTTGAAGGGGATAACATTGATGTTTGAAAAAAATAAAAACTTTGGTAAATAAAAAATCAGTCTCATTACTTTTCTGCCACACCTCGTATATGTAAGCGTGATCTTTCAGATTCTTCTAGAAATCCAAGAAAACTTCTTTGACCTTGTTTTTCAGATAAATTTGGTGTAAAGTGCGATACTTTTGGATTTGTTTCCATTATTGGCTGTAGAATTTCTAATATGTCCGATTGTTTAACTCTTTCGATTCTATGTTGCATTACTTCTCTGTGAACATAAATATAAACCTGACCGAATTGTGGTTTCTTTGAAATTAAACTTGTAGTAGCTTTAACTGTTGCGGGACCACAGATTCTCATATCGTATGGTCCTGAATCGTGTAAATCTACTGTACGTTTTGAGTATTGATTGATGTGAATGCAAACAGATTATTGTAGATTCGGATGTTTTGCCTGTAGTGTTTGTGGATTTCACTTTCACCAAATAACAAATCTTTCATTTCTCATGGATACGCCTCTTCATTGAGAAGAAACACTACTTTTCCCTGATGGCAACACAAATTAGACGATCTACAAGTCTCCGACTTAAACTTTAAAGCTGAACAATATCTACATACTTCTGTCATATCACCTATATCCATATATTCAATCTCTTTTTGCTGTTTTGTTATTTCACAGAGTAATATTTTCCGTTTGTTAGCACTAATGCGATCTTTTACTATCAGTTTTTTGAGACTTTCGAATTTTAGTACTTTCATAATCTCTAACCTGCTCTGCGCCAATGTTTTTGAACCTCTTTATGACATTCTACTTTGTCTTCTACTCTTTGTCTTTTATTTCTGCCCCCACTTGGACATGTTAGGTTTTCAATTCCACTTGGTCCAGGATGATTATAACTTTCCTTATTTTCTGAATTTGCACTTAGATTATTATTGTTCTTTTTTGAATTCTTTTCTCTACAACGCTTTTGGGCCTCTTTTCAATGCGCTGCCCTTTCTTCTTCACTTAGTCGTTGACGTTTCATCTAGAACGTATAAAATTATTGTCCAGAAAAGGACTACAACGAAGGAATGAATAGATTGTAAGTCTTGCATTAAAATGAGGAAAATGTAAAAATTTATAAGCGCTGAGAGCACAGGAACTGTGTCTGACAATAGCATTCACACGAATGGGAGGTGAGTGGACCGTGGGCATGGTTAAATCTCTTGGCACAAAGTCTCATCTCGCAGGACATGAAATTACCTCTCTGAAAAAGTCTTGTCTCATCCCAGGAGTTTTTTTATATAATAGATATACTGTATATATTGCTGCACTGGGCTGGTGTGTCCTCTCCAAGGACCCTTCCTGCCCTGCACACAGTGCTTGCTAGGATAGGCTCCAGCTTCTCTGCAACCCTTCTCTGGATAAGCAGGTTTAGAAATTGAATGGGAGGATGTTCATTGCTCCTAATGTCAGATCATTTTGTGACCGTCCAAACATCTCTTGCTCTCTGCTCCTGGCTTGCTTGCTGGTCTTGTGTAGTGGTGAGCTTGTGAGGTTCTTCTGAATTTGCCTCTCATGCACTTTCCATGCCATTTAATTTTCAGCACATTTTCCATGACGATGATGAGATCAGATGACATGTGAACATTTTTACTGTAGTTATGTGGAACCCCCATCAAGCTTGTTATAATAAATGGTGTCCATCTTGGAGACATTAAGCCTGGTGTATACTTACCATATAAAGCGCATGAGCAACCAAAACACATTTATACTACTTGTGGCCCATGTGATCGATGCATTTATAGTGTCCTAGTCAGTAAATGGCATTGTTTGGTCAACATCATATAGCTAACAATGTCACAGCAGAGGATGTGAGACTGCTGATGGAAGAATAGTTGTTTTGTTACTGACTTCTAGAGGGAGAAGAGGAGGAAGTGAAGCGTCAGAGCCATTGACCAAAAACAGTGAAGGAAGGCCGAGTAGAATATTCTCGAGTGGGGAGACCTACATTAGGAGCAGATGCATCTCAAATGTTTTTAGACATCTACCTTGCATTTTGAAGATCAGTTACGTCAATACATGTGCAGGGACATTGTCTCCACTTCTGACGTTATTTTCACACTGTGGCCTTTCACGCCAAGCGCCTAACGTGAAGTATAAGACTGCCTTATGCGTGGCGATCTCGACTGTTATTTGAAAGAGAATTTCAACGACAAGTGGCTATTCAAGTCTCACATCTTGACACCACATGTTAGTTTTTTTCCTGCGTTTCCCTCAGTGCAGTTAGCTGGGACCCGAACGCTGATTCAATCCCAAGGGCCACCTACCCCTTAACTCTGACACCCCATGGTTTTCGTGATCATCACAGTCAGAAAACAGACACAGAAGAACGTGTGTTTTCTGATTTTTGATAACCTTTCAGGCCTGAAGGTGGCAAAGTCCTGTATATAAAACTTTGGCATGGCTGGTAGAAAACAATACAACCCTGTATGGGAGTTTTTTGAAGACAATGTTGAAAGTGTCAATTGTAAGTGCAGTGTGTTGGAACAGGATATGTGGCGAGCTGAAGAAATTAAGAGTAAAATGCCCCAAACCTTCAAAACTCATCACAAGTTCTCCTATGACTTGTTTCTGAGGAAATAAAAAAAGAAAGGATGAAAACCGCCATCAGTCAGAGGGTCCACATAATGTGAGGCATCAAGTCTGCAAAGCGCTCCAGTTTGGGGGACCAACTCTACAGAAAGCACACAATGCAAGGAGCCCAAGTTACTTTACAAGTGAAATATTGAGGTCATATACATCATCATCTCTTTACGCAATATTTATTCATGAAACGCACTTCGGCAGACCGGAGAAAAAAAATGTAAATGGGCAGCACAAATCCCCATTTATTATAAGAACCAGCGGCGTGTGGTCTTTGGGACAAAAAACAACCTGAAGACTCCTTAGCAGTTTTACTATCTTGGTGTTTTTGCATAGGTGTCAGCTAAATGGGCCAGGAGAGCTCGTATCTTGCCTGAGACGGACGTGTAGTCGAGTGCATCTTTGGCACAAATTGAACAGGACAGGCTGGAACCTGTCTCAGGCAAATATACAGAAGCTCGTTGTGTGAATGTTCAACATGCATGTATCACAAAGGTGAGTTTGTCTGCTCGGGTTGAATGAGAAGTGAGGTGCATGCAAATGCAGAAAAAGAGCAAGCTTCTACATCTTCTGTAGAATTCGCACCAACTTGTAGCGGTCTGAAAATGACCCAGCTAAGATTCACACCATCTATTGACGGTGATTTCCTTCTTTTTTTATTTGGTGGGGACCCCAGGAATGCACCCGGCCTTGGCCCGACTCGCACACACTCCCTTCTCAGAGTCAAAGAAGCAAATGACAATAAAGCAAAAATTGACAAATGTATTAAACAACAATAAATGATATCTAACTACACAAACTAAAACGATACCACACCGGTTTCCTTTCTGGCGAATCTATAATAATGAAAGGCAAGCAAGCAAGCAAGCACGCACGCACGCACTCACTCACTCACTCACGTAGGTAGAAGGCTGAAATTTGGCAGGCTCATTCCTTACAGCTTACTTACAAAACTTAAGCAGGTTTCATTTCGAAATTCTACACGTAACGGTCATAATGGTCGATAACGGTCGACAACGTCCGCCATGTTGAACTTTCTTATTTATGGCCCCATCTTCACGAAATTTGGTAGGCGGCTTCCCTGCGCTAACCGAAACCGATGTATGTACTTATTTCGATGGTATGACGCCACTGTCGGCCGCCATATTGAACTTTCCAACGTCACCAATTTTCAAACTTCCCGTGTAGGTAGAAGGCTGACCCCATCTTCACGAAATTTGGATAGTTGACTTCCCTGCGCTAACCGAAACCAATGTACGTACTTATTTCGATGGTATGACGCCACTGTCGGCCGCCATATTGAATTTTCCAAACGTCACTAATTCTACAACTTCCCGTGTAGGTAGAAGGCTGAAATTTTGTAGGCCCATTCCTTACAGCTTACTTACAAAAGTTAATCAGGTTTCATTTCGAAATTCTACGCGTAACGGTCATAATGATCAACAATGTCCGCCATATTGAACTTTCTTATTCATGGCCCCATCTTCACGAAATTTGATAGGCAGCGTCCCTGCGCTAACCGAAAACAATGTACATACTTATTTCGGTGGCATGACGCCACTGTCAGCCGCCATATTGAACTTTCCAATGTCACTAATTCTCAAACTTCCCGTGTAGGTAGAAGGCTGAAATTTGGCAGGCCCATTCCTTACAGCTTACTTACAAAAGTTAAGCAGGTTTCATTTCGAAATTCTACGCATAACGGTCATAACGGTCAACAACGTCCGCCATGTTGAACTTTCTTATTTACGGCCCCATCTTCACGAAATTTGGTAGGTGGCTTCCCTGAGCTAACCAAAACCAATGTACGTACTTATTTCGGTGGTATGATGCCACTGTTGGCCGCCATATTGAACTTTACAACAGTCTTTGTTACTTATGGGCCCATCTTCAAGAAATTTGGTACACGGGTTCCCAACGCTAACTGAATCCTACTTACGTACATATATACGTCCATAGCCTGCAGCTTGGTCACCATGTGAGGCGGCGTTGGGTCCCCCATCCCAACGCCTCCCACGTTGTTGGCTGCCTGCCTATATAAGGCCATCCGTCGCTCCGGTCGCTACATTCCCTTCCTTGCTTCGCCACGGGATTCACATCTTCCTGCTGATAACTACAGACTTTTTGTTTAATCCACGGCTTCTCCGCTGTTTTATTGTTTGTTTATTACAATTATAGTTATTGTATAGGTATTTTACACTTACTTTACATTACTCAGGTACTCATTTCCTTCATCATTCCAACCCCCATTAACATGTCTATCGAGGTGATCACCATCGATCAAAGAACTGTCACTTACCGAGTGGTTTCCATGCCCGGAGATGGCACCTGCCTTTTCCATTCTCTTTGTTACATATTGCACGGCCATATCAGGCTCACTCTTGATATCTGGAAGAACATTGTGTCTTATGTATTGAATGACTGGGACAGGTTCAAGGTGTGGACTGATGACGGTACAGGAGATAATTATACTACACAGGAGCACTAGAACAGTGAAATGCTTAAGCCCTTCACCTATGGTTCTGCATGGGAGTTGATGGCTGCCGCTGAATTGTTCGGTTGGTGCTTTCAAGTGTACCGAAATGGCCAAATATTTTACACCTTTCGACAACCGCCAATGCCTCTTAAACATCTTAGATTCACAGGTGACGATTTCAGTAGTGGACACTTTGATGTTTATGAATGTTTAAACTCTCAAAAGCTGGATGTGAAGTTATCGATGAAACCGGTTATATGCTTACAATGCTTGACAGATGCCGAATGTCACTTCAACACAAGTCCTGCAAATACTGTCGTAATTGAAACAAACCATGAAACTCAAACCGATTATGACAGCAGCAATCCAAGCTGTGAGATTTGACACAAGATTACTGTTCACATGGCCAACTGTAAGTTACATGCTCAAGAGTAAGCTCAGCGCACAGCTTGGTCATATTACAACCGGAGGGCCGAACTGACAACGTGGCATACAAAGAGATCCTTAACAGATAATCATTGGCATATTTTCCCTCAGTTTAAAAAGGTTAAATTTTCTTCTTAATAAAAATTTTAATGCAGTACTTCGCCGCTGCGAAGCGCGGGTATTTTGCTAATATATAATAAACATGAACTCAGAAACAACAAACAAATAACAAAAACTACACATGATGAAGTCCATAGGAAACGGCAACTAATGTAGTGAAAGAATGGAGAATGAATAATCCAGAGATCAGCTCGCTGTAAGGAAATGTAAAGAACAGTCCTATTGGTATATCCTGATGATGAAGAGTGATGGGATCAGAACCGCTCCTTCTCCGAAGGTCGACGAACAATCCACTTCAGTCCTCATGCGGCAGGAAGACATCAGACAGTCCATACAACGAACAGGAATCCAAAGGCAAGGAATGGGAAGATGAAACAGACTGGTAACTCTTGCCTTCCTTCTCTGTAAAACCGGCCTCCTTTGAAAACTCGTGCTGGCTTTCTTGTCCCCAGCAGCCCCTGCACCCTTGGCAGGTGTCCGTTCAGAGCCACTGCATTGACTGCTGGGAGATGAAGTTTTTACTCCCCAATAGCCCTGCTACAAACTCCCGTGGCTGTGGTTGAGTGTGAGCAGAGCGGACTGCTCCATACATGCGCGCACACACACACACACGTATACTGTATTTCTAATGACCAGTTACATCATTAATAGCCCTCAGAGAGAAGTGCCACTAGATAGGTCAGGAACACTTTGGGGGGACGTCTCAAATGAGCGACTCATACTGATAGTCTTTACCTCAGAGGATTTTCAAGTCTCCCATGTCCTCAAAGTTTCAATCGATGACTAACTGTTGATTATCCTGCCTGCTACATCTCCCCCCTCCATTTGCATTTATACTAAAACAGCTTTGATGACAGAAGCCTGCAGTTCGGAGAAGATGAACCTGTTTGGAAATCTGGCCAGCCTTACCTATTCAGTCCACCCTGAAAGAAGCAGCTGCACTGCTAAAGCAAGAGAATGGCTTACAAGGCCTACCGTTCACTTACTGCACTAGTGGAATACCTGCTAGATGTACTGTAGTAGTATGAGTTAGCACAGGACAGACACAGCAAGGACTGTCAGTTTGCAAACCTGCAAAGAACAGCGAAGAGATGGCGGCATCCGTCCCCTATAACTGGGCATGCACAGTACCCCACCCTGCACTCGCTGGAAAGATGTCAGCATTGACTCTGAAAAAAGGGAGAGACTTCAGCTTCCAATGCCAGCAGTCAATTGCAAAACGTCTTACAAATGCTTGATGGTGTCTTTCATTCAGATTAAAATGATCACAAATACAGGAATAGAAACAGATCTAGAGAAGAAAAGGAGAAGATGGCAAAAAACAGTTTGCACACTTTCATCAAACGGATGACAACTCACAGTTTACGTAAAATGTTTTAAAGACACAGTAAACTAAAACATAGTACAGTTTGTGGGCACTGTAGGCCTGAGGTGGGGTCCCATGTGTGTTATTGTATAAAGGCACATTTCACAGGAGTTAAGAGGGCCGCATCTTATCTTAGTCCTAATTATGGATAAGCACAGAGCACAACCTCTTAGGGGAGGCCAGTAATAAAAAGTGTAAAGTTAGGACACATACCGCAAAATCAGAAAGCATTCAGACCCCTTCACTTTCCGCACACTTTATTGAGTTTGCGATTTCATTTGAAATGGACAAATTCACCATTTTTGCCATTCAGTCTACTGTGACAGGCTGACTCGAGCATTAGCTGGCCGGGACGCCAGCTGGATGGAAGGACCAGGGGAGAGAGCATCTCCGAGGCACTACTTCCCCTGGGACACTAGAGGCAGCCATCCTGGGTGGCAGTGGCACCACGGATTCCTGCAGGGCATGCTGGGACTTGGAGTTGGTACAGCCCTGTTGGGTTCTGTTTGGTCCATGAGGGGGAGTGGCAGAGTCCTATAGTGGACCCTCCACCACACCAGGGAGTGATTCCAGGTAACACTTATGAGCCACCTGGAGCACTACCAGGAGCGGAATAAAAGGAGCCGCCTCACTACATTTGAAGAACCAGAGTCGTCAGGACCAGGACCAGGACCAGGGGCCTTATGTATAACGCCGTGCGTAGAACTCGCACTATAACATGGCGTAAGCACAAAAGCCAAAATGTGCTTACGCACAGAAAAATCCAGATGCAGGAATCTGTGCGTACTCCAGTTTCTACGTTCTTCCACTACATAAATCCCGGTCAGCGTGAAAAGTAACGCTCGTGCACGCGCCTTCTATCCCGCCCCAACTCCTCCCAGAATTACGCCTCTTTGAATATGCAAATCAATATAAATCGCCCTTAAGCTCAGCCTTCTGTGAAAAGACAATGGGAAAAGCACGGGGGAAAATATAAGAATTTCAGTGAATACCAAGTGGAGGCAAAGGAAAAACATACTATTTGTTTAATTAAACCGTGGTATAATCAACAAAAGGAAGCTGATCGAGTGACATAGCGTGTTGCAGAAACTTGAAAGCTCAGATATCAGTCGCCGTGAAAAGGCGAGTTGTAGCCCACTGTCTGAGTGCTGAATAAGCTGAAAGCTTATTAGAATACAGAGAAAAAAAAAGGCACACAGTGGGGGAAAAAAAACACGAAATGTCAACTTCAATCTCGAAATTTCCACTTTAATCATGTAGTTTATTTTGTCATTAAAGTAGAACATCATAAACGTCATCTTAAAATCGTTTAATTAGCCAGTTTCTCAAATCACATCGTAGTTAAAGTAGCACGTTAAATGCTTTGTTTTGTATGTGATCTTCTATGTGCTCTATGTGTGTGAATCACTACTTGCTTCTTAAACCGGCTCTCTTCCTCCGACTGGACACAGAATCCATTACATTCGTGATATTACAGCTCTCTGAATAATTAAAATACTGAGATGTATACGTGATATCATTTTCATGATGATAGGAGTTAAAGCACGTTATTAAACATGGGTTTCACGGCGCAGTGATTGTGCGCGACCTTCGATGAAATTATTTATTGCAGCAGTACTCAGGGGCGGCTCTAGGCTTGTGGCGGCCCTGAGCAGAGAAAGAATCGGTGGCCCCTTCACCCGCCAATGTCAATATGGTATCTTATGCACGGTGGATGGCCACGTCCATTGCGGATACTGCATAGCCGCCTCGTGCTCATGACACAAACTTTTGTCGAAATTTGCTGCTATGTTTTTAGCTGTGTCGTTATTTTCTCTATTTTATATTTAATATGTATTGGTGTGGCCTCCCCTGCAGTCCTTGCTTTTCTTTCTCCAAGTAACCGATCGCCACACAATCAGCTAATAGATGTTAAGCCATCTGTAAGCTTAGAGTGCCGATTCTTCAAAATGTTTAAGGAACATTGAACTATCTTTGTAGTACATGTTTAATTATTCTATCCTTCACGCCAGTCCCAGTGAAGAATATGGATTATTTAAATGAAGTGAAAGTTTTATCTGTATAATATAATCAACATATTTTTCTGCATTTCATCTTAAAAATGATATCGTCATCATATGTAAATACGCGCTTTATAAAGTGGCTCAGGTTGTGTAATATTATAACTGTAGTACAAGTTTATAGTGGGGTAATTGTACTTATAAGTACAAACAGTTCTACAAGGAGTACTTGATTGAGTGCGTTTATAGTTCTTGGGATGAAACTGTGTCTGACCCGCGAGGTCCGTACAGGAAAGGCTTTGAAATGCTTTGCCATGGCTGAGGCAGCGTGTGCTTGATGCTGTATACCGATAATTCTCTTTCCGATCAGCTGCTGCTGTGATTCACACTCAGATACAGTGATATAAATACTCCGAGTGGTGCAGTGAGAGTAATATGGAAAAAGATGATCCGCTGTGGCAACCCTTAAAGGGAGCAGCTGAAAGAAGAAAAAGAAGAAGAAGAAGGTGCAGTGAGAGTAACAACGCTAAAGCAGTTATGGTATTTGGAATACTATGGTTATTCCCTGGACCATTATATTGTTACAGGTTAATTACAATCAGATGCATTACACTAATAATATGCGGTTAGTTTCAGTGTATTTATAAAGCCGCGCCAGGAAAATAAGGAGTAACCACACAGGAACAGTAGCACTGCTTTGACGCTGGGTGCCAGCAGTCTGCAAAACCGAGCAGAGAACTTGCCTACGACAAGATATGATGTACCGTGGAAAAGTGCATGGTTTTACGCCAAGTGTAGGTTTTATACATTGCGATTTGAACAAGGAAAATTTCTCACGCCACATTTCTGTGCGTACGCACCATTTATACATGAGGCCCCGGGACTGTGCTTTATGTACTGTGCTGTGGGGAGCAGAGAAAAGCGCTCCCCAGTTGTAAATAAGTGTGTCTGCTGGACTGGAGCTTATGTCCTGCCTGTTTGTGTCGGGGTTGGGGCAGTTGTAGACGCCCCAGTGGTCCACACTACACTCAAAGTGAAAACATGTTTTCAGGTAGGTTTAGAAACTTAGTAAAAATCCAAAACTGACAACTCTCATTTACTCACGTTTTCAGGCCCTTTGTTGTGGCACTCCAAGTGGT
The DNA here is from genome assembly GCA_026402145.1 of Polypterus bichir lapradei. Classification (NCBI taxonomy): domain Eukaryota; kingdom Metazoa; phylum Chordata; class Cladistia; order Polypteriformes; family Polypteridae; genus Polypterus; species Polypterus bichir. The sequence goes on from JANRMT010062829.1 coordinate 18,437,177, forward strand.
GGTCAGGTGCCTCCTGTTTGTTTGCATTCTCCTTGAGATTTGTCGACGACTTGACTGAAGCCCTCCTGTAGCCAAAGGAGTTGGACAGACATCACTTAGATGCACATTTGTGTATAGAAGGTCCACAATTCACACTGCATGTCAAGACAAAAGCCAAATCACAAAGTCCAAGGAACTCATTGTAGACCTTCATAATCAAATTGTACCAAGACATAGATCAGGGCAAGGTGATAAAACCATTTGTAAAGTTTTGAGTGTTACCAGGAGCACAATAGCCTCAATAAATATGAAACAGAAGAAGTCTGGAAAAGGACTTTTCCTAATGGTGGCCATCTAGCCAAAACTGAGTCACTGCTCAAGAAGCTCCTGTGTCAGCGGAATGACCAAAAACTCAATGTTCATTTTAACAGAGCTGTGAAAGTTCTCTGCTGGGTTGGGAGAACCTGATGGAAAGATGAGCACCTCAGCAGCACTCCATCAAATCAGGCTAGACAGAAGGCCCCCTTGGAGTTTGCCAAATGGCATTTAAAGGACTGATGAGGCAAAACTTGAACCTTTTGGGCAGCACTATGCCCAAGCACAACGTCTGGCAAAGACCAGTGGTGAAGCATGGTGGTGGCATCATGATGCTAGGGGGGGTACTTCTCAGTGGCAGGGACAGAAAGACTGCTCCGAACTGAGGGAAGGATGAATGCAGCTAATGCAGATAACCTGCTCCAGAGTGCACACAAACTCAGAGCGAGGTGACGGTTCACCTTTCAGCAAGACAAGGGCCTGACACATACAGCCAAGACAACACTGGAGTGGCTTTGGGACAGGTGAGTGACTGTCCTCGACAGGACACCAATGTAGAGAAACCTGAAGATGGCCATTTACAGACAGTCCCATCCAATCTAATGGAGCTTGAGGGGATCTGTCAGGGTGAATGGGATCAGCTGCCCCGGTCTGCCATGCTTGTAGAGACTTACCCAAGAAGACTCAAAGCTGTAATTGCTGCCAAAGGGGCTTCTACAAAGTACCGAATTAAGGCTCTGAAAAAAAATATATATATATATATTGTATGCATGAAAGACAGATTTCAGTTTTTGATTTTTAATAAATTTGCAAACCTTTCGGAAAACATGCTTTCACATTGTCATTATGAGTGTCATGTCAAATCAAATCCACAACATGATGAAGTGTGCAGAAAGTGAAGGGGCCTGAATCCGCTGCAAGTGCTCATATGTTCTGACATAAACCAAGTGCTGCTTTAGTTATTAAACAGTTTCCAGCACATCTTCTGCTGATACATTTTGCTCTGATTAATGCAGTTTTCATTTGGATCAAGACCGCCATCTCCACTAGGTGGTTTGCTCATCTGCGGCTGGCAAGATTTTCTTAATACCAAACAGACTCGGGCATCTTAGTTATGTGAGAGCAATGATGTGACAGCTCACTGGGCTGGCTAATCAATACCATGAAATATTTTATTAAAAACAAATGCAAAGGTAAAGGATTTGATTTCACAAGGGAACCCCTAGACAGCTGCTTTGAGAGGGGGAAGCTTGAGGACTTTTCAGAACCTCCAAGGAGATTTGAAAAGGAAAGAATGTCCGATGAGAATTCTGTAAATCTGAAAGCTAAAAGGGAAAAGACTTGAAATGACAACTAGAAAATTGAGCACATTGTGAACAAAACAAAACATCTGGAGAACTCTTACAATACCGAATCATCTGAACATTAATGGCAGTATGGGCATTAAGTATACAAATCTGGGCAATGTACAGTTTTAAACTATAGAATAACAATCAACAGTAAAGCAATGGTTCAAGCGGGGCCATTTGAGGAGCACTCAGCCACCGACCTTTTGACAGCACAAAGCTCAGCACACTTACAGATCTATATGCTTCCGTTAGGTCAGATTATCTCAGGGCACAACGTGAGCTACCACAGCTATGCTGATGACACACAGCTGTATTTATCAATAGCACCTGATGACCCCGATTCTCTTGATTCACTAACACAATGTCTGACTTGTATCTCAGAATGGATGAATAGTAACATTCTCAAGTTAAATAAAGAGAAAACTGAAATCTTAGTGATTGGCAATAATGGATACAATGAGGCTATTAGAAATAAACTGGATACATTAGGATTAAAAGTTAAGATGGAGGTAAAAAGCTTAGGGGTAATTGTTGACTGTGATCTGAATTTTAAATCACGTATTAATCAGATCACTAAGACAGCATTTTTTCACTTAAGAGACATAGCAAAAGTTAGACCTCTTATATCACTGAAGGATGCTGAGAAATTAGTTAACGCGTTTGTTTTCAGTCGACTAGATTACTGTAACGCACTCCTCTCAGGACTACCCAAAAAAGTCATAAATCGTTTGCAACTAGTGCAGAATGCAGCTGCTAGAATCTTAACTAGGAAAAGAAAATCCGAGCACATCTCTCCAGTTTTTATATCACTACACTGGTTACCTGTGTCATTCAGGATTGACTTTAAAATTCTGCTTATGGTTTATAAAGCCTTAAATAATCTCGCCCCATCTTATATATCGGAATCTCTGACACCTTATATTCCAAATTGTAACCTCAGATCCTCAAATGAGTATCTCCTTAGAATTCCAAGAACAAAACTTAAAAAGTGGTGAGGCGGCCATCTGCTGTTATGCACCTAAAATCTGGAATAGCCTGCCAATGGGAATTCGCCGGGCTGATATGGTGGAGCACTTTAAAAAACTGCTGAAAATACATTATTTTAACATGGCCTTCTCATAACTTCACTGTAAACAAAATCCTGATACTCTATATCTCCAACTCATTATAATAACTATTCATGGTGGCTCTAAAATTTGTACTAACCCCTACCCGCTCTTCTGTTTCCTTTACCGGTATCCTTTCTACTCAAAGCACCGTGATGTTCCAACAATGATGGATGGATTAAAAGCCAGAAGTCTGTATGACCATCAACATCAAGTGACTCCGTGAGAACCCTAACTACAAAGAGGACTATTTCATTTATGTTAGGTAGAATGCCCAGAGGGGACTGGGTGGTCCCGTGGCCTGGAACCCCTGCAGATTTCATTTTTTTTCTCCAGCCATCTGGAGTTTTTTTTTCTGTTTTTACTGTCCACCCTGGCCATCGGACCTTACTCCTTTTCTATGTTAACTAATGTTGTCTTATTTTAATTTCTTATTTTGTCTTTTATTTTTCTTTTCTTCAGTATGTAAAGCACTTTGAGCTACTTTTTATATGAAAATGTGCTATATAAATAAATGTTGTTGTTGTAGTTAATGGCTCAAGACAACACAGACATGAGCCCACCGTAGTAGAGACAAACGGCACGACAAATCAGCCTGGTGAAAAATATTTTTATACATCTTACTGTGGACAGGAATCCCTTATTTCATAGAAGACCTGCTTATTTTTGAAAGGAATGGACTGGGACAAATGAAAGGGTCTCTCATTTAACAAGATACTCCAAACACAGAGGTCTGACCTGAATGAATTCACAAGTCTTGGGTATGACATTAAACTGCATCCAGCCCTGCAAGCGGTCCTCCAACTTGCAGGGAAATTATGGGGGTGGAAGACAGGATTGGCACTCCACTTCACACAGCTCTGAGACGACAGACAGGACTCCTTTCTGCTCGCCGCAGGAGTACCTCTGTTTAGGCTGCTCGCATTGTGAAGGTGATGGGGGGAAAGCCCTCGGGAGCCTCATCCCCGGAAGACAGCCAGTAGGGTCAGACCTGTAGGGGATCAGAACTGGTGTGGTGCTGAGGTGTCGCTTGCTACATGACAGCACTCAGGTCCCAATTTGAGGTGGACCATCTGGGTAGGCATGTGGAACGTCTTGTCTCTCCGACATGATGATCATCTGCCTTTGCTGTTGGAGGAGCTTCGTAAACTCTGCATTTCAGTGGCAGCATTTTCTGAGGTGTGCAGACCTGGGACTGGCCAGATCTCTGTAGGTAGGTATACCTCTTATTGGTGTGGTCACTCTGATGGCTGTCATACTCAGGGAGTACCTGTTGCTATGGCGGACTGGCTCCTTCCAATGGTGTCCGATGTCACTCCTTTCAATGAGTGTATTATAAGACTCAGATTAAGGCACTCTCTGCCTTGTCAGTTGTCTCAGTGTATACTGCAAACCGCGGTGAGTGATGTCTCAGTGAGAGATATTTTATTCACAACTACACTTGGTGGTTGATGGGTGTCCACAAGGTAATATTCCTCTGGTCATGAATGACTTCAGTGCAACCACTGGCACTGAAAGGGTTGGCTATGAGAAGTGACTCCGTGTTCCTTGATTTTGCAAAAGGTCAGGGGCTGTGGACCACCAGATCCTGGTTCCAGTGCCCTGAGCCGCATCTTTGGACTTGGTACTCCAAAACTGGTGGTGCGGTGAAGGAGATCGATCACATCCTCGTGGGCAGACACTGGAAGCTCTTACAAAATTTCAGGGTCTATAGAAGGGTCCAGTTTGTGAATTCTGACCACATATTTGTTGCTACTCTGAAGATCCAGCTTAAGTCCAGCAGGCTACCACCTACTAGGAGAATGATGCTGGACCTGGACAGACATCAAGACCAGGCTGTTCCTGGCGAGTTTGCACGCAGTTTGTGTGAGGAACATGCAGACCTTGGTGTGACTGCTGATCTTAACGTGATGTGGGAGACCTTCCGGGACAAGACCCTGAAGGTTACTGTGGGTTGTGTTGGTGTTGCTGGTGTTCCAGGAATGAGGTGTTTCTTCTTGCAGGGCACCTTGGATACTATCGAGAGGAGTTGCAGTGCACAGCATGATGGCAACTCCAGTCTGTACCAGGAACTGAGGATGGCTGCGAGGGCTCCGAAGGCAAGTAAGGAGGCATTGTTAGAGGAATCTGTGAGCAAGTGACCCACATCCAGCTTACAGAAGAATCAAAGCATTACGCACATCCATATCTGTTCCTCGAAGAGTCGAAGTCAGGACGACTATTGGAATGGTTCTTACAGATGACACTGCAGTTGTGTCCCAGTGAGCTGGCTGCTTTGTTTAAAGCTGATCCTCCGGCTAGAACGTTGGATATCTCTGGGTTCACGGTTCTTGAGGCTGATCCCCCAATTAGCTGTGAACCACCCAGTCTCACTGAGATTGCACAGGTGGTGAACCAGCTGACAGTAGGGGAGACTGCAGGGATCTATGGGTGAACTTCTCCAGGCTGCTGGTAAGGTTGTCCTCTTGGCATTGCAAGCAATCTTTGTTTCCATCTGGGAGACTGATGTCATCCCAACTGACTGGAAAACAAAACTTGTCGTCCCAGTCTGGAAAGGGAAGGGTGATTGCCTGGATTGCGGCAGCTACTGGGGGATAACACTGCTTTCGGTGCTGGGTAAGGTCCTTGATGGGGTCATCCGCAATTGGGATAAGTATAACCACTTGCTCACCTACCTAGCGACTGCAGCAGTCTGGTTTTATGCCTAAGAAGTCCACCAGTGCTGCATTCTGACCCTGAGGGTTCTCATGGAGCGCAAATGTGAATATCGGCAGAGTTTCTTTGCAGTTTTTGTTGATTTTTATAAAGCTTTTGACTCAGTTGATCAAGCTGCCCTGTGGACATCCTGAGACTTTGTGGGATTCCCTCAAGGTTGCTGTATATCATGGCTGGCCTGTACACTGGTGCCGTGCAGAGTGGAGGCAGAACCTCTGCGTTTTTCCCCAGATGATTCTGGGATGCGTCTGGGGTGTGTTCTTGCTCCTACTCTGTTCAATGCTTTCATGGACACAGTGTTTGTCAGAGTTGTGGGGTATAGCGGCTGTGGGGCATCTGTTGGTAACGAAAGATTCACTGATCTTGACTTCGCTGACAATGCTGTGATCTTTGTGGAGTCAATGGAGGCTCTGATCGGGGCACTCAAGAGATTGAGTGAGGAGTCCGAGTGTCTGGGATTGCGAGTGTCCTGGATAAAAACCAGGGTCCAGGCCTTTAATGACCTCTTGGGCATGGCCATCAGCCATCCACTACTGCAGCAGACCCCTTCTTAGTTTATCAAGTAACATAAAGGAGTCCTTAACATGTACTACATTCAGTAAGGGTCTAATCAACGTCTTCGAGAATTATTCCACAGAATGCTGACCTAATTATTCTTAACATATACCAATGTCTGAGCACTTTTGATGTTTAACTACTTAATTTATGAAATTAATAAAAGTAAGCTGTTATTTAAAGAAAATTTTTAATAAAACGATATCAAGTTCGTAAAACAAGACAAAGGAAATATTAGCTTCTAATGTAGAATAGGGATGTTGTTTGCAGTTCATGCATAGAATGTAATTATTTAAACAATAGTAATTCAAAATGTGAAGTTAAAGTGTATAATCTGTTTAAAGAAATACCCAGCTTATTATAATAATGTAAGTAAACCACTAAACTGTATTATGCAGAATGGGAACCACTTGACAAATTACTTCAGTTTTTTTTTTTTTTTTCAGAATAGTTCACCAAACGGAGCTCCCGATTGATTCTACTCTTAACTAGTTAATGCGTGAAATGAGAAAGCTGTCACATCACGCAGCAGCCTCGTTCTTCTACCCAAACTACCACCCACACCCTCCTCCGCCTCACATGGCAGTTGGGCTCTATCTTATCATTTAAACCAAGAGATCTGGTTAGTTACACATGTCACATCGTATTACGGGCAGTTCTACGCAACTCCAAGTGCCACATGAGTAAAACAACACGCCGCCAGGAACGCGCATTCATTTACTGGGTAAATCATTCACTTAATCCACTTCCAGTCATGTCAACAACCCTCATGCTCTGATGTCCAGAACTGCGGTTTTTTGACTGAAGGAATCCATTAAAAGGGAATTATCAGTACAAGTCCATGTAAGTGGTTTGGCAGGCTATCTGTTCTATAATGTTGACAGTGCCTGTATACAGTATCGTAATTCATGTTTATTTCATATTCTAACTACAGATTCAGGTTCAAAGTACCAATCAGCTTAAGGACGTGACTAGCACATCCAAGATCTCCTCCAGCTTTCACATCGCTGGCCCACTTGGACCGGCATATACAGGTTAATAATGCTGAATACTGACGGTTTAACTAGTTTTGTATGTTTGCATTGGCACAAATCAAAGCTTAAGTCAATCCGAACGCAACAGCAGTAGCTTTGGTGGAGACGGGGAGATGTTGTATTTAAAAAGATTACAAATGGAACAGGAGCACCTCTTCAGGTGTAGCTCTGACAGATAAAGAGAGAGAAAAGCAGCTCAGATTTGGCCAAAATTGGTACCAAGAACAAAAACAAAAAAAAAAATCTAAAGCTGCTGCTGAACAAAGAGGCTGTCTTGGGGTGATCGCCACATTACTATGTTGGAGATGTTTCATATTTGACTGCCATTCACGAAATCAATAGAAACATCCTTATGAAGACCACCATGATGATGCTCTGTCCTTTCAAGTGCGGCACAGGAGTGGTTTGAAATGAATCCTGTGTACACCAATCCGTACACACTGCTGTGCACAGCAGAAAAGCCAGCCTTAGAAGTCGGACACATCAGCCGGGACCTCGCGCGCCTCTGTGTCTGAGCACTAAAGGAAATCAGGAGACATTCTGTTGATGAGATCTCCTCTGGGATGCCTGGCCTGTTACGACTCCAATCATATCATTTTAGATATGCTAGCCAATGCTACAGCATCGATCATTTCTTTAGATTATGTCAACATGTCCACCTCCAAAGAAAAAAACATTAAAGTGGAAAAATCATTAAGTAAAGAAACCTTGTCATCTCAGAAATACTGATAACGTTTTAAGAACTAAATATGTATGACAGCAATCAGAACTTTGGTTAAATTAAGTCCCTTTTCTTTTATTATAATGAAATTTTACATATATTTACATCATAAAAGAAATTAAAATGTAAGTTACTGACAAAATAAAACTTAGCTGTACATATGATTTAGATATATTTATGTGCATATTAAAATACAGTTTGTTTTTAATCAAAGTTCCATCCCCAAAAACTGGAGTAAAATAGCAGACCAAATGATTACGGAAGAAAGCTCAAACATTTCTTGTTTTTCCAACACAAGTCCCAGGGTGTGCGGTGGGAAAATCCTAGTGCTACCTGTATAACAAAAAGACAAACAAGAAAATAAGCAGTTGTCAGAATTCCAAAGTGTGTAATACAAACAAGTTATCTAATTTTGCATTGAACTGAAAACTGCCAAACATTCATTTCCCTCTTTTCCTAACAATTCCCATCAACACACCTGCTTTGCAGCATAGACAGCACAGCCGTTTAGGATTAAGATGAGCCTCGAGTCACCGGTCAGTGTAAAAGGAGAGGAAACACATGGAATAACAAACTCCAAGTGATACAGGGCATCATATCATTCAAAAATAAGAAGAGTGAGAAATGAAGAGACCACAAAGCCTAAGAGGCCCAGTAACATAAGAAAAATGGCCAATCCTGAGCATCCTATGGAGCTCTCCTCCCGTTCTCAGTCCTGTCCTCACAGTCCAAGACTTTGCCTCAAGACTCTTTGCGGCACCAAATTAAAATTACTCCTTAAACATGTGACAACTTGAAACTCCCCCAACAGGACCATTTCCAACTAAGCCACAGAATTACTCTTGAGCTGAGAGGGTCTTCTTTAGTTGCTGGACCTCTATCTTGTTGTCTACTTCATGTCAATGTGGTGGACATGGGAGTACTTGCCCCTCTTCAGCACTGCCATACTTCTGCTTTAGATGCCCTTGCCAGGGGCAGCCTCATCTGGCACCATACAGTCTACCGTTTACCCCCCACAATCACTTGCATTCTTACATGAGTATGGTGGGTCTCTCTTGTGGAGGACCATCAGTGGGTTTCTTCCTCTCTGCCCCATAAGCACCTTTGTAGAGCCAGGCCACATTTAACGTCAGATAACAATTTAGCAATACTAACTGTGAAATGAAATGTAATGTACAAAGAGCTAAAAGTGTCTTATTTTTTAATGAGGTATTACAGGGTTACTTCAGAAATAATCCAGCTAGCTAGTTGGCTTTGATTAAAACCACAATGTTATCAGCACATCTTTTCACAAACCTCACAGTATACTGGTGTTTATTATTCAAGTGCAGCCCATGAGAAGAAACTCAAAAGACACTGCAGACTTTAGACACAAGGAAAGGACAAAAGGGAATGAGGAATTAATGACTTTCTGGCCTTCACGGGGCTTCTGCTGATGTAGTAGGTAAACAGAAAAATGATGGAAATAGTAAGCATTTGCTGTTTAAGTTATGGAGAGTGAAATTTTAGGTTTACTTGTATACAAAATAGGTAATAGTGGTAAATATACCAAGTCCAACCATTTAATGTATTTCAATTACTATTAATGTTAATATTAACCATTATTAATATTTAGCCTCAAACTGTGCGACCATTCATGTTTCCTGTTCATTTTAATTATCTTTGTTAGTATTATTTGACTAACGCCCTTATCCAAAGTGTCTTATAACATTTGAGATATGATGGGTTACATTTCTTTTGTTTCTCCAAATGTGGTCAGGTGACTTGCTCATGGTCACAAAGTGTCAGCAGTGGGATTTGAACCTACAACCTCTGGGTTTGAAGTCCAAAGCCTTAACCACTATACCACACTTTCAGCAGTCCTTATGCCTTAAAATGTTTAAAAAATCCAATATTGAAACAAGAAAAATATAGAAATCATATGCAGATTTTAATATAGTTGTTTATACTTCTCAAAATAAAGCAAACCATAAATTACCAGTGTCAAAATTCTGTGGACTTTTGAAGCACTGGACAGCTGGCAGTTCTAATTTACAGCAATTCATTCAATCCTATGCAAGTGCTGCATGTACTTCAGACAGAATTTCCTTTAATGGATGTAAAATGCACACAACATTCATTTATTTAGGCCTTGGTGGTGCCAACTTATATATGTCACTATATATGTACTGTATAGTGACCTCCACCAAGCAGGCCGCTCCCCAAACACCTAACACAACAGTCACCAGGACACAAGTTAAGTACAACACAAGTTTATTCAGCTGTGGGAAACGCTTTTGTCTTGTTTCCCACCTATGCAGCACAGTACAACAAACACATTAACTACAAGCAGTCTCTTCCTCTGTCTGTCTCTTGTCCACCTCCACTCCTCCTCCTACAGAGTTTGTCCTCCACCTCCCAACCCAGGCTCCCCAATTAGAGTGAGGCGGCCCCTTGTATAGAGCACCCGAATGTGCTGCAGGTGTTCCACAATCTCCTTCTGGCTGCACTTTTGGGTGTGGCAGCAGCCCTGCAGAGGAGGGCTCAGTCATTCTCCATGCACTCCCTGGCGGTGGCCATGGGCCCCAGCAGGGCTGAGCTTCCATGCTCCAAACCCATGGCTGCCCTCTATCGTCCCAGGGGAGGTACTGGCCCATGCAAGCTCCTTCCCCAAGTCTTTCAGTTATGAAGGTGTCCTGGTTGTCTGTTACAATATATGCAGACTATACATAGGGAGCTTAATGAAAGATAGGAAGAAAATGACAGAAATGTTAGATTCTGTTATGTCTTTTATCAGTGGAGCAGTTGATTGCTTCAAAAGATGTGCAAAAAGTGAACCATGAATTTCTGCTGTCGAGCAAATGTATAAGTCACAAGGCCTACAATGCTCATTATTTACCCTGACGTTTACTGCCATTAACAAATTCATATTTATATTTTCACACACACAAATTCCACTTTCAAAGATGTATCACTAGAACGGCTCACAATGTTACAGGTAGTCTGATGTAAAACTTCAGGAATTCTTAATCCAAGACTTTACTGAGTAACAAAAACTGAACACTTTTTGTGCATATTCTAAAATAGCTAATTACATGGAAAAATATAATGATATTTTAAAAAGAAGTCAAAACTTGGGATGAGCAATTGGACAGATGCCGCATTTGTTATTAAAACATCAAAAACAGCTAACTGGTAAAGAATACACAAGGAGGCATGTTGAAATGATTGGGCTGCTGCCTTCAAACACACTAATCTCACATTACTTGTCTTTGCTAGAAAAACAACTTTGTTGAAAAATCTTAAGTGAAACTTCAGGTTTAGCAGCTCTTTTAGTGGAACTGACTTCCACCTTTAGGAAGAGGCTAACTTTTCTACTAGTCATGTCGAAGACAAGCAATATAAAAAAATGTAAAAATATTTGATGTCTCATGTGTCTAAACCTCTTTTGACTTGCACTCCTCATTTGTCAAGCACACTCCTGTAAAGACATTACTGCTATTATTGACGTGCCATGCTCGCCTTGTTTGTTCATGTTTATACTTCCCATCTTTGAAGGTGACTTTCTATGAGCCTCCCATCCCTTTATTTCTCCTTGCAAGTCTCACTACTCTATTATATAACACTCTTCAGTTCTATCTATCTGTCTGTCTCTGTGATTAGCTGTAAGTAAACTATTCTTATTGTAAAGATGTCCTCATAGTTTTGTTGTAAGACTTGCAAATGTAAAGTCTTACTTTCTCATATACAGACATCACTTACTGTATGTAGCTTGTTGACTATGAGAGGCAAAAGTAATTCACTTCTTTTTTTTTTTTTTTTTTAAAGTCTGTAACCAGAAACAACAAATATATGTCAGCTTTAACTTTGGCAGAGTCCACCAAATTCCTGAAATTAGTTTCCTTTATGCTTTCATATCATTTTAGTGGCTTATGAGTTTTTAATTCCTTCTAGTACATTGTATCTGATAGATGTGAATACTATACCAATGTGGCTGCACTTTAGCCATCTGGTTGCAACTTGCAATCTATTAGAAGAGTGTGTGTATTATAAAGTGACTTTGGCATCACTTTAGATTAGGTGTACCTAATTACTTGCCATGTAATTACCTGTATAATTACAGAGGAACTAGGTGTAATTATTACTGTGCAATTCAATGTAATGCTGTTGTTAAACACTTAATTGTAATTGTTATTCCACAATTTATATACATAGGTACTATTATAACAATTAAAACTGAGTACTTAATTATAGCGTTACACTGTATTACACAGTAAGTACAAGGTAAATAGCCCAAGTACCTAGTTACTGTGTAATTATACAGGTAATTACATGGTAAGTACAGTGTAATTAGGGACATCTAATCAGAGTGATACCAGGACCTTCAACATAATTCTTATTACAGAAACTACAAAACAAATTGATGTCCATTACAGAATTTAGGACAAAATATTTGCTCAGGGAGACTAAAACTTTGTATTATAGAGATGTAGTATGCAGCAATTGTTTACACATCAGCCTGAGCCTAATATGTTTGATTAGCACTTGTTCAGTCTGATCAAGTACTTCTTTTTCTGTATTCTCAGAGTTATTATTTTTCCCGTAAATATCAATCATTAGGGCAGGAGATTTTTCTTTTTATCAACCATTTTTACAGTCTGGATACACAGAAAAACTTACCACACACTAAGAGTTCAAAGACTGTAAAGAATTGTCTTACTTGGGCATAACAGAAAACAGATGAACTGTTATCACTGAACTGTTAACATGATGGTCAACACCACATACAAGATGGATATAAAGGACAGCGGGGTTACACATGACTTTGAAAAGACAGACTTCACGTACTGCGTATTTAAGTAAAAACTTGAACTAGCCTAATATCAAATAATGATTGATCCCAAACTCGGCCTGAAAAAAAATTCTTCCTGTGTCCTAACAGTAATGTGCCTCCTATGAATGATCTTCCACCTTATGAATATTTCTGTGCACAACTAGCAAATGAAGTTTATGTTTCAAATTAATTTTTCAAAATGTTTTACATGTCCTTGGTTTTCAATAGTATGGTGCAAACTGTATTAGTTTAATCTAAGCCTCTGGATTCCATGGAGACCTCCTCCATGTTGGATATCACACATTTTTCATGGCAGAGTGTTAAGTAAAACTTGTTTTTGTGCGTTGCTGGGTTTTTGTATTTTCAAACTTATTGCAAATGTTAAAATTTGTTTTCTTTCACAATTCAAATCATTCATACTGTTATCTACTCTGACTATGCAAAACATATTTTACTTAGCATTACCACAAATATATCATGATTAGTTATAACCAATTAATTTTACACTAATCTTGGGGAACATCAGAGGGATCCTAACACAAGTAGTTACATTTTTTTCTAACAAAACTACTAAAAAATAAAACTGATCAAGCAGTTTCTTGCCTTAGAGCCAAGTCTAAAAGCAGCCTTATAAATATTACTGTGATTACACTATCATTCATGATACACAATATACAATGTGCCTTTGAAGTGTCATAATTAACAAAAATAGCTTGAAGTCAGCAGGGTTCCTATGCTGTGTAGGTTACAACACACATCTGAAGGTAGTGGATGGAGGGGCCAAACATTAAGAAAGATGGAAAATTTCAGGAAGCAGCAGGAGGGATGTCGCTCTGAAGGAGTGCTGTGGCATTTGAAGGACAGCTTTCCAACCTCTGCTTCCAGGTCTAGTGAACACACCTTTTTCTTCTCACTGGGCTCTGGCAAGAAGACTGTTTTAGTTCAGCATACTGCACCTGTAATAACAAACAGACATTATATTGGAGACAGGTAATTCGAGATTGCTGGAGCGAATACTAATGGCTCCCCTGAGAGGCTCAACATGGAGAAGCGAAAGAAGGTTCAGAAGTAATGAATCATTTTGCAAACATAGCAGCAGAGGGGATTAATCACAAAAAGGAAGGATTTGAGAAGTCAAGGGTCCCGTTTCTCTCTCTCCATCTAACCACCCCCCACCCCCAGCATAATAAAAGCAGATCAGCTGCATACTGTAAGACATACAGAAGAGTTGCAATCACTTATCATCCTATCATTATTTATTTATTCATTTTTTGGCCCAATTCAAAATAATTTCTGTTGGGCTGGCCATTACAGTGGCTGTTCACTTAGAGCAGTTCCTTATTATAAGGACTTTGCATTTATTAATGGCTGACATGTATCAAATTTCTGTTCGCTTTGTCCCATCATAAATATAATCATCACTACCATTATCACCATCAGTTCAATGGCCATTTTAGCTTGTTAGCTTGTTGCCCCAGAATCATTTTCTTTCACTCTCTACAGTTCTTTACATCATTCGGAGTGAGACCAGCTCTTTTTATATCATCCGACATCCTCTCTAACCACCTCTCCTTTGGGTTTTCTCTGTGCGTGATCCTCTTGACCTCCATTTTGATGCACACCTCTTCAAATAATCAACCTCTCTCCACAGTCTCGTACAATCTTGGTCTGCTTTTCTTCAGCACAAAACTTACTGCCTCCACACCAAGTCTTTTTCTTATTTCAGCATTCATTTTCCATTCACTCCATCAAAGTTCACACATCCATCTGATTATTCTCATCTCTGTTCTTTCCAGGTTTGCTTCATGCTCTGCTTTCATCAACCACGTCTCAGTCCCATACAGCTTACTAGTCCTCACACTGCTTTCATAAATTTTTCCCTTCAATGCCAGAGAGACTCCCTTAGATGTCAGAATTTAAAACAGCTTATGGACTTTCTTCCATGTACCCCCATCTGCACTGAATATGTCACCTAAGCAGTAGAAATTCTATACTTTCTCTGAAACAACTCCACTGCCGATTTATACTTAACTTACACTTACTACATAAGCATTCTACACCCTTCTCATATGCTTTTTACAGACAAAGACAACTCCCACTGCCAAACTATTACCTAACTGCCCTTCACACCACTGCATCTTTTATGCAACCGCTTCTAAAAACATGTGCATTGGATTCAATTTCTCCAGACACAGTTATCACACACACCACAAAGCCACACACCCATATCTTTCATGCCTCCATAACATTGGTCTTTCTTGTAATTAACTTGAGGCTTTTCATTTCCTATCTACCTATTTCAATATTTTCTCCTTCAATTCCACTTTTTTGCCATCAATACAAGATCACTGGAGCACAACAGTTATTAGACTTCATGTTATTTTGGAAAAATAAGTGGATATGACTGGTAAGCTTTGTTGGGCTGAATGGCCTGTTCTTGTCTAGACTATTCTAATGTTCTAAAGAGCTCCCATTGCAACCCTTCATGCACTCCTTCGGTTACTTCCTCCATCACTATCACAGAAAGCAAGACTTTAAATGGATCCTAGATTTAGTCCCACCTTAACCCAACCTGTTGTTCTGACCACGGTTTATGCTTTCTTATAAAATGACACTACTGCAGGCACTAACCAGTTCTCGACCCCTAAGATTCTCAATGCCCATCTCACCTCCTCTCTTCTTGGCCTGTCATATGCATTCTCCAGATCTACAAATGCATAATGCAGCTTATTTTCCTTTTGCCTGATATTTTTCCTGCATTTGCTTGATCCCAATGATCACATCCATTTCTCCCTTCCCAGGGATGATGAACCCAAACTGCATTTCATTAACTTTTACCTGATTCATTTTTCTAACACTCTCTTAATCACATTCATTATAGGCACTGAAAGCTAAATTGCTTATTATGGCCTACAATCCAATTTATCAACTTTTCCTTTGTATACTGGAAAGCCACACTTCTTTCTCCAGGATTCTTCAGGAACTTCCTCTGTACACACAATCATTTTGCACAGGTCCATTTTGATGAAACATTGGTAGCGAGATTTAACGACATTTCATAGGCATCAGTTGGGAATGGCAAGTGGGAAATAATTAAGAATGTCTGGTTGAAAACAAAAGAAATAGTCTGTGATTGGACAAAGGGATCTTCAAGATACAAGCAAACATGGAGGCGGAATGTGAATGTAGAGATGGTAATTGAGGAAAGCAGGAGATGTTAAAAGGAGAGACAGGAAGCAAGGGCAGACATGGCGAGCTACAAAGAAGCAAAGAGAAATGCCAGAAAAGCAGTTATAAGAAGGCAAGAAACAGAAGTGAATGAGGAAGAAAAGAGGAGTGTACTCAGAACCACAAAGAAGATGGCAAAACAAAGACAGGATGTAGTAGGTGTGAACTGCTTGAAACATGCTGAAGGGAACAACTTCACTGATAGTACTGGGTTTTAGGCATACTATGGAATAAATATATGGAAAAGTTCCTGAATGAGAATAGGGGGTTGTTAATAATGTTTGCTGTGAGGAAATAAAAGGACCAAGCTGTATGTTTTCTAAACAGGAGGTTACAAAAGCACTGAAAAAGGTGAAGATGGGTAAAGAGGTGGGCCCACTTGGAGTTGTACTGGAAATATTGAAGGCAGGAGGAGGTCCTAGAGTTAGCTCAGCATTAACTGTTCTTCTTAATTTATCTATATGTTTCCTTTTACTTTATTTGTACCAAATCATGCAAAACTATAAATGCTTCAGCTCAGCATTTGATGTTTCCATGGTGTTAAAATAGAAAAAAGTGAGCTAATCAAGTCAGACTAACACAAGAGGTTAATAAACACACTGTGACACTGTCGGTGCAACATTAAAGCCAATGTTCTCCATAGAATAACATGCACAGCTAACTCAGAGGAGTAAACAAGACTCGATCTCCGACAACTTTTGATATTGTGCTATACTTGTTCACCCACCCTTTCTCTGTACACACTTTGACAAGTGGAGAGTGATATGCTAGCAGAAGGATGAAAGACAGGCACCCTCTCTAGATAGGAAGCCACTAACAGGCACATGGGTTTGGTATGCAACATATACAACTTTTAAACAAGGAGCTTGTGCACTTAAAAGAGTTAGAGTCAGGTGTTTGTACTCTTCTATGTAAGTACTGCAAGTACTACAGAAACTTTCATGTTTCCTTTCAAAATTTACAAAATTATATATGCATTCTTTTGAACTTAAAAATTAAGAATAATCAGCCACATTTGATTTTTTTTCTTTCACTAAGTCTGCTGGATCTTTTTTATTCAAAAAACTATTGTGGAATAAATTTAATATACTTTTCCGATAATCAAGACGAAACATCACAGGGTCCCCCATAGAACCCAAGCAGCCACCCTCCAAAGACAAAACTAAAGAGTAAAAAAAAGAATTTCAAGTTTGAATCTTATTATCAGATCCTGATTAAAGGGGAAAGCTACTGAAAGAACAAAGTCATTGTCAAGTGTGTTTGAAGCGAAAATTCCCTTTACAACTGACAGATGTTCACAGACACAATGATGTCACAAGCTGCAGTCTTGGACTGCTTTGCAGATGTTTCAGAGGTGGCTTTTGTTGTTTGCGTTACATGCAGTTAAAATAATGCACAAAATGTTTGATTTTTTTTTTGGCTTTCATTAAAGATGTTTAGATTGGTTTGATTTAGAGGATAAAAACATTTTCTAAACAATTAAGATGCAAAAAATGAAGGGCAATACATATTTTATACAATTGCCTTTAAAGTATAGGCCTGTAACTACTGTAAGTATTAATATTATTAACAAATTTTAAGTGATAAATAAAAAGAGCATCCAAGCTGAGCACCATCTAAAATCTCTGTTCCCAGTGTATAAAATGGCAAACACAATGCAATGAAGTTAGAATAAAGCCTTATATTAGGCTGGTAATGTGGCATCAAGCTTAGTTAGGGGTACATACTAAACTGTTACATGGTTTGTGTTCAGACCTTAAAAAACCTTGTGATCAAATTATGCATGTGTGTCAGTGCAAGGCGGGTCAGCTGCAGCTTTGTCTTGCCTTATTCTGCCCATGCATAAGTTAAAAGCAAGTCTAGTTTATGAGCTACTTGTGTATCTGGTCAAGTTATAGGTTGAATAGGGTAAACCAATCTTTCATAAACTAAAGTATATTGGTCAAAGGCGACTGTGGGTAAACTTGGCCCCAGTGGCCAGTAATCTTCACTGGTGGCTTTAAAAAATCAAATTATCAGAGTATAATCACCTGTCTTAGCCTTTGCTCAATATTACAGTATTTGAAAACAGAAAGACTGCCATACTAGTTGCAGCCCACGAATGCTTGCTTGTACTGTGTACATGTGTTACTAGTAATCTGTCTAGAATGGCACACTTTGATACAGATAACAGCTCACTTGCAGGACTCTCAATATCAACTGGTTTGTGGTCCTGCTTTTCTTACAATCTGTGGAAAAGCCAAAGTCAAAATATTTCTAACTCAACACAGAAATGATATACAAATAATGTGCCAGGACCTTCTTGACACTTACAAAATAAATACTTTTTCCCTTAAGTGGCAGTGTCTTATGGCTGAAGATTGAACAGAAAATGACATAGCAGTCATTAGTAATACAGGCTTCGCATACGGCGCACAGCATGCTAACTGCAGCCCAGGAGTTCATTAATTGACTCTTCCAACCTGATATGACAAGGCCACATTCGAAGGTTCCATCTTCAGCAGACCAGCTGGAGCCTTAAGCTTCTCAGGATATTATGGCATGTTTATTCTCTGCTTATCACCAAAAACAGTCAAGCATAGCTGATTGAAAAGCCACGTCTTATTTAGAAATATCCTAGTTTGACGTGTGATATATATCTGACCAGTGAAGAAATCAGGCATTATTATAACGTTTTCGCTTTTGGTAATTAAAATTAAAAAGACATTTTCTGTTGTCTGTGGGGGAAGGGATCCATCCTAGAACTCACTGGGCACTAATCGAAAGGGAGGAGAGGGGCTTGATTATGGCTACAATTGTGGCTGACAAGTTATCCCTCAGAGACTCCGGCAAAAGTGTGAGCTGAGAAAACACTGCTGGCAGGTACAACTGACGAAGTTTGGCAGCTTTCATAGGGCCCTCTTTTGCCAGAGAACAAACAGAATTTGACATGCATAACTGAAAAGAGTGTAGGGGGAGTGTAGATTTGAGAGATGCAGAGAAGCAGCCATAAATTTAAGATTACAAAAACTAAATTAAACAGATTAGAGAAAAAAAAATTGTATTTAAACTTTTTTTCCTTCATCTATTTATTCTCCATTCTTTTCAATGTCAGCAACAGTGCTTCAATCCATAAAGAAGGTAAAATAAAAGCAAGCAGTACACAATGGGTGCAAGAATGATAATGACGGAGAAGATAAAAATCAAAGATTCATTAAAAAGAAAAATTACCTTCTGAATATCAGAGGGGACTCTAGAGAGAAAGTCCAGTACTTCGTTGTTATCCAAGGCATATGGGCTCCGCAGCTTCTTCGTGAATTTATTTATACCTTCAGAGTTATTAAAAAAAAAATCAACTTAAAGAATATTCTCCATTTTTAGCTGACACACTTGGCATATAATACAGCATATAATACAGCAAAAAAAACAAAAAAAAAAAAAAACAGAGATTAAGGAAATGTACCTCCAGCAAGCCAAACAAGACATATTTTAATATGATGTGTACAAAAAATGGAGTGCATACCATCAGATCAGACAATTCACAGTCTGTACTCATGGCATGTTCTTTGAGACCTTCGTGTTAACAAAGCTGCTTTCTGAAGCTAAAGACTTTTCTCCATTTACGCTCCAGACTTCACTAATTGTGTCCCTTTAAAGCTCCAGGAGGATAGGCTCAAATACCAGTCATCATCTGCATGGGCTTTACACATTCACCTTGTGTCTGAGTGTTTTGTTTTGTGTGTTTTTTTTATATAAACACACTGCACAATTGTTTTTCTCCCACTTTCCAAAATTTTGTATATTAAGTAAATTGGCAACCCTAAATTATGAGCAAGCGTTGGTGTCTCGTGGAGTGTTAACTAAGTGCCATAGCCAAGTGGGTAGGTTCTTGCTTTACTGCAAGTGTTAACAGAACCTGGAAATGGGTTCAAAAAAGGTTAGATCAATATTATGCTTTTTACTTAGCCAGGACCATTGGCACAAGAAATGTTGGTTGAAGAAAGAAAAAAAAGAAAGAAAGAAATCAACTTTATTAATCAAAAAGTAATAATTTTTACACCCATTACACCATAAATAAGTCACAACTCACCAGTCCTGTTTGACTCAACTTTCTATTTTCCAGATTTATAAACAGCTGCTTTTGCAACTACTGTAAATACCCGCATATAGGACACATTTTTTTTCTTAAGAAGTAGGCCTAAAAACCCAGGTGCGTCTTATACATGGATACAATTTCTCTTTCGGTTTGTACATGTTCAGTTTCTCCCTGTGCATTTCCTGTGCAGCGAGCAAGCAAGCGAGAGAGAGAGAGAGAGAGCGCGAGCAAGAGAGAGAGGCATGGACACACACACACACGAGAGAGGCGCATACACACACAGACAGACAGACAGACAGTCAGAAGCACGCACACACACAGGAACGCTAGAGAGAGGCACACACAGGCGCTCCAGGCTCGCAAAAGAGAGAGCGAGAGGGGGAGGACTGGACACATAACGTAGAAAAGGCTTGTTTTTGTTTTCAGTTCTGTTTACAGCGATCGGTTCAGAGCGTGCATTGTGGCAATGTTACTTTTCTTGGTGGTTTATTAAATTACGGATTTTTCAAATGTTATTTTTTTCCCTGTGCTTAAAAGTCATTAAAAAAAAGTGTTTTTAGCAAGCGGTTCCTAGCACTATAGCGCAAACTATTGCAGTGTTAGTTTTCTCTGTTGTTCAAGGTTTTCTCAGTGTTACTCAATGCATGATGCTCTCGGCGCGTAGACAGGAGCGTCCATTGGACTTTATGATCGTGCGCGTGTGTGTCAGTGCCTCTCCTTCGCCTTCGATGGCTGTGTGACAGGGACAGAGAGGAGTGGTTTGAATTCAATATGAATTTCAAGGTTTGTTTTCAAGCGACAGTTGGTTAGCAGTGCTGCAATTGTAGCTACCGGGGTATGCCTCAGTCCGCGCGCGATTAGCCGTCGCCCCCGCACTGGCATTTCACACCATTTCAAATTAAAAGTATTTTTCAGGTGTAGTGTCGCTAATACTGTATTGATTTTGGAGAATGACATGGCGTTTGAAAGCTCATTTTACAATACATCCACCTGTATGCCTTATTGTAACATTTGGAAATTGTTTTATTTTGAATTTTCACGTCACCGATACGTCGTTTTCGCCATCTAGTATGTTTCTCGCTCTTTGTTGTTGTTCAGAGAGACTCCAGTCTAACACAAACGCATGGATACAATCACTGGCGCTGGCGGCAGCAGCTTTTAATTAGTAACTCAAAATCAGGATGCGTCCTATAAACAGGTACACAGGTTTTTCCATGGTTTTTAGGGTCAAAAATCCACTGCGTCCTATACATGGCATCATCCTATATGCGGTGTGGAGAATGGCCAGCCGTTTATCCCGGCCAATACCCCCAAGCCGCCAGGTGGAGCCCTCCTTGCAGCATGGAGGTCCCCAGAAGACCAGCAGTGCATCATGGACAATGGAGTTTTTATGCATAGCCCTGCTGGATGCCATGGGGGCCACTAGGGGACGCTGCAGGGAGGAGTAATGGATATTTTCCCTACGCCCCGGAAGCACACGTGGACAAGAGGAATGACGTGCTTCCGGGGTGAAGAAAAGAACTTGTACCTGACCCGGAAGTGATTGAGAGTCAATTGGACTGGGGATTAGGAACACTTCCGGGTCAGGAGATATAAAAAGACTGTGGGAGCTCCCAGACAGCGAGCTGAGTTGGGAGGCAGGGTGGCTAAGCGTCTGGGAGTTTGGAGGATTGATTATTGTTTATTGAGTATTGTGGAGAGGAGCGTGCTTAGTGCACATTATTATTATAATAAATTCTATTATTGGACTTTTATCTGGTGTCTGACGTGTGGTCTGAGAGTACAAGGGTGCGAGGAAACCCAAATCTGTCACAGCGGGTATTTACGGTATACTACCTGATTATATTTAGACTCTGAAATCCCATAAATAATTATTAAAAGACAACAAAAGAAAGAAAGAAAGAAAGAAAGAAAGAAAGAAAGAAAGAAAGAAAGAAAGAAAGATTTTGCATGTGCAAAAGACAAACAAGTAAAAGTTACTTTCACCTTCTCTACTACTATATATTTTTTATCAAAGACAGATCTTAAAACCTATAGATGGCTTCTACTTATTTCAGTATTTAAGAAAGATAGGATTTAGACATCTTGCTACAAAGACTGCACTTCCCCACTGTGACTTGTACTGTGACTGAGAAAACCATCACCACCCCAGGTTCTTCACCTCTGGCCCTCCAGACTGACATTCCAGTATGTTTCATGGAGATGAGCCACTTAAAAGCGCTTTGTTCATTGAGCTCCCAGAGCTCAGGCTTTATAATGCATCTTCATACCTATAAATGTTAAAACTACCCATTTTAAATCCCTTCATTTCATAAAAAAGGATAAAAATAATAAAAAGTAATAAGAGAAAGAGATGCAAATTTCAGATTTGTAAAACACCTTTTTTTAAACCAATAAGTTTCTCAGTTTTGTTAAGAGAAAAGCTTCTGTGAGTGCAATGCTGTTAAAAGATGCAGTAGTTCAGTTTAACACCTGAAACTCTTTCCAAGAGGACATATCAACTTTCTGTCGATTGACATTTGAGCTTGTGTTTTTAACTCATTGACAGCAACATGTAAATTGAATGCTTTTTTTCCTTTGGTTATATTCTTGAATAAAAGTGCATGTGTTTATTTGATATTTGGACTAAAGTCTTCAAACATTATACATTTCACGTCATTATTACTGTAACATAGAAAAAGTTTCTGTTTTAGATATTTGTTCAGCATTTCTTTTCTCGCATTTCCTGTCATCCTACATTTACATAGATCGTTGGAGACACAGAACACACATGAAATGTGTGTATTCCAAATAACAATATACTATTTGCCCTATACAAATCCAGGCACCTCACACCCATGTAAAGAGACATGAGCTAGGAGAACTTCAGCTGCATCGATGGGGAATGGGATAGGAGGCTGCTTGCGCTGATTGACACATTTGCAAAACAATGACACTGATGGAGAGCTGTGAAGGAATTTAAGGTGGCCCAGGATTACGACTTTTTTCGTAGGCTTCAGGGTTTCTAATGTTAAGAGGCACCAGTGCATAGTTATTTCTCCAAACTGCAACACTGAACTATCATATCAAGCAGACTGTCAAGGAATGTGTTACTGCACAGCTCCCATATTCTGGGCAAATAAAACATTATCACTACAGGCTATGACCATTAAAATGTATTTAATTTTTCCCTTTCTTCATTGATTCAAAATTTGTATTCAATTCATCCATCCATCCAACCCTTAGAGCTAGTTTCAGTTGCCAAGGTCTAGTGGGCTCTGCTGTGTTCCATTCTTGCCTGGCAATTCATACATCCTTCATCCTTTATCTTGTGGTTGATGAGCCTATATGGCGACTAGCTTTTTCTTAGAATAAACTTGGCCACTTGCCAGCAATCTCTACTCCTAGTCACGGGTCCAGGTGACAATTACAGTATCCTCCTTCAAGGTGAGGATATCTCTTATTTATTTGAGGCTGGTATGAGACCTACTAATGCATTTTTCTTTGTCACTGATCTATCAGTAATACACATATCCAAAAAAAATGTTCTAAGGATCACTAAGAAACATAAGGCAGTAACAACAATAATCGATGTGAGCAATTAGATGGACTGCTACATCTTCCATTTGTAACTGTTTGGGAAAAAATCGTCAGCCAGTCATTTTCCAGCTATGCTTATTCCAACGGAGGTCTATGGGAATCCTAAACCTGAACAAGTTCCAGTCAGGGAGTATATGCCAGTTTCCCATACGACACACAGTTTGGAGTGTCTAGTCAACATGCACACAATTGGTATGTGCAGGGAAATAAGGGCAGGCATGTGGTGATTGTGCGTATTCCACACAAAAAATGTCTAGACCATTTTTTAATCCAGAACTTTGTAGGTGTGACACAGTAGTGTTAACTATGTTGCCAACAATTTTGCCAACCCCCAACTTGCACCTCTTGAATAAAAGATTATTTGAGTCAGTGTACATCAGCTGCTTGTCTTTTATATAATGTTGTTATGTGAAGACTACTGGGTTATAGAAATGATCATTTTATGTGTAGAAAAACGCTTTATATCTTTCAGTGGGTGATGACTCTAAACCCCTTCAGTACTGTACATCTTTGGCTTCTGCTGTTAGTCCTAATAACAAGTGATTCTACAGCTTCTCAAAAGTGTCTGTGAGGAGCATACACACATTGCAGTGCCTTAAACACAGTTGGTTTTACCTACCTGTGTATTCAAGAGCAAGGAGTTCTTATTATTATGTTTTGTTTTGAGGTGGTTTAACTAAGATGTATAACTACTTGATATATTCTCCAAAGCAGTGGCTTATCTAGAAACTCGGCCCTCCTTCCAGCTACCTGCTTATACCTTTTCCACCTCTTCCGCTTTGAATAGTCTCTTAGCTATTGCTCTATACTGCGGTGATGTCAGATGAAGCTAGGAAGACTTGCCAGTGGCATTCGGTTTGCTTTGAACCCTGTTATCATAGGGCAAGGCTTTTAAGTTATAGACCCATGCCCAATGGACATTGTGTACTTCACATTAAAAGAAATAAAGTCAAAAAAACTGTTGAGTCTTCCCCTCCAGCAGTAAGGCATAAAACACTGCATGTTTGGGTCTTCAAATAATATTAATCTTTCTGTAGTAAATAATGGAAACAAAAGTTTGGAAATGTATAAAAACTTTTTTATAATTTATTTTTGGTAGTATGAAAATTGAGTCTATTACTTGAAGATGCCATGTCTGGGGAGCACAGAACAGCTGCTGTTAAAAAGCAGAGCTTAAAAATGTATTCATTTTGTAGAACAATGTTCTAATGAACTTAGCCAACGGGGGCTACTTGTTTTCATAGCTAAACACCTCATCTCTCACCACTGGGCATGTTAGTCCTTTTTTGCCACTACTTTAAATCCATTTAATGTCTGCAGTATCTTACATACAGAGACCCTATACCCATTTGATCATCTTTTATCTTTATAACATAGTTATTTTCTGAATATGTAAATGTACAGCGCTTTGGGCAAGACCCCAGTTCAAAGAAAGCAAAATTTGAACAAGTAAGGAGATAGGTGTAAGGTATCTTGTTGCTTCGGATATTAGATACTATTGTTAACTTTCAAAAAATCGTCCAGCTTGATGGAGACAAAGGCGGCTTTATTGCTTTTATTAGGATTATGCAGAACAGTCACTGTGCCACCATACAAGATACAGCTATGTAAAACAGCTGGGCCATTTATGTCATTTCTGTGTGACATGGTTGAAATTAGTCATTGTGGGACAAAGTGTTAATCTGGTTTCTAAAAATGTCATGAATGACGGCTCAGTACAAATTCTTCTGTAAAATACGCAGGAGGAGATGGAAGTTCAGTTAAATTTTTATTTTAAATGTATTTATTTGGCTCACACCTTTGTCTGCTTACAACTTTTAAGATACAATTAATTACTTTCTTTTGTTTTTCCAATTAGAGCACAAGCTGGTGAAGTAACTTGTTCATGGTCACACAGAGTGGGATTTGAACCAACAGCCTCAGGGTTTCAAGTCTAAAGCTTTGTCCACTACAGCACACTGGATACTAGGTCTAAGGGTATGTACCTTCTCTGCTAGAAGAGGTGTGAAGTTCATGCAAGATATAGCTGGACTTACTATGCATAGCAAAATCAGAAGTCTTGAAGGGTAGCTTCTCCTCTACCCTGGAATCTTCAGACCATGGGAGAGGCCATGGATTGTTGCGTTGGGGTACACACAAGCCCCTGACTGGAAGCCATACAGCTGGACTTTGTTGTGGTGGAACAAGAGTGTCACCTTAATGCAACTTTGAGTTGCAGGTAGGAAAAGTGTTCAACGTTTTCATGTATATAGAAAACAACTATTCTGGGTATTATGCCATTTTTAGAGACATTACATTGCATGCCCGAAAAAGTGTCTTCTACTGATTATCGAGTCTTACTGGGTGATTTCAATGTTCACACTGGGGATAATGAAGACAGCTAAATTGGAAAGATAGGGAGAAACATTTTACATGAGTGATGCATTGTTAATGGATTTATATGCTAGTCAAGAACTGTCTACAATGAACATCATATTCAAAACACAATGCTGCTTGTAAGTATCTTTGGTAAAAGAGTATCCTGGGTCAAAATTAATCATTGCCTATACAGTTGTGTCTTAGCCGAGGTGATACAGTGCTTTCAGCAGGTATTCAGAGCCATTCACTTTTATCAAATATTTTTATGTAGCAACATTATACTAACATTTTTTTTCTCCTTAGCAAACAAAACTCAATACCCCAGAATGACAAAGTTGAAAATAAGGGGATTTTTTTTTTTTTTTTACAGTTTTACTAAAAATACCTGAAATATTACAATGACACAAATATTCAGACCCCTTGCAATGACACATGAAATCTGGCTGAGGTGCATCCTATTCTATTGGTCAACACTGAGATGTTCCTACACCTTGTTTGGAGGACATCTTTGGCCAGTTGAACTGATTGCACATAACTAGGAAAGGCACACAAAATGGTTGTGGAGTCTGACACAGGATTTAAAAAGAACGACACTGAAAACAAACATTTCACCTTTATGACAAATCATCTACAGGTGGCATGGATTTCAAACGATTGCTAATTCATCCAGGACTGGCTGGCCCAGATCAACAGCTGACTGTTTCATACTAAAAGAAATATCCAAGAACCCCAAAATGTCATTGCAGGACTTGCAGATAACTCTTGTAACTCTTGGTGTCAAAGTACATGCATCTACAATCAGAAAGAGAAATTTGACATACAAGTGATTTGTTGCAGAAAAAAGCCTTTGCTCTCCAAAAATAACATTAGAGCAAGACAACAGTTTTCCATTGAACATGTAGGCATAATCTCATGACCTCCGGACAGATGAATCAAAGACAGCGTTGTTTGGCCACAGTAACAGCAGACATGTTTGGCACAGACAAAAGACAGCATTTCAGGAGAACCTAGTACCAACTGTAAAGCATAATGGAGAAAATGTTATGGTTTGGGGTTGCTTTGCTGCATCAGTGCCTGGGCAGCTTGCATAAATCGACACAACCATGAATTGTATATTGCATCAAAGTACAGTTGAATAAAATCTGTCCAAAAGTTGAACCAGAAATTGACCTTTCAACAAGATAATGATTAACAGCACACCAGCAAATCTATCAAGGAATGGCTCATTGTTTGCATCTCTCGGACTGACACAGACAGCCTGTCTACAGACCCACATTGTATTGAAAAATTCATTAGAAACTTCAAAAGACTTTGTTGGACAGTTATCCAAAGATCTTGCCTATACATTGTTCTCCTCTCTTGCTTAACACTAGAATTACCAAAGCTTACGAGTTTTTTCGTAGGCTTTGGTAATTCTAGTGTTAAGTGAGACATCTTAAACGTAAAAAATTAATAGACCTCTTCAGGCTAAGACTCATTAACACTAGAATTACCAGAGCCTATGAGAAAACTCGTAAATCTGTCCCACCTTAAATCCCTTCGCACCTCTCCGTCAGCGTCTTTTGTCCTGTAAATGTGCCGATAAAGACAAGCAGCCTACTATTCCATCCACCCACAGCCACAGAACATGCACAATGTTCTCCCAGCTCATGCCTTGAATGACTATCTGGGAGTGAAGTGCTGGAGTTTTAGACTGGAAATAATAGATCATTATTTGGAACACATGCATTTCATATGTGTTCAGTTTCTGTGTAAACACATTGTTAAAACAGAAACATTTTTCATATTTTAGTAATAAATGAGAAAATGTAGGTATAAACTATATAATGTGTAAAGCCTGAAGTCCAAAGATCAAATAAGCACTTTCACAAAAGGTTTAAGGATGATACAACAGCTTCCGTGGTGTAGCAGTAAGATTTGCTGACTTTTCAGTAATGAGCTGCTCCTATTGTTAATATTATATAGTAAACACATAAATTTGGTTTGTGTCAGTAACAGCCACTATGCATTTATAGGATTTGTAAAAGTTAATATTTTTTTTTATCTTCACTTTTATTCTCTCAGTCATGATCATGATACATACTACCGCCCCTGGGATCTGACGCTGATACTTTATAGGACGGTCCTTGCGTGTGTGTGAACTGTTAACATTTGAATTTGATGATTGCATATAGCACTGAACTGACCTCTCTGTACTATTCTTTCCTCTGCATGTCCTGGAGTACAAAAGAAACAGTACTATACAGCAACATGTTGGGGCTGGCAAGATCGGGGGAAAAAAACAAAAAACACGTGAAACACGTGGTCAGTGATTACAACCGCAAGATGTTAAGCGAATGAATATGAATAATATGAATAATTTTGCATCCATGCCACAATGTTTTCCGAAATGTACTATACAGATCATAAAATGAGTTACCCCAAATATCATATATACCTACGTCTCTGTTTTTTTGTCAGTGCGGCTTTGACATCATGGACCATAAGGTGCATACTAACTCAATAAAATTGAATAAAAAAAATCAAGCGACCGTGAGATACAAAGAAGGCAGATTCACCAGCATTTATGTGTCAGCTTTTATCCATCCAGATCAGAGAATTTCCAGTTCCACTGCCTCAAAACACCATTCACATCTACAGTTATTCCCAGTTTCAAATGTATGTATTGTGATCATGACTGAAAGAATAAAAGTGAAAAAAAAAACTTTTACAAGTACTATAAATGTACAGCGGCTGTTACAGATGCAAACCAAATGTATGTGTTTATTGAATAATATTAACAATAAGAGCAGCTCACTACTGAAAACGATAAATATAGGACTCTTGATTACAAGTCAGCAAATCTTACCATTAATGCTACAGAAGCTGTTGTATCGTCCTTGAACCTTTTGTGAAAGTGTTTATTTGATCTTTGGACTTCAGGCCCCATCCATCCATCCTCTTCCGCTTATCCGAGATTGGGTCGCAGGGTCGGCAGCTTGACCAGAAATACCCAGACTTCCCTCTCCCCGGCCACTTCTTCTAGCTCTTCCGGGGGAATCCAGATGGGTTCCCAGGCCAGCTGAGACATAGTCCCTCCAGCGTGTCCTGGGTCTTCCCTGGGGACTCCTCCCGGTTGGACATGCCCGGAACACCTCACCAGGGAGGTGTCCAGGAGGCATCCTGATCAGAGGCCTGAGCCACCTCATCTGACTCCTCTCGATGCGGAGGAGCAGCGGCTGTAATCTGAGCCCCTCCCGGATGACTGAGCTTCTCACCCTATCTTTAAAGGAAAGCCCAGACACCCTGCGGAGGAAACTCATTTCAGCCGCTTGTATTCGCGATCTCGTTCTTTCGGTCACTACCCATAGCTCATGACCATAGGTGAGGGTAGGAACATAGATCGACTGGTAAACTGAGAGAACTTTGACTTGCGGCTCAGCTCCTTTTCACCACGACAGACCGATGCAGAGCCCACATCACTGCGGACGCCGCACCGATCCGCCTGTTGATCTCACGCTCCATTCTTCCCTCTCTCGGGGTCTTGTTCACTACTTGAACTTGAACTCCTCCACTTGCGGCAGGATCTCGCTCCCAACCCTGAGAGGGCACTCCACCCTTTTCCGGCTGAGGACCATGTTCTCAGATTTGGAGGTGCTCATTCCTATCCCAGCCGCTTCACACTCAGCTGCGAACTGATCCAGAGAGAGCTGAAGATCACGGCCTGAAGAAGCAAACAGGACAACATCATCTGCAAAAAGCAGTGACTCAATCCTGAGTCCACCAAACCGGACCCCCTCAACAACCTGGCTGCAATTAGAAATTCTGACCATAAAAGTTATGAACAGAATCGGTGACAAAGGGCAGCCCTGGCGGAGTCCAACTCTCACTGGAAACGGGCTCGACTTACTGCTGGCAATGTGGACCAAGCTCTGACACCGGTTGTACAGGGACCGGACAGCCCTTATCAGGGGGTCCGGTACCCCATACTTTCGGAGCACCCCCAAAGGATTCCCCGAGGGACACGGTCGTACGCCTTTTACAAGTCCACAAAACACAGACTGGTTGGGCAAACTCCCATGCACCCTCTAGGTCCCTGCTAAGGGTGTAGAGCTGGACCACGCTTCCGTGACCAGGAAGAAAATCATACTGTTCCTCCTGATTCCGAGGCTCGACTATCCGACAGACCCTCCTCTCCAGGACCCCCAAATAGACATTTCCAGGGAGGCTGAGGAGTGTGATCTCTCTGTAGTTGGAACACACCCACCGGTCCCCCTTCTTAAAGAAGGGGACCACCACCCTGGTCTGCCAATCCAGAGGCACTGTCCATGCGATGTTGCAGAGGCGTGTCAACCAAGACAGTCCTACAACATCCAGAGCCTTGAGGAACTCTGGCCGTATCTCATCCACCCCTGGGGCCCGGCCACCAACAAGTTTTTTGGCCACCTCGGTGACCTCAGTTCCAGAGATGGGGAGCCCACCTCCCGAGTCCCCAGGCTCTGCTTCCTCATTGGAAGGCATGTTAGTGGGATTGAGGAGGTCATCAAAGTACTCCCCCGACTGACCCACAACGTCCCGAGTCGAGGTCAGCAGCGCACCATCCCCACCATATACAGTGTTGACACTGCACTGCTTCCCCCTCCTGAGACGCTGGATGGGGACCAGAATCTCCTCAAAGCCGTCTGAAAGTTGTTCTCCATGGCCTCCCCAAACTCCTCCCACGTTTTTGCCTCGGCAACCACCAAAGCTGAATTCTGCTTGGCCTGCCGGTACCTATTAGCTGCCTCCAGAGTCTCACAGGACAAAAGGGTCCCATAGGACTCCTTCTTCGGCTTGACGGCATTCCTCACCGCCGGTATCCACCAACAGGTTCGGGGATTGCTGCCACGACCGGCACCGCCTCAACAATAGAGGCATGGAACATAGCCCATTCGGACTCAATGTTCCCCACCTCTCTCGGGACGTGGTCGAAGTTCTGCCATGGTGGGAGTTGAAGCTACTTCTGACAGGGAACTCTGCCAGACATTCCCAGCAGACCCTCACAACACGTTTGTGCCTACCAGGCCTGACCAGCATCCTCCCCCACCATCGAAGCCTACTCACCACCAGGTGGTGATCATTTGACAGCTCCACCCCTCTCTTCACCTGAATGTCCAAGACATGTGGCCACAAGTCCGACGGCACAACCACAAAGTTGATCATTGAGCTGAGGCCTAGGGTGTCCTGGTGCCAAGTGCACATATGAACACCCCTATGCTTGAACATGGTGTTGGTTATGGACAATCCGTGACGAGCACAGAAGTCCAATAACAAAACACCGCTCGGGTTCAGATTGGAGGGGTGGGGGCATTCCTCCCAATCACACCAGGTCTCAATGTCATTGCCTATGTGAGGATTGGAGTCTCTCAGCAGTACGAGGGAGTCCTCAGATGGTATGCCCTCTAGCACCCCCTCCAGGGACTCCAAAAAGGGTGGGTACTCCAAACTGCTGTTCGGCGCATACGCACAAACAACAGCTAGGACTCGTCCCTCCACCCGAAGACATAGGGAGGCTATCCTCTCGTCCACTGGAGTAAACCCCAATGAACAGGCTCCTAGTTGGGGGGCAATAAGTATGCCCACACCTGCTCGGCGTCTCTCACCGGGAACAACTCCAGAGTGGTAGAGAGTCCAGCCCCTCTCAAGGAGAATGGTTCCAAAGTCCAAGCTGTGCATCGAGGTGAGCTCGACTATATCTAGCCAGAACCTCTCGACCTTGCGCACTAGCTCAGGCTCCTTCCCCTTCAGAGAGGTGACATTCCACGTCCCAAGAGCCAGCTTCTGTAGCCAAGGATCAGAGCATCAAGGTCCCCACCTTCAGCCACCACCCAACTCACACTGCACCCGACCTCCTTGGCCCCTCCCATACCATCCCCCCCACTGCTGCAGAAATGGCAAAAACCTCTCCCAACTGAAGCCTTGTTTATCAGGGAGTCAGGTACCTAGAGGTGTATAGGCTAAAAAATATACCGTTATTTAGAACACATGAATTTCATGTGTGTTCAGTGTCTACAAAGATCTATGTAAGTGTAGGATGACAGAAATGTTGAACACATACCTAAAAGACAAATTTTTGTTTTAGTACTAACGACAAAATTTTGACATGAAGTGAAGATGTGTAAAGACTGAAGTCCAAATATCAAATAAGCACTTTCACAAAAGGTACAAATATAACAGAACAAGTGCGCTTTTATTCAAGACTATAACCGGAGAAAAAGAAATCGGGTTAGTGCACGTCCTTGTCACGACTGTTTTGGTAGTATAGCGGTAAGAGCTGCTGACTCCTATTCAAAAGGTCGCCGGTTTGAGTCTTCCTGTGTCCCAGAATAAACGTTTTGAGTAGTGAGCTGCTGTTATTGTTACTATTATACAATAAAAACATACATTTCATTTGAGTCTGTAACAGCCGGTGTAAATGTATGGTACTTGTAAAGGTTAGCATTTTTTTTTATTCAGTTTTATTCCCTCAGTTGCATTCACGTTCAACCCGATCTGACACTGCTGTTTTCAAATAAAGACAAGCTACAATATAACAGAGGTGAACTCAGATCGGAGAAAGAGAACAGAAGCCCTCCCCTCAAGAAAGGTCCACTCACATATAAGAACAACGCAGCTTCACCAGGTGTAAAGGCGTAAGATGGCACCGTTTCGATGCAGGACGAGGTCCAGCATCATCCTGCCAGTCAGTCTGCCGCACACCTGTCCTTCAACGAAACAGCACGGCTTACAGAGCTTGCCAACGTATTGTGTAAACTCCTGTTTGTGATTATGTTTTGTGATGGTCTTTACATAAGAAACACAGAGAGTTTTCTCTGAAATCATTGGTTACCCGAGGCATGGCAGTTTCACAGTTGTGCTGCACTCTGAAAACAGATAAAAAGTTCCATCAAATTATTAAAAGTTAAGTAATTGGCGAGTTGGGAGGCTACAGCATGCTCCAGAACTTTTGACAGAAAAGGTAAGTGAGAGATGGGTCGAAAATTGTTAAGATTGTCAGCATCAAGACCAGACATTTTTAACTTTGGGGTTAGAGAAGTGATTTTAAAAGTGTCTGGCACAAAGCCGGTGTAAAGAGATGTATTTATTATTGTCGTTAACAGTCGGGATTATGACAAAAAGGCAGGATTTAAGAAGTGTCTGCCTCATCTTACAAAGCAGGTCGTTGACAAATGCAGATATGACTGGTGAAAATTTAGAAAAAAAAGCTGGATGGGGTGGGAAGACAGGTAAAGATATAAAAGGATGAAGGATTTTTGTTAGTTAAATTATTTAGATCTTTAATTTTATTGTGGAAAAAGTGGATGAATTTTTCTCAGACTTCAGGAGAGGAGGTAATTGGGCTAGATGCAGGCTGAAGCAGTTTATTAACTACAGGGAACAAAACCCTTCGGTTATCATGGCCACTTTCTATTATTTTGCCATAATATGTGTTCTTGGCTGCAGTTAGTGTATCTCTTTAAGCCCTTTGATGGTCAGAGAAAGCCTGGATGTGTACGGTGAGAAATTCTGTCAAGGGATCAGCTAGTTGATTTCATAGACTGTAACTCTGAATTGTACCGTGGAGCTGAGCATTTAAATGAAACCTCCTTATGTTTTAAAGGAGCTGTTTTATCTAGTGTTGAAAGAAAGGCTGAGCTATAGTGATCAACAAGGCTATCTAGTGTGGATGGAATAGATGAAAACAGAAAAAGATCAGAAATGAAACTAGCAAAGATAGAGGGACAAATATTTGTAAGTTTTCTGAAAAAAAAATTGACGCATACAGGTGAGAGGAAGGAGTGGTAATGAGACAGTGAAAAGTACCGCTTTATGATCAGAGTCCCAAATCACTGTTCTAAGTATTGCCGACTGATACGCCAGATGTGCAGATCAGGTCCAATAAATTACCACCAGAGTGAGTAGGAAAATCAACATGTTGCATCAAGTTAAAGCAGTCCAGTAAGGATAGGAACTCACTTCTTAGCTTACATGTGGTAATGTAAATATGGATGTTGAAATCGCTAAGAAGAATGACTCTCTATGAAAGGGAACTTAAGTTGGTTAATAATTCAGCCAGGTCTGATAAAAAAAGACACATGTATTTTGGGGGCCGATAGAAAACAATGAGTAAGACAGGACCTGATTTTGTTATTAGTTTAAGAGCCAGACACTCTGAAGACAATGGGCAGTTAATTGGGATTCTTTTGATGTTTAGCTCCGTTCTAACAATTACTGCAACTTCTCCGCCTTGTCTTGAGCTGCAAGGCTCTGCAAAATAAATGTATCTGGATGGTGTAGCCTCTGTAAAAGATGTAAATTTGTTTGGTTTTTGCTAATCTGCTGTTAGGAATAGCATATCAAAGTAGGAGTCCGTAATTAATTCTCATAGCACCTGCACTTTGCCATTAAGAGATCTTGAGCTAAACAATGATATTAGCTGACAAGAGGTCATTGTGTACAGATCCTTAATCAGAGTTTATTTTAACAAATTACAAATATGGCACACTGTCACACCTATTACCAAAGCCATGAATAGGACAGTGTATCCCTGAACAAATGCTACCATTGGACTTTTTATTCGCAGCCCAAAGGTGGCAGCGACCTGACCTGCAACGAAAATATTTTGCAAGCTGCACAAAGCCAGATGTCTTTTAGAACATTCAAGTCTGACCTTTCACTTTGAACAAACTGTTTAATATGAAGGAGTTTGTCACGAAAGTATTTTAGCTTAGTACACAGCAATACTTATCTGATAACAGTAAAGAAGCAGCACAGGACAGTGGAGAAAGTGAGATGTGTGGGGTGGCGCAGATCAGTGTTGATGGCAAGCAGCAGAAGAAGCATAGTAGGAGGTATTACAAGATGCACATGAAGATACCAGAATTGAGATTCCAATATACAGCCGCATTCAAACAATGCTGGGTATTACAGGCATGATCACACTAGAGCCGCAAGTCAGGTGGGTATAAAATTAGATCATTTCTCAGTCATTAAGCAGAAGGGATCGAGAGCAATCCACTATATCCATTATAATCAAGAAGACAAACAATCCCTGGCTCCTAGATCGCCATGGACCAAAGAAATGTTCATAAGTCCCATGAACCACAGAAAGATTCAGCTCTCCTCAAGGCTGTGAACCCATCAAGGCAAAGTCCGTAAAGTCTATAAAAATAAATCCAATCATTACAGTTCGAGTCAGAAGCATCCATGAACTATACATACAATAAAAAGTGAAAGAAGTGCAAAAGTGCAAGTTTAACATGAAATAAAAAAAAAAATCTCCCAAATAACATGCATCTAACAACACTGACGCTAACTGCACTGATCTCCATTACTGACAACTGACTCCTCTGGGTCATTCATTTACTTTCCTATTGTAGGCTCTTCTCCTCCTAATGATGATTCAACAGGATTATGTTTTATGTCTAAAATATTGTGTATTGAATTTTTTTCTTGTGTGCATTCTACTGTATGCAAGTGGCACTATATAAAATAAAGTTTGATAGACTTGACTTAGTAAAAGTCACTTTCAAAAACAAATGGAGCAGACTACTAGAAGTGCACCTCAGTAATGCGGAGTGTATTTTTCCACCAGACCATCCTCATTAACAGAATTGTTTCTCTTGTTGTGCAACTTTTCCTGAATCCAGATTGTAGTAAAGATTAAAAACATTGCTGTCCTTTGATAAACAGCATGATCATTATCTTGAATAATGTAAAATCAAACTAGTTGTTTAATGATGTGCACATTCTTTTAAATTTTCTTCTTTATAACTGATTTGATGTTTACTTTTCTCTACATAGTTGCATTCTTTTCTTCTCTCTCTTCAACTGTGTGTAGATACCATATTCTCTCCTGTTGTAGCCAATGGTTTTAACTCTTACTAGTTTGTTCACTTCAGCTTCTAGTATGTCAGTTTATTTGGTGGGCTCTTTATTTTTCTTCATACTAAACTTTCAATTTTACCATTTTTGGCATAAAGCTCCTCTATGCATTTCTGCCTCTCCCCTTTATCGTCTTAGGTTCAGGTTCAAATGCATAGTATGCCTATTGCTATGGTCTGCGCCTGCAGGCAAAGATATGATTAAATGATCAGGAGATGAAAAACATTAAGAGGGGGAGTCATGGTCAGGTTTAGGGTCTGAATGCTATGAGAAGTTAACATAATAAAAAATGCAAGACCATAAATTGTCATCAAAAACACAAACAAATAGTTCTATACTAACTTGTGTTAATTACCCTGTACCACCTAAGGATGAAATAATTTTAGTTCTGTAGTGAACCTAATACTTGGAAGGTGGCAGCTGTGCATCTCCGTTTTATGGGTTTATAGACATAGCATGCATCATGTGAGCAACAATGGTTGTTTCAAGAAATTAAATAAATAAATAAATAAAACAAATAATAATCAGCAAAAAAATGGTGTTGACCATGACACTACAAGAAACAAAATGTCATTAACTGAATAACAAAAAATATTTCAAAACTCTCAATAATTAAATGGATATACACAAAATGCAAAAAGATATCATAGGAATTCTCATACACCCTGATTATAAACACACATAGTATAAGGAAATCATTGTTTGCAAGTCTCCAACAGCCAATAGACAATAGTAGAATACAGATAATCAATACAACATAGTAAATACAATGCTGTACAATAAATACAGCATCATTTGACATAAACAGGAAACACAACTGCATTGGTCAGTACAAGGGACTGGCGAGTAACCTATGATCTGTCGATAAAAACTGTCTTTTAAGCTAGCATTATAAGTGCCAATGGTCCTGTGCTCTTTGACAGAATGGAAGAGGGAGAAAAGTGATTGTGCAGGGCGTATTAATATTACTATTTGCCACTGTAAGATCCTGTATGTTATATATGTCCAGGATAGGAGGCATAATTGTGTCTAATACAATTGCATCCTTGTGCCACAGCAATATACTTGATGCTCTTTCCAGTCCAGTTTGTATGCAAGAATACTTTGCATTACTTTTGCCTTTTTCTCCAACATGTGGAAATCAGTCAATTACTTTCAATTACAGGTTAACTGCCGTCTGTAATATTTCCAACTTGATGAATTAGCAGTCCTTCCCTGTGCCATGGACTAATTTTAATCTTAAGGCGTCTTTTCTCTTATTACCCAGACTATCTCATCACATATCAGTAGTTGCTACATTGTTTTTCTTGTTTCTTAATTAGGTATTCAAATATTTTCATCAATATTATTCTTCTGATCTTGTTAATCTTTGTGCTGTTTAATGAAGTTTTGTTGATATTCATTTTCTATAAGTGAATTAATTTGCTTACTTTGCTCATTCCTCTCTTCCAAAGCTGTACTTGTCATCTAAGTCATTTTCAGACCCTAAATCTACTCTAGGGTAGCTCCACAGTTATTATATCCATGTTTTGTACTTATGCTGACTTACAACATAGTTAACATGGTTACTCTCTTTCACTAGGACCTATTTAAATTATTTTCCTCTCTCTCTTTTGCTAATAATAATAATACATTTTTTTTTTTCTGCAGAGCACAATTATTAATTGTAATATAATTCAAACACTATCTGCAACTTAATACTTGTTTACATTTTATGAATTGATTTTCTTTTTATTTTCCTTATAATTGTCCTCTTATGGTCATGTTGGCATATTATACACACAAATGTAATATGTCTAGAATTCAACATTACTGTATTTGATCTCATGAGTTGTGTTGCACAATTTTCATTATGCTTTTTTACCAGTTTCCAGTTTAAGATCATTCTGGCATTTTTATTTCTCTCTTATTTATATACCCTGCATTGTTCTTTACCTTCTTAATCCCATACAGTAGATGGATGCTCATCACACATCTTTCAATTGCTTGTGTAACACATTATTTTGTTTCCCATCATTTCTTCAATTCTTGCCCCTAAAGGTTTTTTTATAGGAGTCACTGAATTTTGTAAAGATTTTGTGAGATGACAAAGTTTGAGTTTCCTTCTAGGATTATGACAATGGAGTGAATGATGGATTTTCATTTACCAGAGATTCTTAAAGTTATCCTGTTTGGAACATCTACTCCCAGTACAGGTACTCTTTGCCATTTGGTTTGAGAAGAAAGTTCATATAAAATTCAAGAGAACCTTGTGTGGAAGATGGATAATAGTACCCAGCCCCTTGTAGCCAGGACTACGGTAATGCTTACTGGCCACAGACCTGGTGAAAGCATTAGGCATATAACCCAGAAGGGCATACACTACATAAGTAGAGAGTGGAGTGGCCAAAAGGCTGTATTTACTCAATGCTTTCCTCAACAGGTGTGCAGAGTCTTCATGCTCTGCCTGAAGAGTACAACTTTGACCAACTTTGATTCCTCACAAGTCTGTCCTGTTTCACAGAATTCAAGCGCTTCATCCATTATTGCTCAAAGGTCAGTATAACTGGCAGTAATAACATTATGACCAACCAAGCCATTGACAGTAGAGAAACTCAAATGAGCTATTGCTTATAGTATACTGTATTTTATACGTTGTATATGTATAAATACTGAATGTTATAATACTATATACAAATATTTATTTAATGAAAGTATCTTACATCATGTATTACATTAATCTTGAAAATGATAAAACTAGTAATGATGAAACTAACATGTGGAATCTCCTTTAAATATAACATCAATGACACAGATGATGCAAAACACTTAAACAGGAAACATTTACATTATATTAATATTGCCACTTACCCCATATAAGTACGATGTACCGCAGTGGGATAAAATAAAATATAATTGTGATAATTATGAGAACCAGACAGGCAAGACTTGATAGGAATGGCACACTCCAGTTGAAAGTACTGCAAAGTAAACCAAAAACAAAAGCTTAAGAAATTACTGTAATAAAATGATTTGTTTCTAAGAAAGTGTCACAACATACACCACATGCTAAACATTTAAATGTAAAAAAAATGAACATTTCTTGCTGGGAGAGGCTCCAGCCCTCCATTACCTTGCCCAGAATAAGTGGCTTAGAAAATGGTATGGTATGGTATTGAAGCATAGATTAATCCGGTCTAATAGAATATGATATATTTTAGTTTGCTGCCATAGGTTTTGTATTTTTGTCTAACTGTCCTCTTACAGTTTTGACCTAGACACTATTGAGGAGCTTAAGTAACC
Source organism: Polypterus bichir lapradei (assembly GCA_026402145.1). Lineage (NCBI taxonomy): Eukaryota > Metazoa > Chordata > Cladistia > Polypteriformes > Polypteridae > Polypterus > Polypterus bichir. The sequence goes on from JANRMT010062829.1 coordinate 18,476,168, forward strand.
TTTATCTAATATATAAAGCAGAGTCAATGTATGTATGTGTGTATGTATGTATGTTTGTTTGTCCGCCATTCAAATCTGCACCAAGCGTCCTATCGCCACCAAACTGGGGATGGTGCTCCTTTGTGACCAGGAGGAGGTCATGGGGTATGTTTGGTTGGGAAAAATGTTCGTGGTCAGGTGCAGGGCACCTTTTCACTGACACAATGTTCGGCACACGCCCCCGTACTTATCATCGACAAGATGGCCGCACGTTGCAACAGACGTTCACAGTGGTGCCATCTAACGGCACCTTTGGTCCCTGTGCGATGCTCTTTACCCATGTTTCTTTAAATTGCCAAGAGATGGCGGAAGTGTCCAAGTATGAGAAGGCCAACTGCTTTGATCAGGTGAAGGGGGACTGCTGTACCGATGTAAAACGTGAACAACCCAGTGCGTGTGACTGGCTGACACACCCGCGTTTCCGCTGGTTACACTCCCACACGCACTGATAATGCTGTATTTCATTCGCCAACGTCTGTTATATGCAAGCACGTTTGAACAGAGACTCGCCTTAAAAAGATAGCATCCTTCCCTCACCATTTTCCCCAGACGCAGCAGCAGTTGTATGTCACTTCTCTCTGTAGTCACCATCGCCAGCGTCTGTTAGATTACAGCATGGTTCAACACAGATGCTCCTTACAAACAGACCACCCCTCCCCACCATTTTTCCCAGTACGGTTTCAGTGCTACTCTTTCTCACTGGCTTTCCGTATTTGTGGTGCTATTTGCTCACTTTCCGACTCACAGTACGATTTCAGTGTTGCTCTATTTGACTGACTGGTGCTATTTGTTCACTTCTCGACATATTGTAAATAAGGTAAATTCATCTGACTGTGGTGCTTATTCTGTACGTAATACCATGTAACACATTATAATTGTCCTGCTTTTCGCTAATATACCCATGCCACTGAAAAAAAGACATAGAATTGGAAGGTCCACTTCAGATGCCAAAAGAAAGTCTATTTCAAGGGCATCTGAAACGCCACAGCAGACAGAATCCAGAGTGGAGGAACTTACAATAAAATGTGAATCAGAAAACTGTTTGTTCTGTTTCTATGTTCTGTTTCTTTCATTTGGGAAATTCACCGGTTATACATTCTCAGGCAACACTGGGTACTCCTGCTATAAACTATATTGTAGGAGCCTCATACTGTGAAAGCAAGAGAAATCATGAATGTACTGCACTACTTTGATCTCAATCAGCACATCAGCCAGACCACACATAACGGAGGACACACACACATTGGATTTAGTGATTTCAAAAGGATTAAAAAGTGATGTGAGGCAGGTCATGGTTGTCAGTATATCGGAACATTTTTGCGCACTATTTAATGAAGAAACACTGATAACTACAACTAATGGGAAGCATATTGTTAAAAAGTGTTATTTGTTATTTTGATACATCTGCAGCTTCAATGTTTGCTAATATTCTAAACAATCAGTTGGATTGTATGGTTTAGCTCAATGGTGCTACCCGTGTTAACAGTAAGGTGGAAAATTTTTATGCGAAGGTGAGAGTTTCAGCTGACATAGTGGTCACTGAAAAGACAGTTAATAAATCCTCCAGCACTATTATACCTTGGAAGACCCTAAGGGTGTCTGATTTAGACAGAACATATCAGAGAGCGGAGTGTAAATAGAGAAAACCTAAACTTATAGTCCACTATGAAATATCGAAGGCTAAAATAACTGAATATACTGTAACCCTAACTCTATTTCTACAAAATTATAAATGATAATGCTGGTAATTCAAGAGTTTTATTCTCAACTATTGACCGTCTTCTAAACCCAGCTCACTCAATGGAATGCGTCCCAAATACTACTAGTGAAATTTGTGAAGCTTTTTCAATATGTTTTTTAAACACAAAATAAGTGATATTAGAAATAATATAGTACATGCCCTCAAAGTTAATCTGATTGAATCCAAGCATGCCCTTTTGAGCGAGTTATTTCTTTAGATCTACCCAAACTGCGTAGAATAATTTCTTAACCGAAACCTTTCACCTGCGTCTTTGACCCAGTACCAACAGGCTTTTCAAAGAAGTCTCTGATGTCCTAATTGATAGTGTACTTGATATGGTAACACTTCATTAGATATGGGGGTGTTCCCTGACTGTCTTTAGCCTGCAGTTGTTAAATCCCTGCTCAAGAAAAATAATCTCGACTTCTCCGTTTTTGACAACTTTAGACCAATTTCAAACCTGCCTTTCTTAAGTAAAATTCTGGAAAAGGCAGTAGTCAAGCAGCTAAATGATTACTTGATTCATCATTCTATTCTTGACAAGGTTCAGTCAGGCTTTAGAACAAATCGCAGTACAGGAACTACACTGGTTAAAGTAGTAAATGATTTGTGGGTTAATGTGGACAGAGGCTGTACATCTGTTGTCGTTCTCTTAGACTTGAATGCAGCATTTGAAACCATAGACCACAGTATTCTTATAAATTGCCTTAGACAATGGGTGGGCCTCTCTGATAGCATCTTAAATTGGCATCAGTCTTCCTTAACAGGTAGAAAATTCTTTGTTAGTTGTGGCAATTGTACTTTGGAGACCCCTAATATTGTATATGGTATACCTTAAAGCAGTGTTTTTCAACCTTTTTTGGGCAAAGGCACACTTGTTTCATGAAAAAAAATCACGAGGCACACCACCATTAGAAAATGTTAAAAAATTTAACTCTGTGCCTATATTGACTATATATAAAGTAATTCTCTTGAATAGGAATCAAATAAACACAAAGAAAGTATTTTATAATTACTTTATTATGAAATATTAAGTAAACAAAATAGTGAAAAATTATAAAATTCAGTGCGCAACCTGGGCCTGTTTGGCTGAACACAAAGCTGATATTCTGGCTGGAATCGAAGAAAGACACACACGTAGCTCTTCGTCAACAGCTCTCAGTCTCTCTCTGTATTTGGTTTTTATAGCAATCATGCTTGAAAAGCTAATCTCACACAGATATGTAGTGGAAAATGGGAGCAATGTCAAAATAGCTTTATTTGCCAGAAGGGGGAACTCCTTGGCGGTATCCAACCAAAAACTGTCCAAAGGTAGATCAGCAAATCTTAGCTTGAAACCACGATTTTGTCTCAGTTCAGTTAGTTCCTCCTGCTCCTGTAAAGTCATGTCCTTTCCACCAACTGATGCTGAGCTATAAGGGTCCCTAACCCAGTCAAGGCATTCAGTGGAGACTGAAGAGAAATAAAATGACAACTTCTCCTCAAGAGTTTTTAAATGTTTAACTATTATCTCACACAGTGCAGCAGTGTGAACACCTTGCCATTGCTTGGTGAGTGTGAACATTTCAAGATTGCCACTTTCCACGTGTTGATGCCAGAGTTGCACCTTTGAACGGAATCCATTTATTTTATCTGTACTTGTAAGCAGGTTTTCACTTCGGCCTTGCATTCGTGTGTTCAGTTCATTCAGATGATAAAATATATCTGCCAGGTATGCCAGCCTTACACACCACTCATCACTTGCAAGCTGCTTTGCGTAATCTGACCTCTCATTTGTCAGAAACACTTTAAGTTCCTCCCGCAGCTCATACACACGAACCAAGACCTTGCCACGCGACAACCACCGGACCTCCGTATGCAACAGCAAGGTTTTATGCTTCGCTCCCATCTCCTCACACAAAGCTGAAAATATGCGACTTTTCACGGGTCGTGACTTTATAAAGTTTACCATGCGCACAACATCATCCAACACATGAACTAGGGCTGCTGGTAAAGTCTTGGCTACGAGGGCCTCGCGGTGTAAAAAACAATGCGTAACAATCACATCTGGATTTCTTTCCTTCACTCTGCTTACAAAGCCTTTGGTGCGCCCGACCATGGCTGCAGCTCCATCGGTGCAGACACTTGTGCAGTATTCCCACTTAAGTCCTCCTTGTTCAAGGTATTCTGATGTGACCCGAAAAATTTCTTCTCCTGTTGTTTTGTCTGGCAATGCCTTGCAAAAAAAGAAGTTTTCTCTAATTGCATCACCATCAACAAAACGCACATTGGCCAAGAGTTGAGCATGTCCACTGATATCAGTAGACTCATCAAGTTGCAATGCAAATTTCTCACTGATACGGATCTTTTCCAAAACCACACTTTCGATGTCTGCAGACATGTCATTAATACGTCTGGAAATTGTGTTGTCTGAGAGAGGGACTTTGGCTATTTCCTTAGCTGCTTCAGGTCCGAGCATCTCCTCTACAATAGCTTTGCAGGCAGGAAGTATTAATGTCTCTGCCACAGTGTGCGACTTTTTTGACTTGGCTATAAGTTCAGCAACTTGATAGCTAGCTTTAAGAGCTCTTTCATTTACCTTTGTGGTTTTTCTCATGAAAGTTGCCTGTTTCTCCATGTTGTCACGCAGGTGAATAAAATAGTCCGCATTCTTGTTTTGAAGCAAAGGATGTTTCGTTTGGAGATGGCGTTTAAGTTTGCTTGGGACCATAGCACTGTTAGCTAGCTTTTCACCACACACCACGCACAGTGGAGTTGGTTTGTTTGTATCTCCAGTGCAAGTAAATCCAACTGAAATATAGCTTTCGCTATATTGCCTTGCGCCAGAGAATTTGCTTGCGTTAACCATCTTTGCTTTCTTTTGAACCCCACTCATACTTGGGCTCTCATCTGCCTCCAAATTTTGTTCAGAGTCCAGTTCTTTCCTTTTCAAAAACTTGTCCATCACTGCAGTGACGATTTCCGGGCATCAGGGAGCCAGGAAGTGGAAGGTGTCCCAGAGGGGACCGGGGGAGTCTAGGCGTGAATTTCAAAAAACACAAAAAAAACAGAGTCTGTCTCAGTGTCTTGTCTTGTCTGCACCTACGGCACACCAGGCAACATCTCGCGGCACACAACGCTGCCTTAAAGAACTATTCTAGGTCCACTACCTTTTTCAATCTACATGCTTTCATTAGGTCAGATTATCTCAAAGCACAAGGTGCGTTAACACAGCTATGAAGACAACATACAGTTTTATTTATCAATAGCTCCTGATGCCCCTGACACTCTTGGCTCTCAGATCTCTTAACAGATGTCTTAGCAGTATTTCCGATTGGCTGCTTAGCAACTTTCTCAAACTAAATAAGGAGAAAACAGAAATCTTAATGAATAGCAAACATATATAGAGAGGTTATTAGAAATAAACTTGATCCCTGAGGTGGGTAGTAACGAGTTTTACTCCATTACATTTAATTGAGTAACTTTTTAAAAAAATTGTACTTCTAAGAGTAGTTTTACTGCACCATACTTTTTGCTTTTACTTGAGTACATTTGTGAAGAAACAACGCTACTCTTACTCCGCTACATTGGGCAACACTCGACTCGTTACTTTTTATACATTACACTGTATTTTTGCCAGAGAGAAGTCGCCAGTGGATCTACTGCATGACTGTTTCACCAATCAGACGTAGCAACAATAATCACATGACTATGTTTTACCAATCAGACTTAGCAACAATCACAACATGACTCCATTTCACCAATCAGACACAGCCATGCAGTCACATGACCACACACAAACTTTCTGCGTCTGCAGCCTGCGAGAGACTTTTTAGTTATGCGGGGCTCCTGTTCACTGCTAAATGGTCACAGCTTCACTACAAGAACCTTGAGAAGCTTAACCATCACTTCACTGAATGAAGAACAAGCACGTTTTAACCAAATATGCACAGACAGTCATGGTAAAGTGAGACTTCTTGTACGTGCACAAGCTGCCTTGTTCTAATGTTATTTTCTATCAGCTGTGCTATTTGGAGGACAAGTGTGTGACGATGCCAGTCCCCTTCAGACTCCCTCTTCCCATATGGGAGTCTGCTGAACCCACACCGTCAATAGTTATGACCGAGATGAGCTGATATATGAGGATAATGCATTGATGAGGCCAGAGGATGGTGCAAAAAGTGCTCAAGTACTTTTATTAAAAAACAGTCAAAACAAAAGTAAAATCAACAAGTGTCAATGGTGCAGTGTTCTAAAAAAAACAGGACATATATAAATCCATAAAAATCATTGTGAAAAGTGGGGATAAAAAAATCAATAAATAAATCCGTTAAAAATCTGAGGTTAAAATGCAGACTAACTCCTCCTGACCTCAGCCCACCTCCTTCTCATTCTCCTGGCTTACCCATTGCTCGCGTAGCCAGCGGAGACTCAGCAGCCACGAGCTCCTTTCGGCCGACCTCTGTCTTAGCTCTTTTCTCCTTTTCTTTGATTCCCCCGTTTTTTTTTTGTGCTGTATATATACACTCCCGTCTCCATGGGTCTTAATCACATGCTGAAGGAAGCCAATGAAGCAATTAAAAACAATCGCACCCGCACGTGCAGATGCGACTCGTTCCAACTACCTCTTTAACTCCCCGTGGTCGTGCAATCGCTTTATGGATTTGAAACTGGCCTTTTTTTTTTTTTTTTTTTAAGCCATGGACCCCACTACACCACAAAGTGAATATGCAGTATTATACTGTCAGTGTACAGTATATCTTGTCACTGTAAGTAGTTTGCACTGTTCAAACATACATGTTACCTACTGTAGGTAGGTATTGGCTTCAAAAGCTTTGTTGTGAAAAACTGATATTTGGAACTTTGTGTTATTTGTGCATCTTTATTTTGTAAAGATGTTATTTATTTCTACTCACTTTTTTATTATTTGGAAACTGCAGAATTTGCACATTATTTTATATTTTTGTCTGTCTTATTACAACATTTCTAAAAAATAAATCATTTATTATGTTCAAACAGTTACTCAGTACTTGAGTAGCCTTTTCACCAAATACTTTTTTACTCTTACTTGAGTAATTTTTTGAATGACTACTTTTTACTTCTACTTGAGTAATATTATTTTGAAGCAACGCTACTCTTACTTGAGTACAATTTTTGGCTACTCTACCCACCTCTGGCTACAACCATCTGACCAAGGCACTATGCAGATCCCAGCATTGATTGAATGAAAGTGGATTTCCCAGCTGTCCACAAGAAGCATGAAAACAGAGAGACTGACTTTAGAACATCTATGTTAGATAGAATGCCCTGTGAGGGCTAGGCTGGAACCCTGCAGATTTTGTTTTGCTCTCCAGCCTCACTGGAGTTTTGTTTGTTTTTTCTGTCCTCCTGGCCATCTGACCTTACCCTTTTATATTACAGTACTTATTCTTTAATATTATTGCCTAATCTTATTTGTTTTTCTTTTCATATAACTTTTATGTCATTTTGTAAAGCACTTTGAGCTGCATAGTTTGTATGAAAATGTGCTATAAAATTAAATGTTGTTGTTGTTGTTATTAGTAACACACTTTTTGGAAAACTGGTGTAAGAATCAGGGCCAAACAAACAATGATCCAAAACATAACTCCTTTGGTTAAATTTGTCTAGAATCATCAAAGTTCACATGAAACAGGGATACTGGGAGATAATCCTGGAGGCAGACTGTGCAGTGGTGTTTGTTGCTTAGCACCTGGTTGCCATGTGAGCAATGTATACACAGCTGGGTTTAACCTGAAGATGGCATTCTATATGGACTTACCATACAGAAAGCATAGCAAAACGATGTGGTAGAATTTAATGCAGTTTGGATGACATAATTTATACATCAGTAGTATATTAACTACTGGAAAAAGAACTGTACTGTATATGGATTAAAAATTCATTTAAATTGAAACAGCCAGAGTTTATGCAGGAGGCTAGAAATTATTATCTAGATATGGTCACACTCACCTCTACACTGGCTCATTTGTTTTTTACTCTAAAGTTTCTACAACAGGCTCCAAGTGATCGTGGAATTATGCACAAGTCCCTTATTGGGTACCTTACAGCTTATGCAAGTATACCAGACAATCTCCTCAAAGTGAGATAAAAGAAGAAAGCCATGGCTGTTCTTTGTATTTAAGCAACTAACATGTTTTCAGGGTAGCCTTTTTATTGGCAGAGCGTTTGGTGTTTGATAGGGTATAACTTACTGACTCTAAAATCACTTGACACATTTAGGTTAGTATGGAGAATGATGGGGACACCAGGATCATGGCTATGATCATGACGATGAAAAAAAGACTACCAAAGTTAAATCTGACTGGTAGACTGTGATTTGATTTTTATGCTAGTGATGGACTGATCTGATTCCTTATGCTCTGGAGTAAAGAGGACCTGAGCTGACAACTAATGTAAATGACCATTTGCTGATTAGCTGGCTCAGCCAGGAAAACTTGGATGACCTGAACAGATAGCTAGAGTGGTCTGTGTACATAAACAATACATATGGTTTTGAGATAAATCCAACATTCTCCCTAGAGTTTTTTTTTTCCAAACCTTGGAGATGGCAGGATATTAGAGTGTGAACCGACTTTTGAAAAAAGCTAGTTAGTGCCAATCATGGTACAGTAGCACTCCAAAGACATATTGGTTAATACCAAGGTAAGTTAAACAAGGATGGTTTGCATATAGCTATGTATAGACAGTTTGATAGAAATATAAGGAGGTAGAAGCTTCAGCAATAGTCTAAGCAAAGAAGTTTTGTGAGGTCTAGGAGAATAACTTTTATAAGACACTAAGCATGCCCTGAATTATACTGGATAACTAAAAAAAGCACATAGAATGTTTCCTAGGCTATAATCTGACTGGAATATCATCAGGAGGTGGAAAAAGCACATTGAAGATCTCCTAAATGTGGTGCATGAAATCTCCTTGGAGGATACAATACAGGAAGTTTTTATTGGGACTGGGTCCACTTTTGTTTCTGAGAGATTGGTGATGGGTAAAAGGTTTATAATCTGCAGGGACTTAAGAGGTCTGTCTAAAAATGCCAAATTCACTGGATATTGTAGACGTGTTTTGGTTAGCATTCCTTTTCCTAACTACACAGAAAGCAAGTACAATACTTTAGTTCTCCCATTTTTAAAAATAAGGACAAGAGGGTACATTCCAGTAAATGAGGGAGTCACACTAGTCAGTCTCCTTGGGGACATTTATACAAGGGTACTAAAAAGGAGACATTAACCTGCAGTATACTCAAATATCAAATTCAAGACGAGTAATTCAGATTCTGCTGAAGCCTTGAATGATTATACATGCTGTTGTGAAAGTTCTACAATCCTGCCTTAAATGTATTCTGTAGATATAAAGCAGGCTTATGTCTGTGTTATGTACCCCATAGTATCTTGTGGTAGGTGCTCTGAGAGAATCGGGTCCCATTCCATTGCTCACTATATTTGCAGAGTGTAAGATGTATAAACCTCTGTAAAGTGGGTGCCTCACATGCATTTTGGCTCCTTTCCTGTTTGAGAGTTTCAAGAAGAGCATAACAAGAGAAAGTCATGGATTATAAGTCCTGTTTGGGAGTTTGAGGATTTCAGATAATAATGTTAACTCTCCTCAACTTACTGTTATCTCTGAAGAACACTGGAGTAATTTGTAACATGGTTTGTATAAGCATTAACATCTCCAATCTGAGGGCATTGTTCTCTACTAGAACAATCTAACTCTCTACTTACAGATGTGTGCAAGGAAGAATATGCAGTTAGTTGAGGCTGCAGAATAACAGTACAATTGTTCAGAGAGTATGTGCCCTTTACAAAATATAGACAATGAATGGAAGAATGAGTTTTAAGTGGCCGAAATGAGGTTTCTGTGCAGAGCTGCAGGGCACATTCTATTTTTGATCGTTTCTTAGATAATACCTGGAGAATTCTGCTGGTGAGCTATTCATACTTAAATATTCTGTTATTGTTCGATCGTTACTATTTTCTAGACAATTCCATTTCTTGTACAATGTACACAATCCCACTGTCAATGTGTTGCCTGAATATTCTTTCTGTAGGTCCTTTTCCCATACCTCAAACACATGCATGTCAGATTAAGTGACAACTCTAAACTGGAGTAAGTGTGGGTGTGCACGTATATGTTCTGTACCAAAGTAGTACTTTGTATACTTTATTACTGCTTTGCAACCAGAGCTGTTGGGTTTATACCATCTCATAGTTAAAAAAAAACAAAAAAAACAGACTAGGTAGTTTCAGAAAATCCTAGAATGAACGTACTCATACCAAAAAAGCACATTTGAGACATAAACATATGGATGAAAAACTTAAAGGGAAAAAAGCCTTATACGAATCAACAAGTACGTGAAGAGGTTTACTACAACCTTCACCCTTCCCAAGACTTGCATTAAAGTCTGGTTTCCACTAGATAAGCACTGAAAACTCCCCTCTCACTCTTGCCTGAGTGCTTCATCCTCTTTGCTGTGGGGAAAATGTAACTTCATGGCTGAAATTAGTGGTAAATGATCACCACTGATTTTTTTTTTCTGGTTTTGTAGGAAGAGCAGCTAGTTCTCTTGCTTAAGAGTTATCCAGCCTCTAAGCATTTTTGAGCACTCAATCTTGCAAAATTGAGAGATCACAGGTATGTCATTATACTAATTTGCAATTTTGTGCATCTGCTTAAAGGCTTGTTACACACCTTGATTTTATATAAAAGTCACTCTAAGTACACTACACATGGAAAAAACAACAAAATGATATGAGAACACTACTTACTTTTTGATTCTTTCACCAAAACATGCAATGTCTTCCAAAATGTTCTGGACAGTTATTACAATGTCCTGAATCATGTGAATCCTATCAAGCAATCCTTTCTTTTCCGATTCCTGCAAAGTGAAAATATATAAACACAAATGAACAATAGATGTATTTTACATACAGTATATACTGTAAATACAAATGTGCACTTTAAAGGGAAAAAGGGGATAAATTGATCTCCAGTATAATTACTGATTATAAGAAATGCCATTATTTATTTATTCCATTAATACTAGAATTACCAAAGCCTACGAAAAAACTCGTAGATCCCTTCGCACCTCTCCATCAGCGTTTTTTGTCCTGTAAATGTGCAGATAAAGACAAGCAGCCTGCTATTCCATCCCCCCACCGCTGCAGAACGTGCACAAAGTTCTCCCAGCTCATGCCTTAATTATCTGGGAGTGAAGTGCTGGAGTTTTAGAGTGGAAATAATAGATAGTTATTTGGAACACATGCATTTCAAGTGTGTTCCGTTTCTACAATAATCCGTGTAAACACATTGTTAAAACAGAAATGTTTTCATATTTTAGTAATAAATGAAAAATGCATGCATAAACTATATAATGTGTGAAGCCTGAAGTCCAAAGATCAAATAAACACTTTCATAAAAGGTTCAAGGATGATACAACAGCTTCCATGGAGTAGCGGTAAGAATTGCTGACTTGTAATCAAGAGTCCCCAATTCGATCCTGACTGCCTTTTATATTTACCGTTTTCAGTAGTGAGCTGCTCTTACTGTTAATATTATACAATAAATACATACATCTGACTTGTGTCTGTAACTGCCGGTGTAAATTTATAGCACTTGTAAAAGTTAGCGTTTTTTTTTTTCACTTTTATTCTCTCAGTCACGATCACGATACAACACCCACTACCCCCGGATCTGATGCAGTTACTTTTTATCTGAAACTGGGAGTAACTGTAGATGTGAGTGGTGTTTTGAGACAATGGAACTGGAAATTCTCTGATCTGGAAGGATAAAAGCTGACACACAAACGCTGGTGAATCTGCCTTCTTCGTATCACACCGTCACTTGAATTTTTTTTTATTCAGTTTTATTGAGTGTTCCTGTTCACGCTGAATTAGTATGCACCTTATGGTCCATGATGTCAAAGCCGCACTGACAAAAAAACAGAGACATAGGTACTGTATATATGATATTTGGAATAACTCATTTTATGACCTGTACAGTACATTTCGGAAAACATTGTGGCACTGATGCAACATTATTCATATTCATTTGCATGCCTTCTTGCGCCTATAATCAGTGACTGTGGTTTTTTTTTTTCCTCCGATCTTGCCAGTCTTCACATGTTGCTGCATGATGTTGTTTCTTTTGTACTCCAGGACATGCAGAGGAAAGAATAGTAAAGAGAGGTCAGTTCTGCGCTATATGCAATATGCAAAGGAATTTAATATGGCCCAGCATTACGGCTTTTTTTGTAGGCTTCAGGGATTCTACAATTAAGATACTTGATGAAGGGCTGTCCTGTTTACAGGGTATACTGTGACTTCAGTAGCAAATCACCATTGTATTTGCATAACTTTTTTTTTTTTTTTTTTTAAATTAGATAGTATATTCACATTTAGTGACCCTCCCTTAATATAGTCTGAATTTGTGATTTTAATTTGCTGTGTAAGAGATATGGAGACAAAAAACATAGTATTCTTTTATTTTTTTCTCCCACATTATGACAACTGTTTCATGGCTTGTATACATGAACAAACTGGTTTATTTTGTTCAAATACTTGTATACATAGAGTATAATTACAATACATATTAATAAACACAAAAATCAGATTTTCTGTATAAGATGGATTATCAATTGCTAGATATTCCATACAATTACTACTATATATTCCATTTTAAAGTGAAATACAAAAGTGCATTAATGTTGTTTTCTTTTTCATACTATATATTGACTTAAAAGAAATCTTGCATAACTTTCAGCTACATAGATTGATTCATATTAAGCCATAACTTCTATTCACTTCAACCAATATTTATTCTATATAGCAACTTTTACATATGAGCAGCACCATGAGGTGTTTCACAAGCACTCAAGAAATGCATTCAAAGACAACATTGGGACAATATTAACTGAAGAAATGGTCACACATCTAAAGAGTTTATTAAAAAATAACACATATGTATTGCCTCCATACCTTTCTCTGCATCTAAAGGTTTTAACAATATTCATTGCTAATAAAATTAAATCGAGTTTCAGATTCATTTATAGAAATAATGCAGTATAAAAAAATCCTGACAGTTTACTATTTTCTCTAAACACAAACCATCTTTATATGTCACACAACCTAGAAATCTAAAGCTCGAAAAACCCCACATATACTGAACTGGTTCTCCTATTGCATTCTTTTCATGTTAAGACCCTAGGATGAGCAGAGGGAACACTCTTTACATTGCATGGGTTCGCCTATATCAACACAGTGTTTGCAGAACTCTGCAGGATGTCGTCACTTGCACAAATAGATATATGTGGGAGTTTCTTTGTGTGACTTAGAACATTTTGATCACTTCAGCAAATAATAGTAATAACAGTTTATAGGATGAGAAAATTAATGCTTTGGCACAGAATGCTTTGTTTTTTCTTCAACGTAGGTTAACATATCTTTCCATGTCCTTCGTATACTTCAAAATCTGAAACAGAATTCTCAGAATAATAATGTAATTGTCAACCAGTAATGAAGAAAAACAGATATTAAGACTTCACAATAAGCATGTTGCACATCTGGTAGACTGTTGTTTAATACATGAGTGTCACTAACTGAATAAGGAAGGCACTTTTGTCATTAAGTACTTTGTATTTTTTAAGAAAGGATATTATATTAAATAAATGGGTTTGGTTGCAACTGTTGTAGATGATACTTAAATAATTAAACCCTGTAATAAAAATAGCTGTTGCAAAGTAATAAATGGTGCCAAAAATTAGTAAGTGAAAATAAAAGAACAATTAAATTAGCAAGCTGACAACAGCCCAGAAAGCTAATGATTCTCAATAGTAAAATTTAACAGTTACTGGAAACTGACACATCTGTTTTTGTAAAAATAAAGCAAAAATGCATAATTACTGTTATTTACACTCTATTTAAATATTACATATCATGACAAATGGTTACAAATAACCCATCAAAGGCTACTTTGAGAACATGCCACATAATAAAAGTCTTCAGTTTTTACTGAATAATGTTATAGAGTGAAGTAATCTTCTTTCAGATTACCTCCAAGATCTTCCCTAAGCAGGACTAAATGAACATGTGTTGGGGCTAAATCCCAATCTAATGTCTATTTAAAATTTTAACCAACTTTTTAAATGTTAAAAAATTACTCTTTTTCAATGAAAACACTCCATGCAACTTCCTTATCAGCTTTTCTATTGTCAATTTTACACAATTACAAATAAAGATACAAATCTGCAGAGCCTTAAAGAAGATCTCATCATAGGCAGCACTGGTTACAGTAAGCAGAATGAAGTAGATCTCAGAAACATTACTCATTAAGTAGTTGAAGTTGGCAGGTACAGGAAGGTAAATTTATTTTGCTTTCATTTCATTAAGTGTTAGAAGCTCTCTGTATTCTCTCCACTATGAAAATAGAAGGGGACTTCCACCATCACTGCACCAATAATTAAGAAAACTGAAGCAATAAATTCTGACAACTGACCTCTCACATGTACCTAATTTCTTGAATAATACTTAAGCTGAACCTCAGTATAAATGGTATTTTAACTTCTTGAAATAAAGGTAGTTATATTGTTTTTATTTTTGAATTATTTTTCAGTTTTTTTATGTTATTTCCCTTATGTTTGCCTAAGCTTTAGTAATTATCTACTCTCACTTTACATGTGCATCTATTCTTTGTATTCTGTTTGAGCCCCAAGTGGCAGGGCTACCCTGATGTCACAGCAGCTGAGACCTTCCCCTGGATATTTATGAGACTCACAACAGTTTGTAGTGAAGGAAGTATTATTATTTCTTTAATTTCATACTGGCTTCTGGATTTTCTTGCTTCTTTCTTGGATTTGTATATTTGGACTTGTTTGCTTTCAGATACTAAAAACAGAATCTTGGTTAAATAACAGAGATGGTGAAAAATAACTGTTACATGTTATTTAGGAAATACAAAAAAAAAAAAACGAAACTACAGGAGAATTTAAATGCAAAGCTTATTCAATTACATAAAAAACCACATCTTTACTGAGCATTAAGGATTGAAGCCTTATATTAGGACTGTGTCAAAGACCCTCCTCCCCCATAATGCAGACAATAGTCTGAATTTACATATGTTTAACAATATTAAAATGCCTAGTTTAAAGGGGGATATTATAGGCATGACAGGGGCTTAATTTGCAAAGATGGGGAGGTTTTTTTATGTAATCAGTAACTGGTTATTTAACACAATATTTTAAAGCACCACCTTGGGGAATGAATGTCTAAATTTAGTATTCTGTAATAATTAACCCACAATTGAATGGGTAAAGGTGATCGAACTGTTAGGATCAAGTGACCATAATAAAAAAGATTTAACAAAGTTACGCTAGAACGCAAACACATTCTAAAACACACAGTTACGTTTAAGTTTACTAGAGCAAACTCTAAGCTGATGTGGCATAGCTTTGGTAAGATAAATTGGGATAAGCTTTTAAATGCAGAGATAGCTGAGGAGATATGGGGCAGATTTAAGAGTATTTTATATATAATGCAGGATATCTGAAAATTCAGAAGCAGTAAGAAATTAAAAAAAAAATTATTAAAAAAAAAACCAAAACAAAACTGGATAAATAAGGAGCTAAAAAGTAAGTTACAAAGAAAAATGCAGCTGAAAGGCATACTTTACACTGCAAGACTAGCAACTCCATCACAAACCATAGGACATAGGAGATTAAAAGAACAATGATTAAAAATAATATTGCAGAAAAGGCAAAAGATGATCCAAAGAAATTCTTTCAATAGTTTAGTAGAAACAGAACAGTCAAAGGAGAGGTCATGAAATTAGGAATGGTAAAGGCGAGCTAGAATATACAGACAGTGAAATAGCAACTACTTTGAACTTGCACTTTATTGAATTTTGTAAGTTTTAATAAGTTGGTAATCTCTGAAAAGTAACAGGGACTACTAAGGAGGTACTTAGTCACTTGGAAACTGCAGAGAGAAATAACACTTGGATTAAAGAGGCCGAAATCTCACAAATCACTTTGACCAGGTAATATCTATACCCAAGTGCTTACTGCTAGTGGAGGCTAGTAAGCATGGATATTTAGGAAAGATAGAGCAGCACATACGAGGTGTGGCAGAAAAGTAATGAGACTGATTTTTTATTTACCAAAGTTT
>JANRMT010062829.1:18492131-18519864 GCA_026402145.1 Polypterus bichir lapradei
GTCACACTTGCCGATTCTCCAAGCTTAACACAAAATTTAATGGCACAACGTTGCTCCAAATTCCGCTGTTCCATTTTGCGTGACGCACAACCAAAAACACAACTTCGCTAATAGCAGTCACAAAAATCACGTAGTTAACAGAAGGAGTTGAAACTCGCACTGAGCTATGGGAGGGTACTGATACACATGCTCTATCAAGGACAACAGCGCAGCGTTGCCAGATCGCTCGCAGTGTTGCCAGTCTCATTACTTTTCTGCCACACCTCGTATCTAGAACAGGAGTATTAACAAATACTCAACATGGGTTCAAAGGAGAAAGAATTCCAGCAAATTAGTGAAACACAACCTATTAGGAGGCAACAGAAGAATGAGAAAGGTGCATATGATAATATTTTCAGAAGGCTTTTGATAATGCTCCCCATGAAAGGACAGTGATCAAAGTAGGAGAAGTGGGGATTCAGGGCCTGGTCTGTAGGCGGGCACAAAATTGGTTGAAACACAGGAAACAATGGGATATGATAAGAACTTTTCCCAGAATTGTCTGATGTTAAAAGTAACATCCCTCAGATATCAGTGCAGGGGCTGTTTCACTTTTTAATATACAGGTAGTCCCCCAGGTTACGGACATCCGACCTACGACATATGAAAGTGGATGCAGCTGCGATGCATGCGCCTCAGTAACTGCCGCTCTGTCATCTTCGGCCTGGGGACACTGCAAGCGGTGGCTGGATGGAGGCTGGAGGGGGGCGATTTTGCTGCTCACGCAGTGTAGTGTCCTTCGGGCAGCCCCGCCCACCACACACGGCTGCCCCATTTGTTCTCTGTGGGCGGCTGGTAATGCTGCAAGCAGTGACCTGGTTGTGGCTGAACGGAGGTCATTGAGGGTGAACGGGGCGGCGGGGGGGGGGGGGGTCAGCATGGTATAGGCATCGGAGGCTGCCTATTGAATGGGGGCGATTCACTACCTGCCTTCGCTCTCGGTGGGTGGACGCTGCAGGCAGCCTACTGTAGTGGAGGTGACTGTGAGGTGGGCTGGTGATGAACCACCCGTCGATGCCCCCATTCATTCTCAATAGCAAGCCTGCTTGTACTGTTACGCACAAGGCAGGAAGTTGTCTCTTGTCAGTACATCAGACGTGTTGAAGACTGGTGCCTTCCTGCTGTGATAGCATGTACAGTGCTGTGCAGAAGAGCTCATCTTAATCTTTTGTCTTCACCCTTCAACAATGTCTCTGAAACACAAATCTGATGCAAGTGTTGGTGATACAGTAAAGAAGAGAAAAACCATCACTATTGAAAATAAAGTAGAAATAATAAAAAGGTCAGAGAGAGATGAAACTTCATCATTCACTGGCAGAGCACTTGGTTACAGTCGGTCAACAATAGCATTTATTAAATTTATGTACCTGTTCCGAGTTACATACAAATTCAACTTAAGTACAAACCTACAGTCCCTATCTCGTACGTAACCCAGGAAATGCCTGTACATAAATGACTGAGACAATAATATACTCAATAAGTGGATTAAGTTTACAGATGCTAAAAAACTAGGTGGAAGGCCAGATAATATAAAATCAGCTAAATCATTACAGAGGGATTTGGATAGTATATAGATTTAAGCAGATTTGAGGCAGATGAAATATAATGTAAGTAAATGTAAAGTGTTACATGTTGTAAGTAACAATGTTGGATTTGAAAACACAATGGGAGGTCTGAGACTTAAAAGTGCACCTCATGAAAATGACTCAGGAGTCAAAGTGGACTTGTCACAATCCACATTCAGACATTGTACTGAAGCGATCAAGAAAGCTAATGGAGTTTTCTGTTATACAGTACATAATGAGGTTGAGTATAAGTTAAGGGATGATATGCTTACCTGGTGTGCTGTGTGCAGTTTGGTCTCCATATTATAAAAAAGACATAGTAGCACTAGAGAAAGCATAGAGGGGTACGCCTAGGCTAATTCCGTTACTAAGAGTTATGAGAAGAGATTGAAGGAGTTTAACTTTTTCAGTTTAAGCAAACTGAGATCAATAGGGTACATGATTGAAGTGTTTATAGTTATTAGCAGAATCAGTACAGTGGACTACAGTTATTACTTTACAACACACTGTTCAACAAGAACACGGTATCACAGATGGAAACTTCTTAAAGGCAGATGCACAAATGTTACAGTTTTTCTTCATGCAAAGAACCACAGACACATGGACTTTCAGATCTCAAATTGATGTTATTTTGGCCAATCAAGATGAATTGGATCAACACGCTTGCTGGACTGAATGGCCTGTTCTGATCACAACTTTTCTAATAATCAAATGTTTCTAATTAAGTCATCTGGTGACATTCTGAAGATGAATAAGGATCTGAAACAGACTGATAATTTAAAAAAAAACTTCAACAAAGTACTACGTTTTTTAAATTAAAGCTTTTAAGGTAAAGAATCAACTAACCAAAATCAAGGAATGTCTAGAGGCTTTAATTCGGAACATTAAACCCCTGAAGAAGATGCATGTGGTTTTTCAAAGCCTGCTAAATGCTGATTCCATGGACAAAGTTGTCTCTGCCACCTCTTTTGCATGCAGGTCTGCTGCTGCTCCATTCAGTTCTTTTTCTTCTGTCTCCACACACAAGTTCCCAGTCTTTGCTACTGAATCTTTTGAAAAATGTACTCCATTATTTTCTGCTGACACTTTCGAAATGCCAACTCCAGTATATACTACAGTGTCTTTTGAGCCAATAGCTCCTGTACTATGTTTAATAAATCTCATGTTCCAGTATCATATGCTTTTTTTTGCCAGAACATCCACCATCTTTACCTACCGTTTACAATGTCATCCATCCAACATTTCCAATTTCTGCCTCCACTTTTTTGGCCCACTCACTCCTGCCTTACTTGCTCTTTCATTTTTGAGATTTCACCTCCAGTCTGGTCATGTGCTGTAGAGACTGATCTGCCCAGGCCTACATGGGCCTTTAGCCTGTATCCTGCACTTTTTTTGTTGATGGCCCTGTCCTTCTCTCAAATATCCCAAAGATGCATGCATTAGGTTAGCTGACAAAATTAAATTCACCCTCTGTAACAAGTGAGTATGTGCAAATGTAAGTCCAAAAGTTCATTTTAAATTATTTAGTGAAAGTTAAAAGCAAATAATCCACACAAGAATAAAGAGAAAAATAGTTACACACATAGAATAAAGGCAAAAAAAAGGAAAAAATGTATCTTCTATAGACTTAGTTTTTCTTAAGAAGCTTTGGTTATTTCTGTACTTAAAAGTTCTTAATTTCTTCTTCTGTATGCCTTAAACATATGGTTCAATACTTAAATCTTTTATTTTAAGAGTTACTTCACACTCAAAAGGCCCGTAGACCGTTGGCACATTGACATCCACCGAGGCACGTTCACGTGCACAAGCACGAACGTCAGCACAAACAAGGACACAGTTAAAAAACCGTATGCCTCTATACCTTACACAAGACAAGGCTAGACTCTGACTAAAGAACATTGTTTACTCAAAAACTGTTAAGAAATGACGGGAAAATACCAACTCAATTCTATTCACGGGGGTTATAGGAACCTCCCATATTTTATGCATTATCATTTAATAAATATTCATATATTTTATAGAACTAGGAAAATGGCTCTTACATATCGTTTTCATTGTTGCTTTCCGAGTTTATTTCTGGTTCTTCAGTTTTTATTCCTAATTATAAAAATATATTTTAGGTTAAATAATTAATTAATTCTGTCATAGATTCTCTTCATAGTTAGTTCCTTCCTTGAACTCGATATTAGCAGGATGTATAGTAATGAATGTCCAGATGATCTATGAAGCTTTGTACACTGCATCAAGACCAATGGAAAACAATGAAACATTTTAACAATTTATACAAACAGAAAGACACCAGAATAAATATTCATGCCCTTGTTAATGCCAATCTTAGATGAAATCTATTACTTCCAGTCACACAATTTTTTTGATGGGATCTATGAGTGTGGAAACCAGTGAAACTCCTACTGTAAATGAAACTATGAGTATAAATGCCCTCTTGTTTCTATGGTCAAAACTATGGTATAGTTGTTCAAATGAAAAATTTTAAAATAAAGATACAAGAAATTCTTAGCATGTCACTGAGTTTGGGAAGGGTACAAAGCCATATCAAAGAAAACAAATATCCCTTCGAATGGAAATATACAAAACTACACTGCCTAGATCACTTATTAGGGAAGCTACTTCAATATGAGCTGAGCGACCGCAATTTAAAATGATGTTCATGGATCAAAAGTTTCAAAGGCATTCCAGGAAAAAGAAATAATGGGAGAATGGCAAGAATGAGGCCACAGTTGAAAAGAAAATTTTCAACAAACTATCTGCAAAACATCGTCTTGAGAATACTGTAGATATGTCATGTCATGTCTTATAGTCTGAGGAGTCTAAAGTGGAATCTAGTGGCTTGATCCTTAATCAGTAGATTTTTTAAAACACTACTGAACATCACAAGTCATGCCATTTTCATCTTAAAGTATAGTGGTAGCAGCATCACATCACAGAAATACTATTCTGGCAGAATATTATGAAATACCAGTTAAAACATGTGCCCTTCTGCCATAAAATTTAAACTGGGAAGTTGTTCAGGTGGAAAAAGTTCAGTAGGACGATGATCCAAAGTACTGTGCCATAGCTTAAAAGGAAAAAAGAGATGTTCCTAAGTGGACTGTTGGTAATGTGACTTTATCAAAAAAATCTTTAGCAAGACCTGCAAGAACAAAATGGCAAATAATACTCAAACAAAATATGAACAGCTATCTGAAACCTTCAAAAAATATTACCGGTTTGTATAGCTGCCAGTGTTTGGCTGACAAAGATGTGTCCAAAATGGGATGAGCATATAAAAATGATGACATTTCAGTTTTTAAATGATTTTATTCTTTACTCTTTTATTTCTTTTTCTGAAGCATTCTGTGAAATAAGATATGTACTGACAAACAGAATTTCTCCATTTAAAGCAAAAAAACTTGAGGGTGGAATATTTTTTGAAGGCACCATAAATGGGGCAGCCCTTTAAAATAATGACAGAAGGAAACAATATCAGAGGCGAGAGAGAAATGAGGAGTAGACCATTGCTACATTTAAACATCTATATATAACAGATGGTTCAGCAAGCAAAAAAGAATGTGAAGGAGGAGGATGTTAAGGAAAAAGGCTTTTAATGACATGTAAAGCACTGACGCAGGTTAACAGAGACTAATGAACACACTTGTATGGACACCATCCAACTATGGCACAAAAATTAACATCAAATAAATAAGATACTTCATGAAACAAAAAATCCAAGCAGAAATATACGTTTGTGGTGAATATTTAGCTGACACCTTACAAACTTAAGAAAAATCTTAATACCACTTAACAATAAAAAGAAGAGGGCTGGAGAAAATCTAGTTTACAAAAGACATTACACATTAAGTGTTTATTGCTGGTGTGAAGTGCAGTGATTTATGGGTTACAAATATCAACAATAGTGAAGAAAACCAACAAATAACAGATGATGGATGTCTAAAATATGGGTAACAGTGATGAGATTAGCAGGATGGACCATTATACAAACAAGAAAGTATTGGAGATTCCCAGAGACATTACTCATTAAAGGGACCTGTATAAGGCAGAACAACAGTTTTGTACAGTTTCTTTGTGTGTTCTAGAACAGTTAAGATTCTACAAACTGGGGAAAAGAGTGACGAGAAAGTGAAAGACGTGTGGCATGACATGAGGCAAAACAAAAACCAATATGTCAAAACCACAAGGAAAAATGATAAATCATAGTAAGAAATACGCTGAGTCAGAACAAAAAATATACATGAGAAAAAACACTTGTTTACGACTTTTTGATAACCAACAAGTAGGCCAACAGAGGAGTCAAATTGGCTGCTATTTATAACGATTACCAATGTGACTTAAATACTAAATAGCATCACCCAAATAAAAACAAAGATGGTAATATATTTGTTTTTATTTTAAATATAAGCTTCATATTAACTAGTTATATCTGTACATACCAGTACATTCTCAGAGGAGAAAAATACAAAAAGAAAGCGATGTATTGTCCGAATAAAAAAAAATTATTTCACTAAAAATTAAATTCATCCGGATTCACGACAGTATGGATATCCACCTTTTTCAACACAATAAAGAAGCTTAATTGGAAAGGAAAATGATCAAGTAAACACCAAATGGACTTATTAATGTAGAAATGAGGATGTATAAAATTAAAGTCTGAAGACACTGCAGACTAGAATCTGCAAAGAATCTGTATAGAATCTAAGAATCAGTAAAACACCTTAAAATCTAGTTCATAACAATAGCAGCATTTATGTACATACATTACCCTTAGCTCCTCTCAAATGTATTGCAATTTCATTTAATTCATTTTAAACACTGTCACAGCATCATCTGGAGCTTTACGAAGAAAAAAAAAATCTACACCCTTGAAAAGAATCTTAAAAGTTTCAAGTGTATGGTCAGAACCTAAAATAATTAAATAAATGTACACTACTGAAAAGGTTAGTATTTGTGTGATGACCATGTTGCCCACAGTCTTTACATTGCCAGGGCAATGAGGACATACAACAAGAAGACTGGCACAAATAAGTGCTCCGTGCATTTTATTACAACATTTCCCACAACAATAAGTAAAATGTGATGTGTTTTTTCATCAAATACATAAATAATCCAGTAAAAATTAAGTGATTCATGGAGAAATTAAAATCCAAGAAATATTCTTTTAAAAACCAAGGATACCGGATAAAGTCTGAATTGGACTTTGTGTCCTACCCAGTGCTACTTGCTCACTCTCGTATCAACTTGTTCACCACCCATCTTCCAGTTATATTCAGCAGGTTGAGGAACTGGTGAAAGTGGCCCACTTATAACACCCATCCCAATCACCTTACCTCTGTGTCCACTAAGATGTGCTCAGCCTGAGTTTGTCTGGATGTAGATTGTGTCTGTGTCAGCTACATTCCTAGGTGCACATTATCGCCCCTGTTCTCTACTGTGCAGCAGGAGTGATCCAATCTGTCTTGAAGCAGCTCTCGCCATGTTCCTCAGTGGGTTCCTGAATGCTTCACAGCCTTCTGTCAACATTGGCTCCCATCCATTTCTGTGCTCTACCTTTTCATTCACCTTATTTCCTTGATATTTTTTCACCTTCCCCTACTCACTTTCCCTTAGGCTCCTTTTCCTAATGATCCACGGAGTGTCAATGAGGAAACGGCAGGGCCGATCAGCCAGTTTCCCCATTAAAGACTCTAAGGAGCATGGCATAGCAACAGCACACACCGGCATCCACAAGTGTGAACCGCACTGCTTTTATTTAAAAACTATGCACCGCCATGGACCACTTCACCACAATTTGCTACACATTAAAATGAATTTATAAAAATCGGTAAGATATACAGTACTAAAACACATTTTACACTAACAAAATTAGATTTATTTAACATAAAAAACATTTAAAGATACTGAGATATTCCAAAGGCTAAGCCTGTTTAGATAATTCAGTACAACACTAATATAGTAAAAAGCCTTCTAAATTTTAAAGAACTTTTGAATTTATCTCTGTAAAGTGATTTGTTTCTTACTGAATAAAATAGGATATTATTTTCCCATTATGTTATGGGAGAATTTTTCTAGTTGAGTAAGATAAGACAGGATGCTAGCAGTGCAGTGTACGTTATCACAGTAGACTGTTTATTAATCATTGGTAAAACATTACCCTCAAACAGAGCTGCAAAATTATGAGGGATTATTATGAACCCAATAAAGTGAGAAAAATATACAATGATTTTATCCAGTTCTCAAAACATATGACACATTATTCACAGTTAGGATGTTAAGGAATATTAAATCAAAGAAAAGGTGAGTTTTCAGACATGACTATGAACTTTGTGATAAAGAAATAAACCTAGGAAATGAGTTCCACCAGGGTCCACCCACAGAGGTAAATTTAATTTTTGCAGTGAGCGTTTTAGCAACAGTTGTGTCGTAATGTGAAACATGTTGCCAAATTCTGCAGCTCTTTGAACTATTTTTATTCGGCTATCTCAGTTGGGATTATTTTATTTAGTGCTCTGTACATCCAGAACAACATTCTTTGAGCATAGTCACAAATTAGACAAATGAAGAGGTGTTTGTTTTAATTTTCTGTCATAACTAAGTCTTCCCACCAACTGTCACTCATTGAATGAGCCATATTGAAAGAGAAAAATTGAGGGGAAGGATAATATTCTAATTTCTCAAACAATAAACAAAATAGCAGATGGGGTGCGTGTTTGTGGCATTTGAAGAACTTCTTCAATTGTTTCTTTCAAGTATGAGATATAATGACAGATCAAACTGAATGTTTTTCACATCAAAGGAAAATATGAAAGAAATCATTTGTGAATGGATGATGTTCTTTGTATTTAGAGATCTGAAGATGAGTATGTTATAACTAAAATGACTCAGTTATGCAGCATGACAACATCCAGGCTGACCTCATGAGGAAGTCTCTAGGAACTGCAAAATGTTCAAGTTTGGCAAGCAAGGCAGAGATTCCAGAATCTTCACACCAAACCAAGGTCTTCAAAATCTGAAAATGCTAGGCTAAACAATCACTGCTCCCACAGATAGTGAATTAAATGGCACAAATGCTTGTCGTCTAAGTTCCTACTCTCAGAAATATTATCTTGCCTTGTATAACAATCCTAATGGCAGCAAGCAAAAAGTACATATATTACTTGAAAACAAATATACATCAGTTCATGAATCTTGAAGCATGCAGTGCTTACATAAATAAGTGGCCTCAATTTAAAGGGTAAATCATAATTGTGCTCTATTTGGGTAATCAAGAAAAAAAGACAGAGAATGAAATGGGCTGACCCATGGATCGCCTTGCACAGGGAGTCCAATCCATGGGTCATGAGGTGGTTTTTGGATCTACAGCCATATAAGTATTCGGTTGTTTATTGGCGGGGTGTTCTGTAAGCCAATGTCGATGCCCTTTCTAGATGCTATGACTTCTCGGACCGGTACGCCCGACCCAACGGGTCTGGGCTGAGAGGGGGGCCCATGTCACACACGTGCAAATAGGGGGACGTTGTGTGGACCAAGTAAAGGTAATTCCACGCCAGGCCAGGGGAGGGCGGGGTGCATTAAACCTTCTCCTGCTATCTCTACAGACCAGCTACGGGAAAACCTATCTGAATCAAGAATGTCAGTTCCGGTTCCGGCGCCCAGAAGAACGCCACTTCTGGTTCCGGCGCCCAGAAGAATGCCACTTCCAGTTCCGGCGCCCAGAAGAACGCCACTTCCAGTTCTGGTGCCCAGAAGAACGCCACTTCAAGTCCCGGCTCCCAGGCTGATGTCAGAGAAACATCACTTCCGGTTAACATACATCACTTCCTTTCTGACCACTTAAAACCGCCATCTTTTCCAACCTTCCTCAGTTCTGTCTTGGACTATCTAAAATCAACTGCTGTGTTGAATGAAAAAACAAACCTTTGCAGCTAGGAATATTATACGGTTGGCTGTCCCAAACCTTTTTACGTGTGTCGAGTCTCTTCCTTTTTACACTGTACATATATAATATGATATGTCAAATGTTAAGGACAAACAGAGTATGATTGTTCAACATTCTATTTTGAGACAGAGAGAATGAAAATGGAAGGAGAAATGTTTTAAAATATTACTTTGCCACCAAATTATTTTCACCATATTACGTATCTTCAGCTATGAATGTAAAACCAGGAAAAAAAATTAAATAAAACATGATTTAAAAACACATTAACTTTTACATATATACTGTATATATATCTCTATGTGTGTGTATATATATGTGTTTAGGGAGAAACAGCTGACATGCGTACCTTGTTGGGATGCCCATGAAGTGGAAGGATGTGGGAAGGCAGCTTTTGTAGGACAATCCCCCCTCCCCCAAACTGCTATGTGGCAGCCCCTCCAGATTGCAACAGTGCCCCAGATTCCAACAGGGCATCATGAGACTTGAGATTTGCTGACTCAGCCATGTTGAGTTCCATTGGTGTCACCAAGGGTGGTGTGGGGAGTGGGGACCCCTACTTTGTCTAGCTCTTACTACACCCAGGAGTGCTCCCAGGCCAATCATTTTAGACACCAGAAGTACTTCTGGGTACTGCATAAAAGAAGCCGGCTGCTTCAGCTCCACAAGCCAGAGTCGGAATGAAGGACCATGAAGCATGCAAGCAGGAGTGGAGCAGGCAGTGACCAGTGGCAAAGAGAAGAAGAAAAGAGAGTGAGAGTTGTACTTGCCTGTATTGTGGTTTATTACTATGCTTTGTGACTGTGGTTGTGGTGTGGGAAATACTTAAAAGAGGAGTTTACCTTAAATAAAACTCTCTTGAGCTTCTGATACTTGTGCCAGTGCCTGCTTGTGTTGGGTGTTTGGGGAGCTGTAGTGCCCTCTAGTGGCCTCAATACACACACACACACACACACACACACACAGCAGCAAATTTTAATATTTCTTGTCTAGTGCAATATCTTAAACATACATTGTATGAGCACATAAAGAAAAAAGATTACATGTCATAATATGAAGGTTAAAAACACTACTTTTAAACAGAAACATTTAATTCACCAACAAAAAATGGGTATGTTTGGGGTTTACTTGTTCTATACGATTGCTTTAGAAATCATGGGTGAATATTGACAAAAACAGAAAGAGTCTGAAGAGTTTGTCGTTATGCATATTAAAGAACATATGAGATCATCCTGTGAACACAGAAAATTGACTTTTGAGGAAAATGAAAGTATTTGCTAACTCCTTAAACTTTATGTTTCACATAAAAGCGAAATGAAATGAAGCAAATAGGCAGATAATTCTGCATGCAGCATACATACAAAATAAAAAAAATAAGGATAGTCCATGCTGGATCTTCCATGAGAGATGAAAAATATCAAGTGACTTTTAAGTTAATGAGGACCAAAGAATACATACGCAAGCTAAGCATTTGCTTAGTGAGCCTTTGGAATTATTTCATCTTTCATAATAACTTTGAAGTTCCCAATCTTTTAACAGAAGATCTGTAGATACTTGTTTTATGATTCAATTTCATTTTTGTCAATTTCTGCAATACTTCATGCTTTAACATATTTGAAGAATATAATTAAAATGTGGAGAAAGAGTAAGTCGTCTCTGAGCTTTAAGTTAAGAATGTCAGTCAGAACTGTTACTTAAACACACTAGTCTGCTGACTATTAAAAAGTACATAAAAACATTCATCATTAACCCTTTCACTATAAAGAAAATACAAGGGTACAGCTATTGTATACAAAGGTGTTAATCAAAAGGTGCTGGGGATCATATTTTTTAGTAACAGTACAGGAAGATGGGCATAATGATGGCAGCCAATGCTAAGATCCATTCTAATACATTACATGGTTCAGTCATTATGTGTAAACACTTGATTATAAAAGGTCCCCTTTTTTGAATGCACTTGTAATAAAGGCTTTAACTTCAGTCCTCTTATGGCATTTGTGATGTTGATCAACATGTCTGCCTGTCTTGTTATTCAGCACCCTTTTTATAAAAATGGAAAAATTGTTTGCACAACCACACAAGGATTCATAGATCCAATTAATGAAAAAGATTTGCTGCCATTATTACACAATGTATTAGAGGTGCATGATTATGAAAAACTTAATAGATGATGATTATTGCCTTTGATATAATACTTGTGATTATTCATTTTAATTAAAACTACCATGAAATTGATACCTTGTCTTGCCAACTGCATATACTATATTCTGTTTAGACACAGTACAGTAGAACCTCCATTTTGCTGGGAATCATTTAAATTGTTAATATGAAATTGTTAAATGCTGAATTAGTTGGAAAATTAAAAATGTCCTATTTAATTTTTTTCACAATAAAGATAATACAAACATAAAATTTGTGTCATTGTATTTAGTGTAGTAAATGCAGTAAATTAATGATATTTATACTTACATTTAAGTTTATATATACAGTATATAACACAAACATTCCTTTTTGTTTTCCAAAATAAACGTCACTACTAGAAAAAACAGCCACCATCACTCACTATTCAAAAATGTAAAATGTAAGAAAATGTTAAGGATGAACTTTAAAATTGGAGTTCTTTATTATTAAGGAAACAAATGTTGCATGTGTATGCAAAATCAAAGTAGATAATAAAATCTTCAATGACAGTAGTGTAAGATTAACTTTGTACTGTAAATACAACCTGGTAGCTCTGTCATACATGCATACACAAACTCTAAATGTAACAACATAAATTTACAGAAGCTCAGGAAGTATTGAGATAGTAACACATTGTTACATGTTGCTGCCAGACTCAGACCTATAGCTGTGGTGTCTCCGTTCTTAAGGAAAGCATTGTAATGAAAGGCATATTCATTTAAAGAAGCACAGATGGAAACATCTGCTTTCCAATGTGTATTCTTTATCAATATAATAAATCATGTTCAGACCTGCTTCCATAGGTCTAATCAATTGTGACTGCACAAAGTATCACTTGTTTCAGAACTATTTTCATTTTTTTCCAAAATATGTAATAAAGTAAAGGCAACATAACTTGAGAAGAATACCTGCAGGAGGGGTTGACTTCTCTTATTTTGAGTTTTGAAATTTTTTTAAAACCTTTGCAGCATACAGATTTAATTAGAGCTTTGCCTTCCGATAAATAAAACACAATGCCTACTATTATCTGATTTTGCTTTTGATAGCCTGTTATATACAGATATTCATTAGCATAAACACGTAATGGTTAACAGTCAAGTCAAAGACTTGATTGGTCTACTTGACTTGGAGAAGTTAGACGCAGAATCCCTCACACCACAAATTCACTATGATGTCACTCATCAATCATTAACTTTGAGCTACACTGCTTGTATGAAAAATGTGCTACATAAATCAATGTTGCTGTTGTTGTTGTACAGCACAAAAAACATTGCTGGTTAGTGCTACAATGGTTCTGTGGTCATAAGTGGATTAAACGGTGGAGCTCTTCTGTACAAAAAAAGTTTGCTAGAGAAATTCCATCCATACATACAGTACATTGTTACAACCACCAGCTGCACTTGGCGATAGTTCATGTCATTCAGGAAGAGCTATGTGCTAGAAATCGTCTTCATGGACTCTTTCATAAACCCTACATTTGACAGCAGAGTATTATGATACTCCAGAACTGAAAAAATTGTTGGAAATTCGCTGGACTAGTCACTTTGGTATGATAAAAGCCATTGGTGAAAATACAGATGAAATTTGACAAATTCTCACAGATGTAGCAGAAAACAAAAATGTACCGATGGATATATGCACAGATGCATCACGGCTTATGATCCAAATAAAAATTAATAGGTTTTGAGAACAGTGACAGTTCCTGACACATGTTCTTTGTTGCTTGAAACTAGTACGTTATATCCTATAGTCTCATACTGTCGACATTTGTAGGGCTGGTGATGTTATTACTGCCTGTATCACTGGAGGCATTACAAGAACTCTTGAATAATCATTTCTTAAGAAAAGAATTGGAAGGTCTGGAGGCTTTAAATACTCCAAAAAGAAAGAGGTCAGTAAGTAGTCAACTGGCTCATAGTATTGTTCTGTCTTTTGTGGGGCACACAGATGTCACCATTTCCCTGAGTCAGTCCCTGTAGAGATCACTGTTAAGCATTCTTTACAGGTAAATTGTGGAAACAGAAAACAATTTTCCCATAAAAACATAAACCTAATGAAGGTAACATCTTTCCTGTTACCTAAATCTGAGGCCTTTGTGGACAATACACTTTTGATTCCCCTGAAGCTGCTAGCTGGAGCTACCACTGAAAGCCTGAACAATGAGATTTTTATTGCTAAACCAATGTTACTGAAGACCCTTACTGGCAATGCTTAAATCTCCAAAGTGTGTAAATACCTGCATGAGTACAAGTCAGCATTTCCTGAGTTACATAAATTGTATGTTACTTCACAGGTAATTGCCATTTTCTACAGCATCATGTGAAAGTTCCTTCTCAACACTGTCCAGATTTCTAATTCCTTTTTGTTATTCAATGGTACACAACAGAAAGATCAATGTAGTCATTTCAGCTCATGAGAAGGCAACAACTAAGTCCTTAGACATGGATGAATTTTTAAGGGCAACAGAACACTGATGCAATAATATAATGCAGATAGATTTTTCCATATTGCATAGGAAAAACAAAGCTGTTAACAGTTGAAAATAATACATGTAAATTATATTTTAAATTTTCACTTTGTTTAGATTCCATTTGTAAGAGAAATTAAACTTTAAATGTAATATATTGAATATATAGTTATACATTTGAAGAAAATGATTCTAAAAATGTTTTTGCATAACTGCTTTGTTACCAGAAATATGCAATTTTTAAAAAACTTTTATAGTCTACCTCTGTTTTTATATAACTGATTTTTTTGTTCATTCATTGTTTAAGTAAAAAGTAATACAATTTAGTATTAATTTCTGGCATTTTATTACATATCTTAGTAACCTTGTGTCACCTTCTATGCTTTGACCGATTTTATTAGGTGCATGAATTCAACATTACTTGAGAAAAATAAATCCAACTCAAAAATTCAAAATGTACACCCTGGTAGTATATTATAGAACTGCCCCTGGCTGTAATGCTAATGACTGATGGCTTTGTGTGGTGGGCAATGAATGAGTGAAAATAACGATAAATTTCCATACACATTGGGAAACCAAAGCCCTGACACGACTAGTCTAGAGATGATAAACCAGTCCAATGCAATAGTGACCATTGCTGCATTTACCTAGCAATGAATTAGTTATCAGTTTGATGAGTGATGCTAAGAGGAAGCTCCAAAAATGGACAACTCTAGCTGAAGAGAGAAGGCCGCCACGTTATTACACCAGACCAAATGGACAATCCTTGTTTCAAATAAAAATACATTGATTACTCAGATTTCACTCAGTCTTAGATGGAAAGAATAACTTATATATCCAATACTGCAAAGTTGGTTCAGGAAACAGAAACAGGATTTATAGCTAGTTATAACTTAGGGTATCTTCAAAACCTTAAAGGAGTACAGATTTAAAAATACCTAACTTCCAAGAACAGAGAATCCATAAATATAATACCCTTAATTGAAAAGTGACCAATTGTAATTGCAAAAATGTAAAATTCATACGAATAAAAAGCAGTTTGTTGCTTTTTCTTGTGAACATAAATGTTCTACTGAAAGAAACAAAAAATAAAAGCAGCAGATAAAGAAAAAAAAAACAACAAAAAAGAAACATTTCCTCTGACATGATAAACAGGCCAATGAAACTTCATTACTGAAGACAAATGTCAAAATGAATTGTCCCTCTTATCTCTGGCAATGAAATGAAATGAATTTCTGCAGTAACTAAAGCCTGGTTAATATGAGCCATTGCTTAGCAGAGTCAGTACATAAAGCTTACTTTTACTCTATGAGAACAAATCCGGAATCAAAGCCCTGAAATAAATCCAGCCACTGTCATAAACATTGTGTTCCTTAGCACAGCAAGTCCCAAAATAACTCAAAACACCCACTAGACGGGGTATGCCTTTAAACTCAGGCTATTAACAAAAAAGGCAAACATATCTATCAATAGAAAGATTTATCATCAACAAAAATGTACCCGAAGAGCACAAAAGGCAAAGCAGGAGTTGTCTGACACAGGCAATCCCGAAGCAAACTAAGTCTCAATGCAAAAATCCAGAAGGCAATGTCAATAAACAGGGCCAGGGTTCAAATCCAGTACAATAACTCAAGCAAAGCAGAAGACACTAGAACTTAACAAGTCCACAAGTTCATTCAATGATCCACATGGCACTTTTAGCTTTCAGCTGAGAGGAGTCCCCTGACAGTGGTGGCCTCATGTCTTGGAGGGCAACCCACAAGACACATGGTAATAGAAAAAGATCCTATGACAGACAGAAACTAACTGAACAACAATTTTAATGTAAAAATGAGCAAAACAGACATAAAGAGAACATTTAGACCCAAACCCATTTTTACCCATACTGAAACACAACAGTCACAACAGAAAATCTTGTACTGGCTCATTTATTTTAAAAAACTTCATACTCAAGCACTACTCTGTAATAATTTTTTCTCTTTGATTGGTGAAAGTTTGGATGCTTTGCTGTATGTCCCACCTTCATTTTTTAAAATGCAATTGTGTCAAGTTCATGTACCACACGTGTGCCACGTTACATAGCAATAAGCTGCAAACAATGTCACAAAAAAAACAGGAAATACAAGTTGATAACCTATCTGAACAAAAGAAAAATATCAAAAATGGATTACCAATAACGATGTTACTGAGGTAAACAATGAAAAATAATATCAATATATACAAAAAATAATTTGAAATAAAAAGGATTAAAATATTGAAATAAAAGCAAATGAAAGAAAGAATCAAAAACATATTCTTAACCCTGGTTAACAGAGACAGATGTGCTGCAACTTTATGTGGTTTGATAATATGTAGACAAATGTTAGTTATGTTTATAAATAGCTAAAACTGAAAATGTTACACAATTATTCATGCAGCATAAAATATACAAATGGGTGTGAATATAAAGGAAATACAACATTACCCAGAATCCATCATCTTTTCTGTCACTCTAATATTTTTAAAATGTTTCTTTTCTGTGCACTTTACAGCCAAAATATAGAAACTGAAAATTTTGCAAAATTGGAAAGTGCAAGTTTAAAATATTTATGAATTAAGTACATATTTTAAAAAACACGGCTTACTGTATTACAGTACAATTCCTACAGGGAGCAGAAATAACAAAATACCATTGGCCAAACAATGGGTATAATCAATAGGTTCTGCCTTACTACACAAATATAGACTGGCACAAAATACAAAAGATGTAAATCAGTAGCTATGTTCTAAACACCAGGAAAAATATAATATATAATACATACATAAATTTAACAGACAGAGCGACAGATGTATAAATACATACATACATAAATAGATGTGATTTTCTGCTTGGCTGCACAAGTTTATTGCATTCCGTTGAAAAACCATTCATCTTGTATATATTTTGCCCCTGGTATACTAAACAGATTAAGATTATGAATCCCAGAAGAACATGAAAAACAGACCAGCGGTCCTTGACTGCACGCACAGTTAAGCTAAAATGCAATGATCTGTATTAATAAAGTAATATATCAGGAGACAAGTTGCCTCCAATGTTGTTTATATGACAAAGTCTAAACGTAAGGGCTTACACACTAGACACATTCTTAATGAAGCTTAAAGATGCCCAAAAGCATGTACATGCTGTAAGGAACTTCAAAACTATTTCAAACAGTCCATTTAAGGCATGTTTTTTAATTTGATTGCTAGTGATGTCAGGTCTCTGGAGAAGATGCTGTTATTATACAAAGGATTATTCAAGATGAAATGTCTGTACTTTATTTAGTATGCCCACTGCCAGTTACTCATTGAAGTAATAAATAAAGCTTTATTAAATTCAAATATTCAATTCTTACATGTAAATGTGATTCTTTTAAATTAAAAAGTGTAGTATTATTGGGATGATTCAGTTGGTATTATTTTATGTTTCCATTTTATTCCGGATTTTAACATTTTTTTCAGGAAGATGTTCTAGAGAATAGACTACAGGAGGCTTACTATGACTCTTTTGAAATACACTATATTTATCATTTCACATTCATAGACATATCTGATGTCACAAATATTTAAACAGCATTATCAAAGTAGACAGATTTTCTAAAACTAAACTATAAAGTCATGCTGAGAATGTTAAAATTGACCAGCTCAAGATTCAAAGACTTGAAGTCCTCTCTCACCTACATTTATGTTTTTTTAACTTTACCATTAAGAAACAACAGGGATAAAAAAAAAAAAAAAAAAACAAAACAAAACAATGTTGCCAGCCGTGCAGACCTTCTCGCAGAGGCAGCACTTGTTACAAAAATGCACATGTATTTTCTTGCTAATTTTGCCATCAAGGGGAACCTTGCTTACTTTTTAAAGTAACGAGTAACATAACACAATACTTATTCTCTTGAAGTAAAAATACTTGTGTTTCAAAAAAAAAAAACAAAAAAAAAGAAATACATTACTGTGTTAATATGGAAGATTATTCCTGCCATAAGCCCCCAAAAGATACTGTGCTATTTTTCACAAATATTCCCCTTTTTCACAAAGACTATGCCTGTTGCTGACAGAGTAAAGTGTGGTTTACATTTCCTGTGTGAATAAGGTCTGTGAGCAAAACAATACTTCAACAAGTCGTCCTTTAAGAAACTAAATTTAATTGTAACCCCGTTTATCTGGAATTTGAGACATCCATGCATTCAAAAGGTGACTCTACAAACACCTAAAGTAGAAGGTGTCATGGCACTATCCAACTTTCAATTTTATTACTAGGCAGTAAATATACACACTATAATGACCTAAGAATAGGCCCAAATTAATGATTTACACCAGCCTGGTTAGCAATGGAAATTAAATCCTCCTGTACTTCTTTATATGTCCTGCTTTGTACCCCAATAAGCTCTAACTTTCATCAATACACCAATTATCCAATCGCCAACCAAAAACTCAGAATATGGAACCAGTGCAGGATGCACTTCAAGGTAGAGAAGTCTTTATCTGTTGCTCCTTTACACGATAATCACCTTTTTCAACTTTCTCAAACCTACTCAGTATTTAATATTCAGAAATATTCCAATAGTTTGGCAATATTACAATAGCCCTAAAGTTACATCAAATTTCCAATGGAATTTAAAACATAGCAATAAAAATGACAACTAATTTGTGTACAAGATTAAAATGTACCAACCCCTGTTAAGTACAGTGCTCCTTCTCCCTTTTTGAGATACTGCCAGCCAAAATGTCACTGCTTTGGCTAAAGATAAATGATTAGCTGCAAAAAGCTTTGCTATCAATCAGTGCTGCTGACAAAATAGGTTGCTTCAGTCTGACTTTGCATGGGGCG
Source organism: Polypterus bichir lapradei (assembly GCA_026402145.1). Lineage (NCBI taxonomy): Eukaryota > Metazoa > Chordata > Cladistia > Polypteriformes > Polypteridae > Polypterus > Polypterus bichir. The sequence continues at coordinate 18,511,181 of JANRMT010062829.1, forward strand.
TGTTTGTTTTGTATATAGTAATTCATGTTAGATGTACTACATCTCTGTTTTGGCACAATATTACACAATATTACAGAGTTTGCTGTGAAAGTAATCACACTGGCCTCAAAATGTTCCCAATCTGAGCTGTGTTTAACGTTCCCCATTTTCATGGAAGACGAAATTGAAACATATACCTTAAATACAGTACTTTCCTCATGGGTCTATTTAAATGACAACCATGTTTTAAAGTGAGATTGTAATAGGCACTGCAATGCAGCAAGACAATTACATTTTCAAATTAAAGTTTAAATTTACTGTTTAATCTATCCTATTACTTGATTTAAACAGCTAATGTATGTTACTGAAAAACTCTTAGTTGTTATTATCCCTGATCAAAATGAATAGAATTGATAATTTAAATAATAATCCTAAACTCCACTAAAATGTTATGGAAGGATCTGAAATGAAAAATTTTCACAAATGTCACTGTGTTGAATCACCACTAAGAATGGATCTAGTCTTCCTTCACAGCGCTGCAAAAGTATGATCAGTAACAAACTACAGGAAGCATTTGATTGCAATTAGTGCTGGTAAAACTGATGCAGCCAATCCAAAAGTTTGCTTACATTTTCATGTGGGTATTTCATAGGTTTCTTTATAAAGAAATATCAAAATGTTAATTTGATCACTTAAGGACCTTTTTAATGAATGCTGCATTTAAGTTAAAGATTAAATAAAGAATTGATATTAAGATGCAAGTTAAAAATGTCATCATACTGATTATGGGAAGACTATGTTGTAATTCTGTAAATCAAACAAAAGGAAAATATTGTTAATTGGCACTGTATTATTCTATGCTTATTATGCCTGTCAGGAGTAACCCATTTCAAATTCCACACTAAAAACTATAAACATGTAGGCTGAAGATTGGGCGATATCAAATAATCAAGATGTTTTAAATGCTGTAGCACTGGCCAACAAAATTCCTCTATAAAAATAGCAGGAATTAAATAGCACACTGAAAGCTTACAGGAATATCTGTCAAATATCTGTCACACACTCACGGAAGTTACTCTAAATAGTTTAATATTATTACAGTATAACAGTTAACAGATTATACAATTCCTATTAATACTGTTCACTTCTGGAAGATAATACATTTTTGGAAGTGAATATTATAACAATCTATTGTTTATTCTTTCTAAAACTTTACAGGAAAAAACATTATTACAGTACGGTTTAAAATGCCCATGAGTAAGTGCTTGTGAAAATTTTGATCTTTTGCATTTCTTGATTTTACTAAAACAGTATGTTTTACTGTAAGTATTATTTTGAATTTAGGATGCTAACAGAACATGGAGAAATATTGGCATTAACAAGTGTCAAAAAATATATAAGTATAGAAAATCAGTAGGTTAGGTAAAGTCTAAAAAATGTACAACAAAATGTCTTAAGATAATAAAACAAAACCTACCTTTTCATCGTCATCATCATCTTCACCCAAATCCAAGTTAACCTAGGGAAAAAAGTTAAGTATCATTAAAAAGAGTCTCTGAAATAAAAAAAAAATGCTAGGTGCTGTTTTAAAATGAAAACTGTTAGAGGGCAACAGAAACAAAGGCATAAAAAGTAAGCAATATTGTAACAGGACTTGACTTTGGATATGTCTTCAGACAGTAAGAGGATGCAATAACTGTGAAAAGAGACATGATTGAATTTCATATCAATCATGCTTCACTGCAATAAACTGCACTACTGTGCAATTTTAAAAAAATTCTTTTTAAAATAACTGCATTAAACCATAAACAATTTTGTAAAGAAATAAAAATTAGAAGTATTACTGAAGAGGTTCAGTGAATTTGCAGTTACAGGAAAATGGCAGAGATAGCAAAAGTGAAATTCCTTCTAGTTGGATTACAGCAATTCTCAGTTTCATAAACTTCCTACATCAAGTATTAATAGCTACAATAGGTTAAATATCCTGCAGAAAACATGGACTCAGATCAAATGTATTAGCTTGAGCACTCTAGCCTAGAAAGATAGACAGATAGATCATTTATTGATCCCATGAGAAAATAGCAATGGTCCAGCAGCCTACACATATTAACAGTAGTACGATATATATAAAAGTACAAAGAATATACCTAAAACTTAAAACAGTAAAATAAATATATCCATGGGCTATTGAAACTGTACACACTAAAAAGGCAGGGAAAAACTGCCAGAGGATGTGATGAAAAATCAGATGGCCACTGAAAAAAAAGAACACTGGAGCACTGTGGTAGAATCAGAATTATACTGAAGGTAAGTTGACCAAGATACAACACAGAGGGTTAGAGACACTGTGCATGACACCCAGCAACTTAGTTTTCTTGATTACTTTGAATGCAGTAGCTTGTGATTCTCCTCACTGTAATATGGCTAAGTTAAATAAAAGTTAATGTACTGATATTCTAGTTTCTGTTGATCACTCACAGTATAATATTACAAATCGTATCACAATACTCTTTAACAGTACTTAACCTGTTAACACCTTTGTGATAACCAATATACAACATTTTAATGCATAATTAAACTTATTTCATTTATCTTTTCTACTCATTTGTGTACACAGATTAGAAAATGGGTGGATAGATGGATGATGTACATAAGCATTAGGATTAAGTGTGGTGAAATGCAGAGTGAAACAGTAAATGTAACACATGTCAATATGGCTCACTGAATCATCACTCCATACAGAGGCAAATGAACAAATATATACAGTATATCATTTGTAATGGATATCAGTAGCCTTTTTTAGTTTTATAAGAAGTGAACATTTAAATGCTTTAATAACTAACAATAAATAGGACTGCATGATATAGCAAGTTTTTACAATAATAAAATTTTAGCAGATGTCCAAAACCACCAATGATACCATACCAAACCATTTTCTTTCCCGTCTAATCCATAACAGTTTTGTAGAGGGCTGGAGACTATCTGAGCATGCACAGGATGTAAAGTACGAACGATGTTTAGTGTAAATATACAGATGTGTTGTCTATACAATAATCATTTTAAGTTAATTGTCATTATATTTCAATGAAAAAGGTTAACCATGTATGTATGTAATTTTTGCCTGCATAACTAATACACCTCAATAGCAATTCAATTAAATGCAATCAATCCAGTAAACAAAACAATTTAAATGTAAACCCTATACCATTGTTATTTTACACCAAATTTGTTTATAGACTAATAAAATGCCAGTCAATGGAAGGAATTCTTGCTAGAATGTCAGGAGAAATGTTCTGCTAAACTGAACTGCTGTATTAGTGTACCATGAGACTGTTTCCTTCTAAAGAATGACCACAGCACAACAGAACTTCTAGAAGATATGACAAATATTAAGGTAAAAAGTTTATGTTGAATGCTTATAAACATTTGCAGACTATTTAGTTAAACAAAAGCTATTATGAAAAGTATACTCAGTAGTTTTTCTTACAAAATGGAAGAGAATTAAACATATTGATCTAAACCAAAAACAGACAATTTTATGTATGAAAACTCTTGATTGAGGGAAGATTAGTTCCACTGTGTGGCTCTTTCAGAAGAATATTGAACTAGAGGGGTTATTTTTGGAGTTCCTCTGTGTATTTCAGATGAGAATAATAAAGATAATCTGAAGGAAGGTAAGGTTATTACAGCTAGAAGATTGCAGACCTGAAGTAATACACAAAGTCTAATAGTTGGTCTGCTTTTTTGAAGTTTTAAGTAGGAGAATTAACAGCATATGTATTTTTATAGTTTATTAATATATCAGTATAAGAATATGAACCATGTCTCTTAAAATATTTTATATGCTAGTTTTATGGATATATTGTAATCTTGCAACTGGCAAACTGAGAAGTGCAAAGAAATGTGAAAAGGGTTCAGGCATTTTTACTTTGGAGAAGGACATACTGCTGCCTATGTACAGTAGTTTGCCTAGTGATTTTGAAAGGTTGAATGACTTAAAAATGATGCATCATTTTTGCAGAAGGTGTCAAAAACTGGATTCCTCTGGATTCCTCCTCTACATAATGCTGGGGCAAATAGAGTCTGTTTAAAATAAACAGACAAATACTTGAGAAGTGTGTAATTTATGTAATACAACACACAAGCTCTAAATATACATAATATACACTTAAAGTTTACGGAATTAAATGAACTGAACATGAACTTCTACATTACCCAAAGTAGGCAAAGATGGTTACCTTTAAAGAACAACTATTCAAAAACCCTAACAAATTAATTAAATAACAAATAGCCATCACCACATGCATTTCCCATAGTATGAATTTTGAAAACAAAGCACAGCACAACAAAATGTTTATGGATTTTTGTTATTCATATAATTTTATGGCAGCAGTGGGGTGCAAAGTTTTGCCAGGTCAGCCAGCTGTTAAATTTTCTATGTGTGGGAAACACTCACACGATATCAGGTCATTGAATCAGCAGTGATTATTTCTTTGAAAAAAGGAAATCTGGGGTGATTTTATACTGAGACAAATAGGGATGTGAGCAACATTTTTTAAAAGGAGCAGAATGGATTTGCTACAAACTGTTTACTGCAGAGTTCTTCAGGTGTCTGCTAAGGTAATTTATTGCAAGGTAATATTACATCATTGCTTGAGGTAGAATGCAACATTTTCTTATTATTTCAGATTGAAATGGAAGCAAATGTGTTCTATGGTGAACTAGAGAATTTACAGAGGCAATGAAAACAGAATACATCCATTTTAAGTTTTGAAACATAATCTCACTTTACAGTCTGTTCTACTGTAGATTGCCAGAAAAGGAGTGATAAAATGGGAAACGTAATAAAGACAAAAACAGGGTAGCTTAATGTGGGTCTTTGCAGTTCATTTGGCTGACAGAAAGTAACGGATTTAGTATGGAAAATGTTGAAGAACATTAAAGGGATTAATATCTGAAAAGAATTCAAGGTCTGAAAAGAGAGAGAAGGGATTGTGGTTGTTACAGTTAAGGAATAAGCTGAACTAGCCAACCTGCGGCGTACCATACGCCGCATAATCAGGCTGGTTTTTTAATGATCTTTAAGCACAGGGAGAAAATTAACATTTGAAAAATCGGTAATTTAATAAATCAGCAAGAAAAGCAACACTGTAACAATGCACGGAAAGAACCAACACACAATCATCCGTGACTGAAAACTGGCGGACCGCCATCGCGCCATGCCTGCTCATGTGCCCACCTCCAACTCGTCGCTTGAGTCGTTGTCGTCTTTGCACAGTCAACATGCACCTGTGACTCACGTAGACTTTTCATTGCTCTGTGCGGTTTTGGCTGCTTTTCTATATATAATCCACCAAGACACCCGACCACGGTAGTAGCGCGAATTGCCGTATGTAGCGTGTAAAACAGTTTGCTATGGTGCACGTGGTCGTGCGTCGTAACCGAAAACTCGTTTTTTAAAGACTGCTTACTTCATTGTGTTTTAATCTCAGTTGTAAAGGATTGTTTTAAGGATCCCATGGAAGACCCCTCGCAAACTGTTTTACACGCTGCATATGGCGATTCACCTCCACGAGAAACATGCCTCTATGAACAGTCAACGTCGCTCAGAGGTGCATGTGGCCTCTACGACAGACGAATATAAATGACGCAGTTTTTTCTGTGTCGTCGTGTACAAGTTGGTGGGCGTGGCTCTGCGAGTTGTCATCGTATCCAATGGTCTTGGAGTTGGTGGGCGTGGCTCCTTCCTGCGTGCGCCATAGGTGTCTTACTTGTCGGCGGCTTAGTGAATCCACGCCCCTTCCGGCGTGCTTTCCATAGGTGTCTTGCCTTAGTGAATTATATATATATACAGTAGATGTTGAGGGAGTGATTTTGCAAAAATTCATACTTTAGGTACTACACTACTGTAGACAGAGGGGAAATTTTCAAAATATCTTCTGGAGAAATAAGTTTATTTGAGAATGTCCTAGATAATGATTCACTGTACTAGAGCTTAAATTATCAATTAACAATGTAAAAATGTAGTGCTAGAACAAATTATAATTTCTTTTCAAATGATTAAGTATTTACCAGATGTAGTATTTATTTAACTAGAAATTAATAATGATATATGGAGGCAGGGGGTTCTAAGCGAAGACTGGAAAAAAACAATAATCAATTCCTATAGTAAAACCTGGAAAAGATTGTTTCAGATGGGCAATTATAGACCTATTGCTGTTAAATCTATTTTATGTAAAATGATGGAAAACATTATAGTAGCAAGACTGACAATATTTTTTAGAAAATTAAGGGTGAATAAGGTTTTATCATTGTGAATTTCAGAAAAGAAAGTCAGGTTTAATGTGTTGGTTTAAGAAAAGAAATAAGTTGTTTTTTTTCAGTAAAGGAATATATAGAGGCAGTTTTTTCAAATTTGAAAAAGCATATCACACATTATGCAGGAAGTGTCTTCTAATGAAGTGAGATCAGATTGGCACTAAAGAAAGACTACATAACTGGATATTGGATTTTTTAATTAACTTTTTACCAGACTAAAGGCTGGAGGAATTACCATTTAATTTATCTAATTTAGGTAAAAAATAAATAATGTAATTACTATTATATTGTTTATTATGATTAAAGATTTTTGTCAACAACTTGATCCATATTAGGTGTTGCTTTATATGCAGATCATGGTATCAATAGAAAGAGAGGCAGTAATAATAAAAAAATAATTCAGCCAAAAATTATAAGTTACTCCATGTACTTTGAAGTGGTGGCAAAGAAAAAAATATAATCTGTATTAAATACAGAATGGAGACAAACCTTTAGACTTATGAGAAGAACTTTCTAAACAGAGGACAGGACTCTTGACCAACGAATTATGGGGAAAGGCAGTATTTGAAGAAAAGAAAGCATTCATTTTACAAGGTTTGAGCAGGCAACTGGATAACTGACATGGATTATTTGACACAAGTAACGCATGATTTTTTTTCTCTTTTTTCCCATGAACACTTTTCACATTGTTTGCACTGGGTAACTATGACTTCTGTTATCATAAACTTTATTTTCTCCACTCTGTGTTAAAATTACAAGGGATAAGTAACATATAAAAATAATATTTTCGGACGGAGTATTTCTTCAAGTATTTGGTGCAGTCTGGGCAATGAGCATTACAGGTGGGGGAAGAATGGTCATTACAGCAGGCTTTAACTTTTCTTTCTAAAGCTTTTCTATTCAGAAAAAGTCTAGACATTATAGCTGTACAAAACACAGAAATATTCATAGCACAAAAAAGTTTTTTTTACACAAAAAAGACTTCATACTCTACGTTTACTCTGAGCCTCAAACAAATTTAAATTTAAAAAAAAAAATAAAAAAATCTTCCAGCAGCTTGAGAACATGACCTTCCCTTCACCAGAACACATTCAACTCACTGTAAGGCACTTCCAAATAAAGACTTAATTTACAAAATACACACACTGAAAATGTTGTGCAGAGTTTTAACATTTCCTGAGAACACAATGCTTTTATGATTTCTATTTGTAAGAACAACACAAAATGCCATTTTATACAGGTAGAAAGATCTGCTTCTACTCTGCCACAGCAGCGCTCTATACAAGTTTCCACATCAAATGGATCTGTTGTGTGAATTCAGATAATACTGAAACAATATTATGATACCTTTTACTGTAACACTTTTTATACATAACATACAGGGACCATTTTGTCAACAGGATTTTTGTTTTCAGTTTCTAGCCATTTGGACAATGGGTAGTAACAAAAATGCCTGTGAATTAATCTCTTGGACTATTTGAGAAAATTTTTTACTGTAAACTTCAATTGGCTATAAAAAGAGTTTAGGTGTTTTCCTTCGATTATAAACCAAGTTCTAATTAATTCTGTAAAAAAAGACATACATTCATAGATCATTTTAAAACACAGAGGTCACAGTTTACAACAATTTAGCAAGGCTTTTGTTTCACAGATAAAATAACAAGAAGCATACTTTTATTTATAATCATCGCAGTTTATTATCCTCCCTACTTGCCACTGTCCTTGGTGGCCATAGCAATTCATTTTGTGGGTTAAGTCGTTATTGGATTTAACATCCATTTAAAGTCCTGTAAATTCACCATGTAAAGTTTTATGCAAGAAAGGTATAATACTTTATTCAATATTTGTGCTCTTAGATAATCAAGGCACAGACTATTTTTTGACTTAACTCCTTTACAACAAAGCCACTGTCATGGCAGTGAAATATCATTTACTTAAGAATGGCTGAACATGTTCAGGAGGCTGCTCCGATGTATCACACCAAATGAAACACACTTCATGATCTATACTAATAAAAGGCAAAGCCCTCACTCACTCACTCACTGACTGACTGACTGACTGACTGACTGACTCATCACTAATTCTCCAACTTCCCGTGTAGGTAGAAGGCTGAAATTTGGCAGGCTTATTCCTTACAGCTTCCTTACAAAAGTTGGACAGGTTTCATTTCGAAATTCTACGCGTAATGGTCATAACTGGAAGCTGTTTTTCTCCATTTACTGTAATGGAGATGAGCTTGAAACCCGTGGGGGCGGAGTTTGACATCATCACGCCTCCCACGTAATCACGCAGTACGTAGAAAACCAGGAAGAGCCCCAAAAAGCGCTGAAGAAAACATGCATTATATAATTGAGAAGGCAGCGAAACAATAAGAAGCGAGCGAGTGA